>CM038221.1:182016317-182616317 GCA_021442155.1 Cymbidium sinense
ATGGTGAGCTTGAAAGTATGGACGCAATTTCGCTAGAAAACTAACGTGAGCCACCTTATCCGCAAATGGATAACGACTTTCTATATCGAGAGACGACGTAATAAATTGGTGTTGTGCCACATCTTCTTCGATAAACCGAGCTTGGAAAAAACCGCAAGATATAAGTATAACGCTTTCTCCTTGAATAGGTTTGGATAGTAGGAGATGCTAGATATTCTTTAGTTGCTCAAAAGCATACATTCATTCATTCCATTGAAAATTATTATTTTAGCTCCCTTCAATATTTTAAAGAACGACAAGTATTTGTCCCCAGAACGGGCTAGGAAACGGAATAATGCAGCAATTCGACCATTTAAACTTTGAAAGTCTTTGATATTCTTCGGAGGAATCATATCTTGGAGAGCTTTGATTTTCTCGGTTATCCCATCCTGGTGAGTTACCATAAATCCAAGAAATTTTCCGTGACGTAACCCCAAAAGCACACTTAGTTAAGTCGTATGTTATTCATCGAAGAAGGTCAAAACATGTTTCTAAGTCCAAATATGTTGTGACTTTTCTAAGCTTTTCACTAACATATCATCCACATACACCTCCATTGTGTGGCCTAGTAGGTCTTTAAAACCTTATTCATAAGCGTTGATAGTAGCACCAAAGATTTTTAATCCAAATGGCATGACTTGGTAACAATATAAACCTTTATATGTTTGAAACGCCTCTTCATCCGGGGTTCATCTTTATTTGATTGTAACTGAATAAGCATCCAAAAAAAGCATTTGATGTCCTGAAGGCCACCACCGATCGATTCGAGGAAGAGGAAAACTATCCAGTGCGCCTTATTAAGGTCGTAATCAATACACATCCTCCATGTTCCATTTATTTTTAACCATGACAACATTTGCTAGCCATGTTGGGTAATGCACTTCGTATGAATTCCGCTTCTGAGCTTGTTAACTTCTTGTTCAATCAATAAGACGACAGTGCAAAACTCCGCTTCTTTTGGATGATTGGTTTGAACGTTGGATTAATTTTGAGGGAGTGATTACATTAATCAAGATATCCGCTGACCAAGCAAATATGTCTTGATTTCAGCAAGAAATCAGATACTTTTCCCTTTGTTCTTCGAGAGTAAAGATCCCACTTGCAATCGCTCGTAATGTTTGTCATCGATAATGCTATCGAGAGTAAATCTTCTGGGAAGCTTTTGAGGTACTCTTTCATCTCGAAAGTTAAAATCTTTGAAGGTGATGGAAGGGTTGAGCTTGTCTGAGATAACATGATGTCGTTGATTTCCACAAACCATCCCAACTCCACGGGTAGAAATTTTATCTTCGATGAGGCAATCAAGTGATAGACAAAATTGATTGAGGGGCCTCCTCAAGATTGCATTATATGCGACTGACTTGACCATCAAGGATTGAATGAGTCACTTGTCGGGGAATTTCCAGGGTAATAGAAGAGTGATTGTCCCTTCGCCTGCATCGGTGATTATCAAACCCATATAGTGGTCCAAAGAATGGTTGGAGCTTTTCCCCCCATGCTAAGAAAAGTTGAGTAAAATAAGACATCGTGAACTCCCATTGTCGATCAAAATTCTTTTAGCGTTATAAGGATCACCGATCCAGGCGATGACAAGTGGATCTTGATGAGGATATGTACTCCTTCCAAGTCGAGTCATTGAAAGTGATGGAATGATCAATCTGAGACTTCTTCAACTCACGGTTCTTTGGAGGCGATGCGAGAACTTGATTAGGTAGTATCGGTCCTCTGCGATTGTTTCAATTTCTCCAATTATTTGATGATTATTTGTTGTGATGATTGTCTGGTTGCCCCAAAGCGGAGGTGTGTTTGTTTGAGGTGGTCGATTCTTCACAAAGCGTAGATATCCTTGTTGAATGAGTCTCTCGATTTCTTCCTTGAGTTGTATGCATGCTTCAGTAGTATGTCAACGGCTTCGATGAAAGTGATAATATTGCTCCTAATTTTCTGAATTCAGTTTCAATGGATGCGACCACTTGATATTTTATTCATTGCGAATAGCCATCAGGAGGTTAACACGAGATGTGTTTCGGTGTGTATGTCTTTTTTAGATTCGCGTTGTTGATATAGGTCGTGGAGATCACTACACTTGTCGCTTCTTTTGATGGGCCTGTTGGTCCGCATTTCCTGGGGTGCTTTTGCGTTTCCCTGCATATTATTCAAATTGTTTGCGATGGGCATTAATAGCTTCATCGGCGGAGATTTGTGCTTCGATGAACTAAATTGCATTATGTCCGCATTAATGAATAGAAAGGCCACGGGCGAGTCCTCCAAGGAAAACTCCTCTTAATAGTTCTACCCAGGTATTTGACGCTTCTAAGGAGAACCTCGAAGTATTCTTTGAGTGATTCACCCTCGTTACGTGAATAAGGAAGATGGGAGGAATCTTTAATGATTCTCGGTTTACAATGAAGCTCCACAAAGAACACGCTAGTTGTTAAAGGTATGGATGGATCCCCTGGAAGAGAGTAGAACCAAGTCGAGCTTGCCCTTTGAGGGTAACGGAAAGACGACAGTGTGTTAGAGCTCGTTGGATATGCATGATAGTCTGTAATGGTCAATGTGTTCGTGTCAGTTACATCATAGAAATCAATGCAAGGAAGAAAGAGAGTCAAAGAAAAGATGAGAAAGAGTCAAGCAAGGAAGAAGAGGAGGAACAAGCAAGGAAGAAAAGGAAGAGTCCGAAGCGAGGAAGAAGAGGAAAAGCCAAGTGAGGAGGAAGAGAGCTCAAGCTTGAAGATCCTCCAAGCAAGATCGCCAAGCAAGGAAGAAAAGGAAGAGTCCGGCGAGAAGAAGAGAAAAAGCCAAGTGAGGAGGAAGAGAGCTCAAGCTTGAAGATTCTCCAAGCAAGATCGCCAAGCAAGGAAGAAAAGGAAGAGTCCAAGCGAGAAGAAGAGGAAAAGCCAGTGAGGAGGAGAGAGCTCAAGCTTGAAGATCCTCCAAGCAAGATCGCACCAAACAAGATCGCACTCAGCCGTGACCATCAACCACCGCCATCGTGTACTAATTGTACTGCATTCCCACCGGAAGCTATCTGCATCTCCATGCTAATTCTGACCTCATTGTTACACAGATGTTATTCCTCTCTCATATGCAATTATGTAATCCCGTTATCAGGAAGACTTTGTACTCAAAGCATACATAGTTGAAGCTTTTCTAAGCGTGGTTTTCCCCTCTTTTCGAGATTTTCCGTTAAAATTATGGAATGTCTATTGTTCTCTTTAATTACTGTGTATGTGGACTTCACAAGGCTAAAGTAAACTTTCACTCTGCTGACGGTTTCTATACGCAACAATTATGATTCATGATATTTTGAAAACTTGTATTAAGGTCACATAAAATTTCGACAAGCATGCATGAGATTTATTATGATCTTCAATTTATCCCTACATGTAAGAATGTGCATAAAATAATTTATATAAATATAGAATTTATATGCTTTTATAATATTATAATTATTAAAAAGGCAGATATAATTCCAAGAAAATAACATTTGTAAGTGTAAATGTGTAAATCATGATATTCTTTTTTATTCTTGTATCTAGATTTCATAAATTTTCATAAATATATCATTTATTTTGCACAATATGTAGCTTTGTGTTTAATTATAAGTAAAAATAGACATTATAAATTAATTTTTTTATTTATTTTAAACATAAAATATAAGTAAATCACTCAATATTTAAATATTTGCAATTTTTATAATTATCTTTGATATGACACTGAAATTTATCTAGTTGAAGCACGAATCTTGATATCGAAAGCAATATGATCCTGAGTCGAGACTAGCCCCGATCAAACACTTAAAATATTATTGAAAAACTTTAGGATATTAGTCGAATATCTAAATGGCTCATAAATATTGAGTGTTTATAATCAAATCGAGCGTCTTGACGAGCTGGATCTAACAAGTTAAAGATCTCATAATTCTAACTTTATTTGAGGATTCAAATATTTAAAATACATTAGATGATCGAATGAATCATTTTGAGTCGTCCGATGAAGTGGTTTAGATTTTGTCTGTATTTACAGAGAAGTCACTCGTATAATTTATAAATAGTCATCATTCTTCACATGAGTGGAGACAAGCTAAAGAGAAGAGAGAGCTCTAAGGCTTGAGGAACCTCTAAGCATAATCGTCTTCTGGGTCGGCCAGTTCAGACCACCGTCGTCTCATGACAATATTCTACCCATTCTGACATGGTTGTTGTTCGATTATGAGATTCCCATTGTTAGGCCTTATCACATACAATTTTGTAATCTCGTTATCGGGAAAACTTAAACTTGTCTCAAAGTATATATATATGAAAAATTTTTCATGGGTCCATGATTTTTTCCCTCTCTTTCGGATTTTTTCACATAAAAATTATGATTTTTATTGTTCACTCTTCAAATATCTATGTGTGTGTTGGATTTCTCAACAAGACAAAGACGTAAATTTTTATTCTACCACAATTGATTTTCTAACACTCAACAATCTAATATTTTATAGTCAAATATATTGTTCTAATTTTTTTCATATAATTATTTCAAGAAAAATTTACATATATATCATATAAATTCTGTATGTTATATATATAATATTTAATATTTATATTTTAAAATTTTTATTTATAATATATATTCTTTGAAATTATAATAATATTTTTTAATATAATATTAAAAATTTAAAATTTATATACGTAAATATTAAATTTTAAATATTAGATATAATATATATGAGAATTCTCTCCCGAGTCCCGACCAACCCTCCCCTCTTTCCCTCCTAATCCCTCTGCCTTTCCCTGGCTCTGCTATGCATTTCGTCCCACACTCTACAGTCGATTTTCTGCATAGTCAATTTGCACAGCGCTCTTGGATCCTCTGTTTGTATTAAGTTCATGGCTCTCTTTGTTTCTCCTCTCCCTTTCCTTCTCCCCTCACCGCAATACCCCAGTAGAGCAACCACCATCCCTCATTCTCACAGCTACAGTCCTCTCCTTTCCCAATCTTCAGCAGCCCCTACATCCTCCCATCTCGCTCCGATGATTTTGTTTCGCTTCCCGCGAAATCCCCACAAGAAAACTCTAACGCTGAGCTTTTCAGTCGCCTCGACTTCATATTCCACTGAAACTAAGACCACCGATTTCGATTCCGTGGTCGATGAATTGGACCCTGACGAGGAGGACCTAGCTGCGTCGCCCTGGGAAGGTGCTGTGTTGTACCGGCGAGACGCATCGGTGACCCACGTGGAGTACTCGACCACGCTCGAGCGGCTTGGCCTCGCTAAGCTCGCATCTGGACTCTCTAAGTCTAGGGCTTCTGCAATGGGGATCAGGTTACCGGCCAGGATGGCAAAGGACTCTGCTCTGGCCAATGATACGCCTGTGCTAATCTCCATAGATGTTACGAGGAGGAAGCGCAGGTTGAAACTCGATGGAATCTTGCGTACGGTTATTACCCTCCGTTGCAACAGGTAAACAATGATATGTTTATTGTGTTGAAAGTTGGTGTGTTGATGATTTGATTGCCGGAGATGCATTTCTTTGGAGCTATACTAGTATTACAAGTATAAAAAAAATTAAAGCCCCTTTACACAGACACGCATAATTGATTGATAGTTTAATTGTATGATCATCTACTTTTTTTTGTAGGCAAGTGAAGTATCATTCCTAATATTTTTCTGTTTAACTTATAGTCGTTGCTTCATGAATAACAGCCCCACTCATTGACTAGTTTGAATTTGGTAATGCAGATTAGTTATGAAAAAAAGATAGTTTGAATTTCTGAGTACTTTTTAATTGATATGTGGGATGAGACGATCACAGTGTTGGATGAGATAGCAGATAAAACATTTGATTATGGAGGCCGAATTTTGTCATGGAAAATATTATTGATCATTATGTTGAAGAACAAGCACCTTTGCATTTTAAACATTAGTTTTAAACTAGATGTGCATCAGTTTTGTGGGTAATGATTAGATGACCTCTCACGTCTAAGATTTGTACCAGCAGACACCCCAATACAATGAATAAAAAAGCATTGCAAAATAACTCTGTATGACTAAGAAGATGAAGATGAAGTTATTCTAAATAATTAAACTCATAACTTAAAATTTTTATATGAAATGAGAAAAGACAAAAAAATAAAAAATAAAAAATAAATCACTTAACATGTAAGATTGTATGCTGTGATTGAACATTGATTAAGCGTTTGGTTCTGATTTGGAATGCACGGTGAATGCAAGAATTAATTACAGAAAAGGATTACTTTATAGTTGTTTTGAGCTTTACAAATACATGACTTTCATTTTTTGTTTGATTGACAAGATGTAATGTAAAGTAAATTATAGGTGTGGGCGCCTACGGTGTCGGCGGCGGGTATACGGCTTGGCGGCTGGCATGAAGGCGGCGACGGGGCGGCCGCGATCACTTTACATCTGTAGATTTGGAATTACCGATTGAATTCCAAATACACTCAATTCTATCTAGTGTATTTGAAATACCTCAAACAAATACTGATTTGGTTTACTTACTACCAAACAAAAAAAAATTTAATGCATGTAAATGCACTCACTTTATTTTGCAACCAAACAGCCCCTAAGCCAACCTTAGCAGTTCTTCATCCGGGAGATAAATATTTATAATGACTTGGCTATCCTTAACATTATCTACAATAGCTTTTTCTTGTATTATGTTGGTCGAGGCTATTGATGAGCATACTTTTAAGGAAGATTTATATAATAGCACATAGTTCTTATTCATTTACATATCTAACACCCTATGTTTGATATTTACGAATATAGCATTTTTCCTATGCATGAAAAGATGTATTTCACTTTAAAAAGTTAATGATAGTGATATTTTTGATATAATATTAAAGATTTAGGTGTTATTTATATAAATATTTAAAACTTAGTTGTTGGATATGTAAATATATATGAATTGTATGGTATGCATGTAATGCCCCAACTTTTAAAACTTTGGATGCATCGTGTACAAAGTGGTGTGAGATTTTGATATTGAAATTTTTGATGAGTTATTGATCCATGATTAGAATGATGGGCTTCAATGATTATTGCTGTCTAAATGCCACAAAAACTCTTGGTGATGTCAATGCCCAATGTCAAAGGCACTAATAGAGGTGCTCGCTTGAGTGAAATGAGGGCATTAAAGAGGAAATAGTATTATCACTTATAATTTTTTCTTTTTTAATTATGAAGGTTTTTTTAGAGTATAAAATGATAATTATGGTAAATTGTGTTGGAATCATAGTGAATTTCATGTTCTATTTCTTTTGAGTTTGATAATTTTTTAAATAGATTATTTTAAACAAATATTATTAAATTACATGGATTTTTAGTATGTATAGACTGCATATGATTAATTCTTCATTACCATTTATTTTTCTAGGAAAACAATAGTTTGTTTGAATATTTTATCAAGTTTTAAAAATTAATGGTCAAACATTATTTGCTTATATTTATTTTATTATTAGTATCTAATTTAATAATGTTTCAAGTTTGACTTATGCTAAATAATTATCCAAACACAAAGGATGATGCTTACTATAATTTGTTTAAGTTTGAATGATATTTCGGTCATCTTTTGATTAGGATACATTTTTGCTCAATATATATTTTTTCTATTGCATGTTAAATACACACTAGTGCCATTATAATATATAACAAATATTAATCCTATTGAATCAACTATAATTACATATAGTTTAATTGTTGGTTTAATTTTATAGATACATTTATAATTAAAAGTAATTATTCATCTAACTTTTCTTTTAGAATTAAATATTAATTTACATCAGAACCCATTCTAGAATATTCATTAGAGCCTACATCAGCATCTATTTGCACCCCTCAACCTAAACTTGAAGTCTTGAATAACGGTCAAGACTTAAAATTTGAAACTAAGTATGAGATTTTATATGATCCTAAATTTGAATTAGAATTTGAATATGTCCTTATGTCCTTAACATTAAAATTGAATAAATAATATTAATGGATTTGCTAATTTTATGAATGATTTAATAGTGCAAGTATGACATTATCTCTGTTATCAAATCAAAAGTGATATTGATTTTATTTTTCAATTCTTGAATTCTTAATCTATAATTAACTAAACCTTATTAAACATCTAGAATGATATTAACATAGTATTGTTAATTCATGGGTACCATTTTTTAGTAATATTTAAATTTAAAATTCTATTTATCATGTTTATTTAAAGGCGCAAATTCATTGTGTTTAATCTTAAAATATATGAATTATGTTCTTTAAAAGGTTGCTTGCTTATATAACATATGCATCTTATTTGATTCAAGCCTATTTGTGTGGTTTGCAAGGTGTCAAAGAAAAAAAAAATGGGATCCTGTATTTATTTATTTTAAATGTTCTTTCCCTATCTTGTACGTAATCTATCTATTACGATGCTTATAAGAATTTTCCATTACCCTTACGTGGATTACCCGTTATTCGTATGCATGCTTATATGAAAATATTCATTGGAAAATTATTGTAACCATAATTATAAGTATTCTACAAATGTGAAGAAATGTTATATAATTCAGAGAATGTGAAAAGGCTATGACATATATAAAACCAAAATGATTTCTTCCAAGTACCCTTAAGAAAACTACCATATGAAAAAATAGGCCCATATGTAGCTAGACAATGCATTGAAAGAGAGCATATCTACTAGAATATTTAACAATTTGTTTATTAATTTAGGTTTCATGGAGGACAATTTCATAATTGTTTTTGCGGTAGGGAAACATCCAATAAAAATTAGTTTTTGTTTGAATTACAAGTTTTTCATTATTTTTACAAAAAATTTCCTTAAAGGCTATTTTTGGGAAAGAATAATGGAAATTTTGATTGCGAAAATAGCTTTTAACATTAAAAACAAGAAAGCATAAGCTACCTCAGATGAAGCTTTGGGTTTTACTATATTTAGTCTTACTTTTTACGAGAAACTATCTACTAATATCTTGGACTCTTCTGCTTGTTCACCTCATTTTGATTTCACATTCTACACATTAACGTTTTGTAAGCCTATACATTAATTTATTTATTGATAATGCTAATTCCCACTATTTATTGTGGATATCAAAGCTATGTGAAGTTGAAAGATAAGTGATTTTTAGGCATCTTCATATTAACTAAAATAATAATGGTCAAAATTTATGGAAGAATGAAACTTAAACAAAAATGGTCAAAATTTTAGGAAGAATATCAACATAATCATTCGTTGAACTCAAAAGTTTTCAATTTCGGGAGAATTTCTATTGCTTGCATGAATTATATGATTCTTGTTGTTATTTTTTTATTAGAAAGTCTTTATCTTCTCACTTGAATTGGATTTTAATGTTTTTTTATGTTTTTTCAGAAGAAGCAAATTGTTTTTTGGGACTAATATTTTTTTTCCAGCAAAATTTAAGTGGTTGTTCCATAAAAAATTGCCTGAATACTTATCTACATCGGAAAGAACTAAAAAGCCCTACAGCATTGATAAATTTAAGGATATTTTTAATCACTTCACTCTAGGCAAACTAGCACTAGTTCTAACGTGAGCTGAAGCCTTTTTTTCCCTATACTTTAATTCCATTGTCTACCGTTTATGGTAGATTTCATAGATCCCTTTTCACCGGAAGTAATTCCATTGAATGTATAGAAGATCGTTATTCCTATTTTTGATGATACTAATGGAGGAGATGTTCAATTGCATGATGATCTCATGCTTGAATCTGAATTTAAGCTTGAACTTACACCTAAGCTCACAATTGAACTCGTTTGTGCACCTGGTCATAAATTCATACCTGAATCTGAAAATAAATATGAATTTTGAGTCCAAATCTAACCCACTCATGCCTTTTTAAGTTGGCAGTTTATTGGAACTTTTGCATATCTTGATTCAAGGGGAAAAATATTATTTTTTGAGTTATTTTCATTTTACTCAGCAAGACTATGATTTTGTATTTGTTTCAAATTACTCTTTATTAACACTTTCCTTTGTGAAAGCTTGATTTCAAAGATAGTTCAAAAGTAGATGTATCATATTTTCTAGTAATTAGGTCCCTGGGATGATTGTATTTTTAAGGAATTAATTTACCTTTCTTTGAATGCTTACTTTTTTATGAGAGTTAGATGCTAGCAAGGTTCATTTAAAATTTCAGTGATTATCTACTTTTGTTGTAGCTATTTGTGTTTCTCTTAAAAACTTAATCTCACTTTGTTGTTCCTGCATGTATCATATTTTGATTGCGTTGATTTTCTTGTTGTTCATTTGCATGATTTATTTGTTGATAAAAAACTTAAATCGCATACATGATGGAAGACTTCAAAGTTGTGGCATATGTTCAATTGTTCATTTTAATGGTTGGGGCAATAGTAATTAAATTATGTTTCACTGATGGTTATTTTGTACACTTTCTAAATTGAGTTACAAGACAGTTAAGAGAGCCTCGAAGCTTTGCTATATTTTGAAAAGAGTTGGCACGTATTTTCTTTGCGCTTTTTTCAGAATTGTTAGCTCCACGCTTAATATTGAGGATTTGTTATATAGTCAACCTCTTTGAGCTTCCAGTATTTTAATGTTCTTGCTAGAGGTTGAATGTTTGCAGCTCCCTGTCTAGGTGATAACTTTGTACCAGCCCATTAGAATTGACAAATGTAGCATTCATCTTACAAATTTTTTTTGCATACTCTAATAATCGTCTTGTTGATAAAGCTTTTCTTGTCATAGTTGTGCAGCTATTCTATTTGGTTTTAATGTTGCTATTTGTGCATGGTTTTATGGAACTTATTTGTATTATTATCGGTGGTTTAGGCATTAAGTTAATGGATTATAATCTATAATTAAGATGTCCTAGAGTTGTAATGGATTTTTGATGATTGGTATGTGCATTTGGTGGATACTTAGCTTTGATTGGAACTCATCTCTCCCTGGTACATGGACTTTTTTTTTTTCCTTCTGCTTGCCATGACCATTCTTTACTTGTTTTGCATTCTCTTCCCTAGTTTCCTTTCTTTTTTTTTCCTTCTAAATTTCTCCTCTTCTACTGCAATCTCCTTAAACCAATCAACAAGACTTCGGGCTAACAACCGTACTTGAAGCATAGAATTTTCTTTCTTTTTTCCTGCAGTTATTGAGAGCATGCATCCTTTAATTTTCTTTCTGGAAAATCTCGCTTCTGATCTTTTTTAAGCATTATTGTTATCATTTTCAAGCCAAGCTTATGTTCCTCTGCAATGGTCCCTTGAAAACATTAAGTACTTAGTTAAAACCGGACACTTAGGGGCTGTTTGGGATCAATTTTATTGTGTTTTGTATTTTTATTTTTATGCTGTTTTAAAAATATGTTTGTTTAATGTGTTTTAAAGTGTTTTTTTACTTCTGAACGCACTGTTACTGCTGCAGGGATATTACCTTTAATCCGTTTCTTCTGCTTGCAGCAATTCTTGGGGCTTTTTTAAGGAATTGAAATTATGGTTTAGAAGAGTAAATGGTGGGGTGAATAAAGAACTAGAATGAAAAAGTAACCGAACTGTATGCTGCATTGTTTTGGGGTTAGAAGGCTCTTCATTTTGTGCAGGGAACTGAATGGTGTTGAGGCAGGACAAAGGAAATATGTTGAGGTTATGGCTGTTACGATAGCAATAATTATTTAACAAAAATTCAAATAGAGATCACAAACACACACATTAGTGCACATGATTCAGTGAGATCTACATATAATAGAGATGAAGACATTGTTGCTTCTGTTCTTTTTTCTTCTCTACTGCTAGAGTTTCTCCTTATTGTGAATGAAGGCTTCTCTTTTTCAAGGGAACTAAAATTAGCATCTCCTTTTCGAAGAAATAAATCTCTCTTATTAGCATATGAAAAAACTTAATTAGTTGTATTCTTGGTTAGCAACCTCTCTCCCTCTATTTCTCCTTCTAATTGCTTGTAGGTATTAGATGTAAAACATTTCTTCTAAACCTCCATTTATAGTTGTAATAAGGCGAAATGAATTTGGAGACATTTTGTTCCAAGATTTTATATAATCTTTTAAAATTAACAAAAGTTCTCATGGCATACAAACCATATTTAATCTTATCTCTGAAAATTGCAATCTACTATTTGCAAACAAGATATGATCTTAATCATATCATGTAATGATTTCATCTAAAAAAAAAATGGCTCCATTTGATTAAATGACCTCCTATTTGGATATTTAATTTTTGATTCACCTAATTATTGGTCATTTTTTAATACCGTTTTTTTGCAACACCATATCATTACTCATAGAAGTTTCTTGAGATTTTATAAAGCCTCAGTTTTTTCAGCAGGTATCACTTTTATGATCTTCTTAATTTTCATGAGTTCTGGAGCACCTTCTTCAAGTAAACTTGCTTAAGAGATCAAACGATTGAGGCATAATGTACTCCACCTTTCCTCTTAAATTTGTGGCATGCGTTCTTTAGAGAATCTGAAGTGGCTAGTGAGCTAAGTACTTAAATCTTTGCTTATCTTATTGCACTTGTTTGATAACTTTTCAATATTTGTAATTGTAAATAACAAAATGTACCTATGACCATATTATGATTTATTCTTATCCTGATATTTTGCAGAATCCAGACCTTTCATATTAAACTCCATTGATATTTCTTTTCAGATCATTAATCGTTTGAAATATTTGTCCTCACAAATTTCATGCCATCCAACAACAACAACAATAACAAGCCTTCATCCTACTGGTGGTCCATGAATCCTTCTCCCATGTGTCATATTATTTGACAAATTCTCATTTAATTCAAGTATATTAAGGTATTTCTTATACATCTTAACAAAGTCTTTAGGCCTACCTCTTTCTTAACATAAGAAATCTAATGCATCTAATCTCCTAACCGGGTCATCGGACGACCGACATTTTATGTGGCCAAACCATCTAAGGCGACTCTCTCTAATCTTATCTGCCACTGGAGCTACTCCAACTTTTTCCTGAACATACTCATTTCACATTTTATCTCTAAGAGTAAAGCCACTCATCCACCTAAGCATCCTCATCTCAGTAATACTTAACTTAGTCTTATGCTTCTCTTTTATTCCAACATTCAATAAATTATTGCAAGTCTTACCACCATGTTATAAAATTTTCCTTCAAATTTAAGTGGAACTTTTCTATCACACAATAGGCCTGATGCATTCCTCCACTTCAACCATCCAACTTGAATTATACTAATAACATCTCCATCTATTTCACCATCATTTTAAACAATAGAGCCTAAATATCTGAATCGCTCACTCTTATTAATGACTTGTTCACCTAATGTCACAACACTACCACTAACTTCTACAACTAAAATCACACTCCATATATTAGCTTAGATCTACTTAAACGAAAACCTTTAGACTCTAATGTTGACTATAATTCAAGTTTCTCTTGGACTCCTCTAGTCTTATCATAGGAAACCAACCAACCAAACCGAGCCAAGACTGTTGAGCGAAGCACTGCTTGAGCTCGCTTTCGAAGCTTGCTAGGTTCGAGTTCTGCTTGTAGCTTTAAAAATACTTATTTGTATTTTTAAGTCACATCTAATCAGACAATAATTTGATTTATTTTTACATATTTTATCTTAAAATCTAAAACTAACAATCGATGTTGGGTATTTAGATTTTCACTGAACGACTTACAATCTTTACAATCTAAACGATCTATTTTTCTTATCGAAAATAATCAATCGTGTTTTACTAGATCCATTTTAAAAGTAATAATATGTCATCTCTTTTCTTAAATAAAGTGTTAGAATTACAAAATCATGTTAAAGCAAAATTTAATATAGTACCCCACCTTCTCATTACCACTCCAAATCCATAACCACCATGAATACTTTAAAATTTTCTACCACTCTACCAACACGCCCATTTAAATCTCCTCCACAAGTCTTTTCTTCAAGTAGATTCAGATAGTCTAATTCATTCCAAAATTTTCTTTTGCTTACCTCCAAACTTACTTGAGGAACATAGACGCTTATAACATTGATAATCTTAGTATCAACAATAATCTTTAAAGTTATAATTCTATCTTCACATCTATTAATATTTATAACATTATCCTTCAAACTTTTATCTATAATCACACCTACACCATTTCTAGTTCGACTTTTACCTGAATATCAAATATAAAACCTAAACTATCAATTTCCTTGGCTTTCTCCTCAACCTATTTAGTTTCTTGAACACATAAAATATTTATCTTTCATGAAATAATATCTAATTCCATTAATTTACGTAAGAGTACCTATAATCCAAGATCCTAACCTAATTCTAATTTCATGGACTAACTTCTTTACCGATCCCATAATGTATTCTTATTTAACATCGCACGCCGATGCAGCTTCTAGACATTTTTTCATCAGATTCGTATTATACGCGGCCGCTTTTGGGGACGCCCTAGTATTAACACAATGATTTAAAGGATTCATGTCATGATTATTTCGACAAGTTTTATGCTGGTTGTTGACTACCTAACGCAACCCTCCACTTTTCACATCCGGACTTGGGACTTGCAATGGTAGTGTTAAATTTCATGCCATCCACATACATTAAAAAATAATACATAATTTTCTTGTTCCTTTCATTGCATATGCTAAATTTGATCCCGCACATGATCTCGTTGAAGTTTTTGTTCCACGGCATAGAGCTTTTTTTAACTAAGGCAATGACTTAAAGTTTTATGATATAAATATCCTTCTCCAAATCTTTATCAAGAAAAGGCTTTCTTGCATCCATTTGTTTAAAGAATAGATCTTCTATTGATAATGCATGACACTAGACGAATAGTTATTTGTTTGGCTATAGGAGAAACTAATTCTATAAAATATGCCTTCTTGCTAAGACCGCTTTACTATAAATCATGTACTGTATCTTTTGGTTCTGATTTATTTTTCTTTATTTTGTGTATCTATTTATTCTGTAATGTTTTCTTATCTTTGGATAGCTTTGTTAGCTTGTAGGTATAAATAAATTCTATCTCTTACAGAGCCCTTTGTTTGTATGGCTTTCTTATAACACTTAGACTCTCCTGTATCTATAAGAAATATGCAATAAAGAGAAGGGAAATAATAATTAGTTGGTTTGTGAGTTTTTGATGACCTTCTGACTGGGGCCATAAGTGTGCTGGTCTTATGTTTTCCCTAGTTTTTTTTTTTGGTATTTTTTTTGTCTTTGTTTTGGGACATTCAACCGTTTTATTTTAATATAATTTGGAGTAGAGGTATCTTTTGTACTAAAGCTTGACAAATGTTTGTACGATATTGATTCATTTAAGATAATATTTTTGGCTCTGATAATTTTTTTATCTTCAAAATTCCAAAATCTGATTTAACTCTGTTATATCTAATGAATTGGTACTTATTAGATTATGAGTCAAGTTTATCTTTAATGATATGATAAATATAAATATATATAGAATGCCAAAAATTGTGAAATGTGACAAATATATCTCCTTGCTTGTCCTTGTTTTGTTAGAAACTCTAATGTCTAAATTGAGTGCAACTGATAGTCTACAATTAATTAGATATTCTATTATATTCACTGCATCATTAAAAAGGTTGTGCGAGGACTGACCTACATTTAGTCTCATGCTGTTTGCATGTTCCTTATGAGTTCTGTTATTCTCTCAAATATTCAATTTTATAATGGAGTTAGAAGGATTATTATTCCATACAAATCAAGCGTGCAATACAAGTTTTAAGATTTATGAAGTTATCCCTTTGGCTTTTAGTTCTTTCTCTAGGCTTATAGAAACTGATTATTTTCATTTGCCTAAAGTACATTTCATGCACAAGACAGATTCAACTAACTTTGAACGTTAAAATTTATATTTGGCGAGCAAATTTTTTAGGCCTTTCTTACTTATATGGAATAAGTTTAGATGCCATAAATTCGAACTTTTGTCTACATTGGCTGTAGCTCCTGCTATTCCTATATTAATCATGTAGAGAGTGCTTGTCTTGTTGCTCCCAATAATCACAAAGGCATCTTTCATCACTTTTTAAACATCAACTTTGAAAGCGCCTTGACATTCTTCTGCAGTTACTTATCCTATATAGATCAAGTTTTTCCTTAAGTCAGAGAGATGTGCTTGACTTTTATTTTTTCTCAGTTATCATATGCTTTGTTCTTTTGATTATTATATCTCCAAATCACTCAATATTTAAGTGCTTAATTTTAGTAATAGATACTTGTGTGTGTGCGTATCTCTCTCTCTCTCTCTCTCTCTCTCTATATATATATATATATTCTATTGAGTTGTCTGTAATGAGTATGTGTTATTCTGAATGCCTTTTATAATAATATTTATTCTTTGCTTTTCGGCATTATTCATGCTTTTTCTTCCATCATTATTTTAATATATAGCCTCCCTTGTCACAATACCCACATCCACTCTGGTGATCTCGAGATTTTACTTTTTAATTGCTTATTCCTATCTTGATGTTTTGATTTAGCTCCATTTGTTGTTTCCCTTGTTCTAAGTTCAACTTATGTTGATAAAATTTAAAATAAAAGATGACGCACTTTTATTTTTTTTTATCATTTGATGTCCTGCCTCCTGATAAGATGTCTGGCATTATTGAGTTTCTTGATTGATGATCCATAGGAACTACTGATAGATGCAACATTATTGCAGCTCTTAGGCATTAACGAGAGCTAGCTTAATGCATGAATCTTGTTGCTAAACTTAATGTTCATGGAGTCTGATTGTTTAATGATTAAGTTAAAACTTTTTGATGTGATCGATAACTTAAGCTCCTTTGATATTTTGAGATTGAAAAATATCTTATTGAATGTGGAAGGTTTTTCATGCATATTAGATATTGTCTTTATCTGCTATAATGAGTTTTATGAGAATGTTAAAAGCACTATTCATGCCAAGGGATAAAGAATGACCCCTAAAACTCATCTGCCCATCAACTCCCATTCTTTCTTTCTTTCTAATCGATTGATTGTGGCTTTACTTGCTTCTACGGCTAATGACATTTTTTCTAATACAAATATTCTCTATATGTATTTTCCTATCAGAAAATATTTGCTATATAACTTTTGACTTTGATCTTTTTGCCCTCCATACTTTAATTGAAAAGCTTTATATCAAATATTTGACGCCACTTGCCATGATAGTGATAATTTTTGAGCAAAAATCATTAAAAAACACACTAGAGATCACTTATACATGACAGAAGCTTAGTTGTTTTGTGAGATCTGCCTACATCCATAGTTACACATGGACCAAATATTTCACTAAACTTTATAAGATAGAGTACATCAATATTTTTTTAATGTGAAGTTGATAATAAAAATAGAGTTATTATTTTTTCTATATCAATGATTGAGATAGAATTCAACCATCCGCTGTGAAGACGAGGGTTGAATATGGAGAATAAGGCATTGTTGTTATTGTTCTTTTCTTTTTTGCTACAAATGCTTCCCCTTACTATGGATTTTGATGACACAAAACTAGCAGCACCACTTCGAAGAACCAGGATATCTTCATCCCGCAAGCTTTCTCCCTCTCCTTGTTATCTTGGTTGGTAGCCCCTTTTCTCTCTCTCTCTCTTTCTCTTTCTCTCTTACTCTTTATATTTGATTTGTAATTGTGGGATGCCAAAATGAGTGTGAGGATATGAACCCCAAGGATCCTTTTTAACAGAGACTTTGGATGATCAATAATCAGTTATAAAGCAAAAAAATGAACCCCAAGGGTCCTTTTTATATAAAAGAGACTTGGGTGTAAGTATAATAATGGTCTAAATAACATGATAAGAACAAATGAAAGAAGGCAGTCAAATTTCCAATACATCAAATTAGTTGAAGCACTAAACTAACATTAAATTTGTCAAGTATGTGTTCATATTTGCACATGTCAATATTATCGAATATCTTGACTATCTCCGAATAATTAATCATTATTAGGATTCATAACTTCAACTCTGAATAATTTGTTTCATGTTCATGGAATCAATCTTCATGCGGGTGGAACTCTCTGATTTTGGTGTTTGGTCGCATTTGGAGTGATCGATTTCAAATGCACGATTGTAATTTTTGTTTGATTAAGGTAAAGTAAATTTTCAATGTAATGTAATGTATTTCAAATGAAGATTAGATTTGGAATTCGCCCGATGGCGACCAAAATATCGGCCATGATGCGCGCCGCCGGCCGTTCCGCCGCCGCTGACCGCCGCTGCCGCTCCATTGCCTCTGACGCTGCATCGCCGCTGCCGCTGACGCCGCCGTCTGCCGCCATTTGCGAGCCACCCGCTGATCGCAGCTGGACATCAAATTTTCGATTTTTATATTTTTCAACTAAAAATAAAATCACGAATTTAAAAACTCTCAACCAAACAATTATAAAGTAATCCTTTTACAATGAATTCATTTTACAGCATTTACATCGATTCTAAATATAGCAACCAAACAAATGCGAAGAAATAAATAGTCAGAAATGAATACAATAATTCAATACTTTATTGTTTTGAAAAAACATCTAAACTATTTTTCTATTTGGTTGGATGAATAAAGTAAATATTTGTATTACGAATACTTTATTATATATAAATTAATTATAGAATTTATCCACTAATTAAAGTATTCAATTAAAAATAAATATTATCAAATAAAATATAAATAAATTATAAATAAAATTTTTTTCTTGACTAAAAAAATAAATAAAATCAAATACAAATAAAATTTATTTCGAATATTTAATTATTAGTAATTAATTTACAAATTTTCTAAGATATTAAAATAAAATTAAATACAAATAAAATTTATTTCTAATATTTAATTATTAGTAATTAATTTACAAATTTTCTAAGATATTAAAATAAAATCAAATACAAATAAAATTTATTTCTAATATTTAATTATTAGTAATTAATTTACAAATTTTCTAAGATATTAATTATTAGTGTTATAAATAAATAAAATTTGAATATTATCATTTTATATTAACATAATGACCCAAATTTAATATATATATATATATATATATATATATATACTATATTAAATATTAATTAATTAATAGGAATTTTTATTAAATAAATTAATCGTCAAGATTTAATATTTATTTATTAAATAATTTTTCTTTAATAAATAGTTTACTCATTAATTATTTTTTTAATAAATAAACAAAAATTTAATAATTGTTTTAATTTTTTTGATTTATCGTGAATTATTTATTAGCAATTTGAATAAACATAATTATATTTATTAAATCTTAATTAAGCTATAATAATATTTATTTTATTTAAAGTTAAAATTAACATTATGGATTCAACGAATTCGAAAAAAATAAATTAAAAAAGAAAAAAAATGTTTTTCTCAGCTTCAAAGAAAAAAAAAAAACCTTTTTCCGGCTCAGCTCGGTAAAACTAAATACACTCGTTTTCGAGCGCATTTCGTTTACACGGAAAATAGGTTGAAAAGGAAAACGAAATACTCTGAAATTTTACTCGGTAATTACATTTACTCAGAACCAAACATAGAAAAGGAAGAATTGCGCGTATTTGGATTACATTACACGATAATTACTCGGAACCAAACAACCTCTTAGTATATGTGTATTTTACTTTCCAAACTACATGTTTTCTTATGTAGTTCTTCTTTGGCACTTGTTAACTATGTCTTAACAAACATTCTCTTTTAAGGCTTGTATTCTTTGTGGTGACAATAAGCTGAAACTGATTTGAACTATCTATTGGTTTTGTACTTTTGTTCATCTAGATTATGAGAGAAATACTTTGGCTTATTAACATTCTCATAAATTATAATAAGTTAGTCATTAGAAATATGTTCATTTTTCTTGGGAATTTTGCATAAATATATGATGCTCTGTTAGAAGAGTTTTGATTTAAGATATTCATAGGACAATTCCAATAACAATATTTCGAAAACATCATCCATTCACACGTAAGTTGTTATTTTGCGGTGCTTGATTGTGTTGATCAATCAGAGAAGTAATGTCAACTTAGTCTTTATTTTAAAATTTTTTGGTGTATAGCACTCGGGTGTTATTTTGTAGTGCTTTAGCTAAGAAATGGAGGTTTTATGCTTAGAGATGGAGGAGCCATATACCTTTGTTTCTCTCCTAGAAATACTTTTCCTTTTTAACATTGTTATAAATTATGATAAGTTAACCATTAGAATATAGCCCATTTTTCTCGGGCATTTTGCATAAATATATGATACTCTATTAGAAGAGTTTTGATTTAAGATATCCATAGGACAATTCCAATAACATTCTCAAAACATCATCCATTCGCACCCAAGTTTTTATTTTGTGAAGCCTGATTGTGCCTATCAAGTAGGGAAGTATTGTTGGCTTAATCTTTATTTTTATTTTTCTTGATGTATTGCGCTCACGCATTGATTTTGTGGTGCTTCGGCGCTGAGAAGAGTAGGTTTTATTCTTAGAAATAGAGGAGCCCTAGGCCCAAGCCTCGATGCTGTTTTTCGTGGCGCCGTAACACTATAATTCATGAAGAGGGCCAAAATGATAGAAATGCCAGTGCCTTAGTGCTGTGGCGCAACGCCGCGGAGCTACGAAGCGATAAATCAGTTTTCGAGCAGCTTAAAATAATTTTAAGAGATTATTGTTCTACTTCTTGACTAGTGTATGCGTGCCCTTGTGTGTGAGATTCATGAAAATTGTTAGAGGCTTTTGATTAAAGAAAGTTTTGTAAAAATTCTTCTCAATTTTATTCATAGTGAGTTTCTTGGAACTTTGTGGTATTTCTCAGATTTCAGGTTTTTCATGTAAATTTTGGTATTCTTTTTGCTCTTCGGGTTTTTTGTTTTGTTTTGTTTGTTTCGATCTTTATTTGCTCTGATTTTCCCTTGTAACATAAGTGGCCTGAAGCACCATCCTAACATTTCAATCACATTTACAGGTGTGCTGAACCAACTGCTGAAAGCATCTTCTCCAACTTCACTCTCTTGTTAACAGAGGATTCCGTCGAAGACGAACGCAACGAAATCAACATGGGAGTGATCTACGGCGATGAAACTGCCAAATCCGCCGCTGCCAGAATCAACGACGATGAAATGGAAGACGATGAGAAGCTCATAGATGAGGACGATAAGCTCCACTTCCCCGCCGAAGAGAAAGAAATAGATATCTCTAAACACATCCGAGATCTGGTTCATGTAGAGATCACTATAAATGCGATTTGCGACGCCAAATGCAAAGGTCTGTGCCTCAAATGCGGCACAAATCTGAACAAGGAGAGTTGTAATTGCAGCCAGAAGGTTGAGGAAGAAGCTACAGAATGTGGAGCTTTCAGGAATCTCAGAAAGCAAATGCAGCAGAGATGATAACTGTGTTTTCTTCCAACCTATTTGTAGATATGAAGGCAATGCTCTTGTGGAATTTCTGCTTCTATTTTTTATTTTTTTATTGTTTTCATGTTGTGTTGGAGGGTTTGTTGACTGGAGTAACTAACTGTTCATCCTTATCATCAGTATGATTGCTTTAGATATTAATCACTATGAACTGAATTTCAGCTGTCAGATTAATGGCCTGTAAGATATTAGGGGGCTTATTTTGGATCATTTTAACTTTACTCTCAAGAGAAATTACGAAATGAATATACATGTAATAAAGTTAGAGTTGCTCTAGTGATAGATAAAATTAGAGTCATTTTAGATGATTTGGCAGCATAAAGTATTGGTTGTTCGATGATCCAGTTAGAAAAGTAGATGTATTAGATTAGACTTTATGTTAAGAAAGAGATAAACTTGAAAAAGATCTGGTTTTAATGTATTAAAAATGATTTCAGTTTATTAGAATTAAATGAGAATTTGATATAATAGAACAAAAGATTCATGTAGCCCATCCTACATAGTGAGATAAAGACTTGTTATTGTTGTAATATATTTTAATTAGAAATAAAATATATTTGGAGGTGAAAATCGTTTTTTAAAGCATTCAAATCATTAGAAAATTAATTTGAGTAGCATAAAAATATGTGCTCACATTTCGTTTCGAGATGGACTTGGCCTCATCAAGCCTCCACTGCTCATGTCATCCACTTTTGCCGAGAGTTTGAGGGGGTTAGGATTACATGTGAGGGGACCACCCTCATGACAGTTAACAGGAACGTGGTGGTCGGGTAGAAGCCGATCATCCAGTTGACATGCCATCTGATTCAGAGATTCCCTCATTGAAGAGGAAGGCGCAGCCTTCCACAACCAAGATAATCCACAGCCGGCGCCTTGTCTCTTGTCGCCCAATAGGGGCTAGCACTCACTCATTGGCACCTTCTAAGGGGAAGACTCTCCTGATTCCAGGATTGTCTCCTCTGCCTTCGAGATTGAATCTAGTTCTCATACTACTCGACCTATTAAGACTCAACGTAGAAACAAGAACCACATGATCAAGCGATATCATACTCACATAGCCAAGGAGTTGGAGGCAGCCACTCAGGATGCAGTAGAGGAGTTGCCTAGGATGGTTTCCCCGCTGGTCACAAAAACCGTTACACCCTCTCTTTGGATCTAATATAGAGGATGTTAGGAGGATTTTCGCTTCACCTGCCAATAAAGTGCCAGTTCTATCAAGAGGAGGAGGTCATATGTCGGCATTTGATCGCCGAGTAGGCAAAGCTACTTACACGATCGGTCGGGCTTGATTTGTGTTCTCATTTCAGTGTTGGAAGACAGACAGCGAAGAGGGGGAGGCCCATACATCAGTGCATATTACTAGTCGAGAGGGACAGAGGTATAACAGATAGTCAGCAGCCTTAGCCCTTGTCGACTTTCCAGATGGCATGCTACATACACCGACCATACTGATAGCATTCTATTGATGGGCACTACCCACCATAAGAGAGGAGCTCCTATTCAGAGAGAGAGTTGATAGTGTCTCCACCACACCGCTCTACTCCATGCCGATTTATTTTTAAAGAAAAAAATAAAAATAAGTAAATTTTTGCTAAACAAACATATTTAAAAAATAGTATACAAATAAAAATATAAAATATAAAATAAAATTAATTCCAAATAGGCCTTTAGTTGCTTGATTCGATGCATGCAATAAATTTGATACAATTTTTTAGTTCTAAAAATTTGATATAATTTTTATTTCTAAAAAAACCATGATGGAGAGGTTTTTTCAAATAAATCTAACTAGTATAATAATTATAAACAATAAAAAATTAATATTTAATTATTTAAAAAAAAGTTATATAAGACCTGAAGTAATTTTAAAAATTTATACCTCCCACTATAATTTTAAAATATTTGTTGAAAACAATAACAATTTGCTTAAACAGAGTAATTGTAAAGAATCTTTAAGTAATTATCAAGGTTTTATTAGAATTTTATCAATCATATTTGGGGCTCCGAAAATTCGTCACCGTCCTCTCATTGAAGAGTAAATTTAATGTTGGTGAAATTTTAAGAAGACAAATGAAATAGTAGATAAGACACTACCTAGAGATTTTTTCTCATTTTGTGAGGCTTTAGATCTAGTTTGAGGTTCTCTATAGGCGCAAGCACTTATAGTTAATTACCCCTCTAAGTCGTGAGAGAGAACTTTCGATTAAGGCTAGTTGTTAGGTCGCTTAGTGCGTAACGTATAATAACAATATATGGAGTTTTATAATGTAGATTTATGAAATTCATTATATTTAACTTAAAGCGGATGGTTGGGGGAACGATGACGCGCCCGATCTAGATCACATGGTTCTGTCATCCCAAATTGTTGTGGCCCCTAGTCTACTTAGTTAGAGGAGGTAGTTGATCCAACTTGACCGAAGGATCCTTATCAGCAACACATGAGTTACGTCGTCCAATAAATCCTTGTAGACTGGGGTGATATTTATCTAAGGAGACAAGCTTAAGTCTACCTTGGCTAACAGAGGGTTTTTTTGCCCTATCAAGTATACCCTATGGTTCACAACTAAAATGCCAGAGCCACTGGGGAGCATACGGGTTACAGTTGTGACAGTGATATAGCAGAGTCATTTGGCGACAACCCGACCAAAAGGACTCTAGTGCATAAGTGTGGAGCGTATTGGTGCCCACGGTCAAAGGACACGCCACTGGCGACATGAGATTGTTTGAGAGTAAATATAATTGTGTACTTGATTTGACTTTGCCTCATTTGTGAGCTAGGGTTTTCTTAATTTGTTACCTCCGACAAACAATTGCGGAAGACGAGTTGAATTTTTAGCTTTAAGTTTTCAATTTTAAATTTTACTTAGACATTTATAGCCCAATGATATTTTAAATTATGTATTTAAATTGATATTCAATATAGGTCAATTTGTTTTGAAATTGTAATCATATTTTGATTGAAGTATCCACTTCGGTTGAAATCTCCATTCAACACAGCTATCATCGGGATAGTTTATTGTATTATCGTGATCTTGTCAATTCTATTAATTTAATAATGAGATCGATTTGCTATATGACGTATAATTAGTGATGTTTTATTGGGTTAAAGATATTATAATAATATCATTAGATTTTTAGATTTTGTTAACCCGGACCCGTACCTAAACCCAACCAGGAATCAACTTCGCAACATCCTCAGGCACTAAGTTTAGCTAACATAGTATCGAGGCTAAGATATTTTAAATTATGTATTTAAATTGATATTCAATATAGGTCAATTTGTTTTGAAATTGTAATCATATTTTGATTGAAGTATCCACTTCGGTTGAAATCTCCATTCTTGTTTCGCTATTTCAGATCTTGTCAACTCTATTAATTTAATAATAGAGGATCAGATTTACTGTCATATGACAGAATTAGCTTCTCAGATATTTTATTGGGTTGAAGATATTATAATAATATCATTATATTTTTAGGTTTTGTTAACCCGGACCCGTACCTAAACCCAACCAGGAATCAACCTGCGCAATATCCTCAGACACTAAGTTTAAGCATTCAACATAGTATCGAGGCATATGCAGGTGTATTTGATTTAACACTAATTAAAGCTAAGAAATTTGTATAATATTGCTTGTTTTGACTGAATTCTATTGCAAGTATAAATTTTTAGATAAAATGTTGACAGCATTTCGGCAGCCTCCTGGCATCCTCCCCACATGGGCTACAATGGGGGTTGGGCCTACCCACCATGCCAATAAAGACATGTATGGGTGGTGTAAACACCATGGCCGAATGCATCATCCCACCATGTCAAGAAAGACATGTATGGATCTCTGAAGTACCTCTATGAAGCACAAATTTTCCGCCAGGAGAAAAGCATGCATGGATACTTACATATTTGCAATGCCAGTTTAAAACATCAATTTTAACATTTTAATTGATTTTTTATTAATTTGTTTATGCCTACTATCGGTAGAAGCAAGATATCGACATCAAGATCCGACGTCCCCGTGATAGGGGGCTACTGATATTGGTCCGCCCACCATGCTAAGAAGGTGTATGGGTGGTATAAACTATGGTCTAAATGCGCCTTCCCACCATGCCAAGAAAGATATGCATGGGGCTCTAAAATACCTACTGAAATAGATTTCTCCGCCACGCCAAGAAAGGCATGTACGGGCACTTATATACATGCAATGTTAGTTTAAATAATAATTTTATATTGCGACATAGTTTATTATCAAGCTATGTAGTCCCCATCGGTGAAGTTTGACAAAGATTTTGGTAGCATCCGATTGCCTCGCAGGGGCTACTGTAGTCGCCCACCACGCCAAGAAAGGCGTGTATGGGTGGTATAAACCACAGCCTGAATGCACCTTCCCACCATGCCAAGAAAGACATGTATGAGGCTCTAAGGTACCTACTGAAATAAATTTTCCTATCACGCCAAGAAAGGCGCGTACAAATACTTATACACATGCAAGCAAGTACAGATTTCCCCGCCACGCCAAGAAACACATGTACGAGTACTTATACACCAACAAATAAATACAAATTTCCCTGCTACGACAAGAAATGTATGTATGGGTACTTGTGGTTAACATAAGCTCGTGAGCACGGCATGAGGGTGCTCACCTATGCGTTCAGCGTGCGTGCATGGCACCGCGGAGTTTGAGCACGAGCCGCAGGTGTGGCGCAAGTAGCGACACACGCTGCGGCTGGACGCATGACGACGCGGGGTGCGCCGCGGAAAATGACAGGTGTCGCAGAGTGCGGAGAAAATCGGCCCGAAGACGCTGAGCGAGGAGACGACCGGGGGTGGGGGGGGAGAGAGAGAGAGTTTATGGGAGAGAGGGAGAGAGAGCTATCGACTGAGGGTTTGGGAGAATAGGAAGAAAATTAGGTTTATGGGGGGTATTTATAGGATTTATTTTTTATTATTTTATTTACCATAATTTGAATTTTCACATCGACATTATCACATAGACAATATATATGTTGATTTTAGGTTACTCTGATGTTCCGGACACAACGACCCAATCCGTCCTCACAATCGAAAGCCGTTTGGTTCAAGTCATCGTCAAATCGGGGTCAATTTCTGTTCAAATTTGTCAATCGTTGCTTCCGCTCACTCGATATTCATGTAAACTCATTCGAATTGAGTGTAAATAGTCTTATTTAATAGGTTTTGTCATTTCAATACTAACGGCGCAATCAATTTCATGAACGAAAGTCGTTTGGACATCATCACGACTTTCTAATCTCGATATGCGTATCAGCGCATCGACGACCCTCCTTCTTGATCGGTCGACCTTCAAATTATGCAAGATGCTTATTCTAATCAATTTTGATGTTATGAATGCGATGACAGAGTCCATTCATCAATCAGAGGTCATTTCAACTGATTTTCGGTGTCGGCGATTGTATTTCAGCTTTAATTTGAGTGCTGTTGTATTTGATTGCTCGATATTCATGCATACTCATCCAAATTGAGCGTGAATAGTCTCATTTGATAGGTTTTGATATTTTGATGCTAATGACATAATTAATTTTGTGAATGGGGGTCATTTAGGCATCATCGTGGCTTCCTGACCTCGACATACGTGTAGGCACTTCGACGACCCCCATTCTTGATCGGTAGACCATCAAATTATGCAAGATGCCTATTCTGATCAATTTCGATGCTCTAAACACGATGGAGGAGTCCGTTCATTGATCGAAGGTCTTTTTGACTAAATTTCAACATCATCAAGGGCATTTTAACTCCGATTTACGCACTGAAGCTCGTCAAATTCACCTTGTGAGCTCAACTTAACTTATGACGCATACATGGAGGTCAACAAATTCCCCCCAACAAATATGATTCGCGCATAGAGCGAGTCATGTTTATTGAAAAATTGTTTGATCCTTTGGGTTAGCCCTGGGTCTTGGATCTCTTCAACTTTCAACTTTGATGGGTTCACTGAAGAGCTTCTTCCACCATATACTATCTACTTTGATGGGTTCGTTGAAAGTCTTTCTTTTGTGTCTTCAGAGATTTGGCTTTCCTTGACCCTAGCTTCGTACTTGACCGGGTTGGATGGAGGAATTAGTTTATTTTCTTTGAGATTTGAAATTTCTTTGTCCTAGCTTTAAGCTTGACAAACTTTGATGAAGGATTTGCTTGATTTGTCTATATTGACTTGTTAGGAAGTGTATGTACGCCCTAAGTCTTGTGCTTGCTGCTTTGACAAACTCGTTGATGGGTGCATACAGATGACCCAGCTTTTCGGCTCATATTATGTCAATGTTGACTTATCAATCTAGGACTGTGTGCTTTAATAGATTGAATAACTATGAAATTTTTTTAGTTCGACCATT
Organism: Cymbidium sinense; assembly: GCA_021442155.1. Classification (NCBI taxonomy): domain Eukaryota; kingdom Viridiplantae; phylum Streptophyta; class Magnoliopsida; order Asparagales; family Orchidaceae; genus Cymbidium; species Cymbidium sinense. The sequence continues at coordinate 182,044,091 of CM038221.1, forward strand.
GCCTTTGTGTGAACTATGGAATTGCTTCCTCGGTCCCGTGCTTTCTACTTTTGCAGACTTGATGAGGGAATTGGCTTTTGATTTGTGCTTTGTGCTTGATCAGATCATTTGAAAAGAGATTGGAATATCACCATGCAAACAATATATAGATTGATTTGATGCACCTCTGAATTGAGAGTTTCCTTAGATTGTCTTGGTCCATCGATTGAGTGGAAAGATCTCTTGAATTTTGGTTGCTTGTAGTCACTAAACTAGATCTGGTTTGAGATTGAACATCTATCATCATTAGACTGACGAACAGGGGATCTTTCACTGTGGCCTTTTCTCGCAGCTTGTTGAGTGAGGAGAGCGTCGGCCATTTGTGGGCTTGTTGAGTCCAACATTTAGAACCTACTCGAGTTTTTTTTTGACTTAAGCTGTGATGGATTGGCTATCTTTTCATCAGACTGACGAACGGGGGCTCTTTCATTACGACCTTTTCTTGCGGCTTATTGAGTGAGGAGAGCGTCAACAACTCGGCCACCTGTGGGCTTGTTGAGTTCGACCTTTAGAACCCATTCGTGTCCTAGACATGAAGATGTAGGAGTTGATGTTTTCCAACTTAGTTGATTGAAGCTTCCGAAATTGGTAGTTCTTCTGATTTAATCTTGATATTTGACAAATCTTGGAGAAAAACTTTTGACATTTAGGATTGTCTTTTCGTGCATTGAAATAGATTCTTTTTGTTCTTGTAAGACCTATAACTTTAATAATAATAGTTATAGATATATTCAGGGATCCCAGCATAAAGCTCAATGTCAACCTGAATGCATATACAAGAAGATCTCTTATTTCACAGGGAAGGATTGAACAGCTTTGATTTATAAAAACTAAAAAAAATGCCCCCTGTCTAATAAGAGGATTAGAGATAAGTTCAGAAATGCACTACAAAGTTTGAACTTCTTTAATATAAATAAATGGAGCTCGTTCTGATTATTATATATATTTATCTAAGGATCTCGACTTGAACCACGATGTCAACTTAGCTAAACATATAAAAATTCCCCCTGTCTAACAGAGGGAGGCTTTCGCAATAACTTGAAAATGCGTTCTCATTTTAGGAGAGAATCTTCAAGTGACATTATATATGTGTTGACCTCATTTTTAGGATGAGCTCTCAACCCCTCCACCTTAAACATAGGACTTCTCTTGGACTTTAGGAGTTCCTTAGTCTTAATACACATCTAGTGATTAGGTGGACACTCAACCTAGCCCTGGAGACTTATAAGAGTTAGCCATAGGAGTAGGTCATACCTTAAGGGTGTTAGAAAAATTTGATTACCCTATAGCTTGAACCACATTCCTTACTTCCTTCCTTCAATTCAAACTCCAAATCAAATCAACATCAAACTTAAATAAATTACAGGTTAATCATTTTTTCCCAAACTCAAATCAATGCCACATGATTAAAACATATGATTGAAACTTATGATTGAAGCCCATGATTGAAATTCCAAATCTTGCCTAAGTCCTTTGACTCTCTCTTAAGGACTTAACCTAAATCATGTTCAAATAAATTCAAACTCATGAAATTTTCTCACAACTCATTTATATTCACATTTATATTCACATATATAAATAAAATATAAATTCAAATCAATCAAATCAAATTCTAAGTTGAAATTCAAAATTCCAAATCTTGCCTAAGTCCTTTGATTTCCCTTCATGGACTTAGCCTAAATCAAATCTAAATCAATTCAAATTCATGAAATTTTCTCATAACTCATTTATATTCTCATTTATATTCACATATATAAATAAAATATAAATTCAAATCAATCAAACTAAATCCAAAATTCAAGTTCAAATCACAAATCTTTCCTAAGTCACTTTGATTTTCTCTTAAGGACTTAGCCTAAATCATGTTCAAATCACTTCAAATCCTTGAAATTTTCTTATAACCCATTTATATTCTCATTTATATTGTCATATATAAATGAAATATAAATTCAAACAACCAAAACCAACTCCAAAAATCAAACTCAAATTCAATCAAAATCCAACCTAAGCCTTTCAAGTCAAAATCTTGAACTTAGCCAAATCAATTTCAAATAAAGACAAACCCTTGATTTTTCTTCATGATTCAATCAAACCTTCAATCATGAATCCAAATATAAACATAAACTTCAATCATCAAATCAAAACTCAATTCAAAAATCAAGAAATTTGTTTCATGTTCACCCTTTGAACTTGAAATTATCAAATGAATCAAAACCCATTTAACTTCAAGCTACTTGCAAATGGATTCATATTTCAATCATAAGTGCATATGCGAGTTCAATCAAACTCAAATCAAGCTTTGACCAAGCCATTTGACCCACTTAGGCTCACTTGACCCAAAGTGACCTAAATTTTATGAGCCAAATTCTAATCATAACTAAATTGGATTGAACTAAGCCCACCTAAGCCTCTCATCATGATCAAAAATCATCATGAGATGATCAATCACTCAAATTGGGTCAAACCAAGTCAAACCTAAGCGTTGACCAAGTCAACACTTAGTCAAAATGAAACCCAACATAGCCAAAATCCACCATAGGACAAATTGATTGAAACCAATGATCTAAGTTCATTCATGGTCAATGTTTGAACATGCCCAAGTCAACATTTGAGCCTAACCTAGCCCAATTGTCCACTTGACTCAAGTTGACCCAACTTGACCTGAAAAGTCAAAATGTGTCAAAACTTGATCTAAGCCAAATTGATTGAAACTAACGGGTCAAGTTCATCCCAAAATGATTGTTGAACTTAACCAAAGCCTCAATTGGCCAACTAGACCTAACCTAGCCCAATTGACCTTGAACCGAACATGACCTAAAGGGTCATATTGAGCCAAATTCAAACTTAACAAAAATTGATTGAAAACAAAGATACCAATCCATTTCATATGACCAACTAAACCTAAATCAACCCATGACCTAACCCAAATAGGTCAAATGGTTGAAATTGGTTAACTTGACCCATTTGACCTAAATGAACTCAATTAAACCAAATTCAAACCTAAACCAAATTGAATCAAACCGACCACCAAAATATTCAAATGGTCATATGAACTTGACCCAACCCTTGGTTTGACCCAATTTGACCAATTGGTCAACTTGACCCAAGTTGACCCATTTTGACCTAAATAGGTCAACATGAGCCAAATCACATCAAACCAACTCCAAATTTAATGAAACTTGGCCAAACCTATTTTCTCATCATACTAAATATGCCCAAACTGAAATCAAGGTCAAATGACTATTTTACCCCTAGGCCATAGGGTAATCCAAAATCAAAATTACTTGGAATTTGGTTAATTCTTTTTCATGGACACTTGGCATCCTCTTAGTGGACCAAATGGTCACTAATGGACCTAGTACGCATGACCCATTGGGTTTGGGTCAGACTAACCCAACCCAAACTCAAAACTGACCACATGCCTTGAAATGGAGCACACGGGATCCTCCTTCCACTTGAATTAAGCACATGGGAAGTTCACCATTCCACTCCTTAGGCCAAAGCGAATGGAAGGACATTCAAAATGGCCTAACAAACTCATGGGATAAGCTCAATTGGATCAAAATGGAAAGGAGGCTTGCGGCCGTCCGATCCTTCAAGGGGGAGATATACTCCCCCTAATTCAACTGAATCTTTACTCTCCCTAATTCGATTGAAGCATAGAAACTCAGAGCAAGCCCTAGCTACTCTTCCCAAGCTTCCTAGAGAGAGTTTGAAATCTCATCTTCTCGATTTTCATAGCTTGAAAATAGGGGAGCTCCACTCAAAATCCAATTTTCTTCACATCTAAAATCAACTCAATTCCCTTTGCAAGCTCCCTCAGGGACCCTAATCGAACTTGCCCAAGCTCTTTCCTAAGCTCTAAAGGCAAGAGTTATGCTAGCTTGATCAAAGCCGTAAGGAGTTTAAGGTAGAGTTGGCCTCTAGAAGAAACCACCCAATCTCAAGACCTCAAACTCTCAGTAAAGCTTCATCTCCACTAGACGAAGCTTCTCCAAGGGAATCGAGTGCCCATGATCACCTCTGGTGAGATAAACCATTTTTTTGAGCTTAAGCTAGCCATAGTGTGGAGCTTTGTGTAAGGAATTTTCATTGCATGATAAAATAGTTGATGATGGTGTGGGCTAAATTTTAGCCCAATCCGAGCTCAATTGAGCTCAGATCATGGCCTAGAAGGTGAACGGTAGCCATCTCTCACAGGGAAATATAAGGATGAATCTCTGGTCATTCATCCACGCATTTTGGATGGATTACTGTGATTAAAACACATTTATCCATCAATTTTATCCTTTAGAATCGAGACTTTAATCTCAGCCATCCGATCCTTGATCGGATGGTTGAGGAGAAAGTGCGTAGTGCCGTCGCTGACGTGACACTATGATGTGACAAGTTAAAGACCCAATCTCATTATGCCACGTGGAAAGCGCATGCCACATCAACGGCCCACGTGGTGCTTACGGGATTAAATACTTAATTAGGCTATTTAAATATTCTAATTAATTATAAAAACTTCTAAAATTCATATCTAAGCCTAGAAAAATCAAAAAATATGAAATAATTGTAGTGGATAGATAATTGAATATCAAATATTCTAAAATTAATTTCAATGGAGGCTGAACATAATGTTTTTCTGAATTTGGGTTTTATTGTGAATGTTATTTTGCTAATTACCCTCTAATTACTTAGCTGATTGATCCCAAACTTCTTGTGATTAATTAGTGGAATGACTCCACCTCTCCTAATTTTCTTAAGATTTATTGGTGGCTTAATTAAGGGAATTATTAATTCATTCCTTAATCACTCCCTTAATGTAATTAAGCTTAATTAAGGGAATAATTAGTGGTTTAACCCTCTGATTAAGTCAATTAAGTTTTATTAAGTGAATATGAGGTTTAGAGAATAATTTTGGGATATTTTCCTTAAGATATTACCTAAACCTCTTTTTATTCCTTAATCCATCCTTAATTAAGGGTTAATTCACTAATTACCCCTTAATTAATTTCATAAAATTCTAAAACTTTTGAGAGCTCAATTAATCTATCTTGTGTAGATACTGGTGTTCAATAACTTAAGTATAATTAAGGAAATCAAAATCCAACTCTTATGTGTGAGGGGGGATTAAGAAATTAAGAAATTACTTAAGTTAAACCCCTTAGTTTAATTAATCATTAATCATGAGCCAAATTCATTAGACCCTTTTCTTACTAGGTGCATTGCTGATTTAAATTTTTTGTGTGATTTTATATCATCTCATTGGCTCATAATTATTTGATTAACTATGCTAAGGTGGTATAGGTAAGGAGTAATTAACATGCTTAATTCATACCTTAACCTATGTAACATATAAAAATCATCTAATCACCTAAAAATAAAACTAAAATAACCAACATATGTGGAAATGGGTTAGGAACAATAAACTAACTTTACATTTCTCAAATTAAATAAGACTCAAGATAAAATCAAACCTTCTTTAAAAATAATTTGATTTACTTTAAGCTTTCTTATTTCATAAGATTATCTTTAAGAATTAATTAGGGTGGAGGTGTTTAAATGCTTTCATCACTTTTGTTCTTTCCTAACATGCTAAATGTGTATGTCATATGAATTTCATACATTCATGCTTTTCAAAAATCAAATTAAAAAATGAAATATTTTCTTTATGTCAAATTGCATGTTTTGGTTAAAGTAAAATATGATGACTATTATCACTATTAAATTCAAAAATATTTTTAAAATCTATAAATCAAATACCTAAAACTAAAAGTGTGCTACTTATAGTTTATTTATAAGCTTGCATGTGAATATAAAAATGTGTCTTATGTTTACTTCCTTTCTTTTCTCTTGATATGGATTTGAATAAGATTTGCAAAGTATATAGTTCTTTTAAAAGAATATAATAGATGCTTAAATCTATTCTTATCCTCTTCCATGTTATGAATTAAGAATGATCCTTACACTTACACATATAAATTTCATAACCAAGTCCAAACATAAGTACAAACTTTTACATTTTTCTTTCCCTTCATTTCTTTTGTACATATGCTTGTATTTAAGGAAAGTGGTATATTAGTCTAGACAATCCTGGGGTTGAAAGGCTTTAAGTATCCCAAAGTAGGTCTTGTACCTTACACCCCTGGTTAATAATGGCGTCGTAGTCACTTATGCCTTTCATACATACATGTGTGCATGTGAAGAATGTATGAGAAAACCTCTTTTCTATTTAATGAAAATCATGCATCATAAAGTATTCAAATTTTCTTAAGTAATCCACTAAGCATTCATCATAAAGTATGCTAAATATTCTCATTTGTATGTATAAATGTGCTTAGGATGCATCCATATGCATGTTATACATGTTGGAAAATAAATGAAGTTATGTGTGTTTTGTGAATTTAGTTCACTTTACTTAATATTAAAATACTTTATTTTTGAAAGGTTGTTCAAAGTTGACCTAAACTTAGAATTAATTAAAATGCATAATAAAATATTCACTAAACAAAACTAAACATGAATCCACTTTAGAAATTACTTAAGGTAAGGAAGGAAAGAGAAGTTCTCTTCTCTTTCTCTCTCTTTAAAACCTAGTAATTAATTGTAAGATTCATTTAAATTAAATCAAATATATAAAATAAAATCAACCCAAATCAACTAAACACTTAAATGAAACCACCCATCTAAGTTGAACATCTTCATACTTAGAAGATCTAAACCTTAAAACCATAGCTAAGCATACTACACAAACCTTCTAATGCACACACATTAGGCTAGGATTTTCTAAGTGTGAAGATGTTCAACTTAGATGGGTAGTTTCATTTAAGTGTTAGGTTGATTTGGGTTGATTATATTTTATGTTTTTGATTTGATTTAAAAGAATCCTAAAATTAATTACTAGGTTTTAAATAGAGGGGAAAGAGAAGAGAACTTCTCTTTTCTTCTTTATCTTAAGTAATTTCTACAGTGGATTCATGTTTAGTTTTGTTTAGTGAATGTTTTATTATGCATTTTAGTTAATCCTAAGTTTAGATCAACTCTAAACAAATCACCGCTTCTAGCATTTAGGCTAGGGTGATGCATGGCTTGATGTTTGCTTTTGTTTTGTGTTGTTTTGTTTTAGTTTGGATGTTAGGGTGAATGTGCGTAGAATGAATGGTAGGACGATTTAGTGTAATTATTATTTTCTGCAAGGGATTGTGCTTAAGGGGTGCAGTAATAAAAATATAAATGCTTTTGTTGTACATGTGCTTATACCCCTAAGCATAATCTAATAGGCCAGGTGGACTTGGTTACCCACGTGTGCTAACTCTAATATAAATGCTTGAGATTTGTATGATTTGTTTAGCTAATCTCTATTTTGTAGGTGTTAGTTAAATTTAATTTTCCTTTTTATATAATTTTTTGTAATTAAGATTTTAGAATGAATGTTATGGGAGATTAGGATGAGCATTGGTCATAAGATTACATCTTATGTACCATGTGAAGCCTTTGGAGCAACCACCTTCCAACCATCCAAAAGAAGGAACCAAAAGAAGAAAGAAGAAAGAAGAAAGAAGAAAGAAGAAAGAAGAAATGAAGACCCCAAAAATATGAATTTCCTTACTTCATTGTAAATTAATTCATTTGTAATTTGGGTTGTATAAGGGTAGAGCTCGGCTACCTAATTTGTTTTTGAGTTTGTGCGGTGGTGCCCGACCATAAATAACTTTTTATTCTTTTGTGTTAGTTTTATAAAATATTTGATGTTTTTGTTTAGCTTGTGCACTAAGATGACATGTTTTCCTAGTTCCTTCCTTGCTTTGATGTATGGCCTGTATGATGATTAGGCTCTTAGAAAAAAATAAATCTTCTACTAAATTAATCAATTCAAAATTAAAATAAAAACTCCTAACCTCACTTAAAGCATAAGTTAAAATCAAGATAAAAGAATTAACAATCCCTTAGCTGGAAGAGTATTCCATTTATAACATCATGCATAAAAAATATATTATTTCACTCTTTATTGGAGGGCTTCCACCTTTTCCAGAGAAACTTGACTTGACCTTTGAGAGCCATGGTGGAAACACACTTTCTCCCTTCTCACTAATTTTGGCCAATAATCTTACTTCTCATGTATTAGACATATGAATCCTATAATCCTAAGTCAAATGATTGTCCAAAAATGAAAATAATATGTAATATATTTTGCATTAAATCTAGGTCATTTCTCATGCCCTTACATGATCTAGTCTCTTAGGGAGTGAGTTTAAGGACTTAGTTTATTTCTAAAATAAATAACAACCTAGCTATCTTGTATAAAGCATATGACTTGCCTACATGAATTTAAAATCATAGGAGTTAGTTGGTGGCCACCCCCATGTAGTTGTAAGTCCAAGTAGTCGAGTGGTTTGTCCTCACTTGTAGAGTCAAATCAAATACTCATTTTCGCCATAAATTTAGGTCGTGCTTTTGGCCCTCATCAAATCTCCCTAGATTTAGATTCTGAGGTTATTTCTCCCTTCTATGGGTCATAAGCATAAATCCTCATCTCTTATATTATGGAATTATAAGCCCTAAATTTCTAATAAAAAGTCAATTCAAATGAATAATTTAATTTCAAAAATGTAAAGCCTAACCATAGGATAGTTTGAGATGCTCGCTAGATTTTCTAGCATCATGAGCATCTTCTACTTTATCTTCTTTTGGCTTTGATAATAACTCTCTCTCTCTCTCTTTGATCAATTTCATTTGATCTTCCAAAATAAACTAATCGATTGATAGTCCTACCTATTGAAATCTTTGGAGACAATAATCATTTACCTTAATCAAGAGTATTCTTAAGGAATCCCCTTTCTTAGGATGTAATTAACTATGGGGGTTTGCCTTTATAGGGAACTTAAAGAACTCGATTTAAAATAAACCCTACTTTACTTTTTCATGTAAAGTAGGGAAAGAATCTTTGGTACACATGTAGACCCATTATCCTTACGAGTTCTTGTTGAGGTGATTAGGTCCGTAGGGTGGTGACTTCTATCTTTTGAGATAGTACACATCTCCTCAATGTCATACCTGATCACCCTCAATAAGAATATTTATGGATCTACGTGATGTCAAAATGCATAAAAGGAGATGTATATTTTCTATCTTCATTTTATCCTGCATAGAATGAAGATGGAAGTATACTCCCTTTTTTCTTTTAAAAATTTCAATCATAAAATTTCACCATAATATGTATTTGACATGAAAGATTTATTAGTGCAAGATTTATTTAAGTATTTATATACTTATCCATAGTCAATTGTGATATTTCTTGAGATATTGATTATTGATTGGTGGCATCGATCATTGACCATTCATATTAATTCGGTAGGCTCCTATTACTCCTTCTACATGATGACCTTCCCAGTAGTTTCAAATTTACCACCGATCTTGCAATGAGGGATGATTGGCCTTCTCAGCACCAGAACCAATTCACCTTTCTGGAATGTTCGAGGATGTACTGAACTATTGAATGCTTTGGACATGCTCGCTCGGTAAATTTCTAAGCTTTGTTGAGCTTAGAGTCTAACTCCGTTAAGAACATCCAACTCTTTCATTCACAGATGAGCATTCTCATCTTAAGTAAGATTGAATTGACTGCCTACAAGTGATGGTAGCTCAACTAGTGGCGAATGCTTCAACTCCAAATGTTAGAGCATAAGGAGTGGCCTTGGTTGACATTTTGTAAGTTATTCTGTACGCCTAGAATGCTTCCATTATTTTAGTGTGCTACTCTCTTTTATTCCTTGTGAGAATCTTTTTGAGCAACTTACCCTTGGATTATAGATTGATGAGTATTGCCAATCAATTTTGTGCCGATCAACAAACCTGTATATCTTTGCACTCTTGAAAGCCGGGTCATTGTCTAAAATGATTTATCGTGACACCCCGAATCAATATACAACATTGTTGGTGAAGAAGTCAAAAACTTGATCAACAGTGACTTCCTTAAACGGAGTAGCTTTAGCCCATTTGGAGAAGTAGTCAGTAGCTGCTAAAATGAATCGATGTCCCACTGATGATGGAGGATCAATCAGTCTAATTATATCTATGCCCCAACTTTTGAATGGCCAGGATTGCTATTATTGGGTGCAGAGATTCAGAGGTTGATGAATGAGATTCCTGTGGACTTGACATTCATGATATTTTTTGGCAAGATCTATGCAGATTTTCACCATTGAAGGTCAATAATATCCCATCATCTTAATTTTTGTTACCATTTTAGGACCTGATTGATGCACCCTGCAAAGTCCTTCATGAATTTTGGACATAGCTTTGTTGGCTTCATCCGTCCCTCAGCATCACAATCACATTTGTTCAAAGGATCTATAGTACAATGTGTCATTGACATAAGCATATAATAGGATTCTTTTTGTAATTTGTGTGGCTAGTTATTTATTGCTTGGCAATTTGCTTTCCTTGAAATAATCGATGAAGGGTTGTCTCCAATCATCTAGTTCTTCCACTATGAAAGCTTTGCATGATTTATTTGCAGTACTTTTGAGTTTTTCTATCTCTTATACTTATCATTCTTTGGGAGAGTGAGGAGTAATTTGAATTGCATTCTACTGGCTTATGTTTGATGTCCCCTCTACCAGTGGGGAGTATGGATTTACTAGTTCCAGAAGTCGACGAGTGGACACTTCAATCAACATATCGTCATCATCTATGTTCACCGTTTCTTTTGCTAGCTTGGACAGGCAATCTGCTTTACTATTATTTGATTGAGAAACTTGAGCTAGTTTGATGTTTGGAATTTGCTTTATGAGCTTAAGCACTTGCTTATGATAGTATGCCAATTCAAGCTTGTTAATCTACAGTGAAAATTTTTAACATTCCCCACAGTGTCCTCTTCATCATCATCTATTTTCCTTTCCCTTATGAGGTGGAAAGAAAGAATAAATGAAAGAGAAGAACATAGGAAAATACAAAATCACCTTAGTAGGATGCTATGCAGATCCGCAGATGTACTTATTAGGGTGATCAGGTATGTCATTGAAGAGGGGTGTACTATCTTGAAAGGTAGAAGTCACCACTCTACAATGGACCTAATCACCAAAATAAGGACTCCTAAGGACGCGTCTTGAGGTACAAGATTCTTCCCCTACTTTACATGAAAAAATAAAGTAGGGTTTATTTTAAACTGAGTTTGTTAAGTTCCCTATAGGGGAAAGCCCCCATATTTAATTACATCCAAGGAATGCATATCCCTTAGAAAAACTCTTTATTAAGGTTAATGATCATTATCTCTGAAGATTTTAATAGGAAAAAGAATATCAATCAATTAGTTTGTTTTTGAAGATCAAATGGGATTGATCAAAGAGAGATTTATTATCAAAGCCAAACAGAGATAAGTAAGATATGCTCACGATGCTAGGAAACCTAGCGAGTATCTCAAACTATCCTATGATTGAGATTTACATTTTTAGAATTGATTGAATTTATTTGAGTTGGATTTTTTATTAGAATGTGAGGGCTTATAATTCCATAATACAAGATTATGAAAATACCTAAGAGGTGAGGATTTATACTTAGGGCCCATAGAAAGGAGAAGCAATCTCAGAACCTAACTCTAGAGAGCTTTGGTAAGGGCCAAAAACACAACTTAAATCTAAGGCGAAAATGAGTATTTGGTTTGCCTCCACAAGAGAGAACAAACCACCCGACTGCTTGGACTTACAAGAACCTGAGGATGGCCGCCAACTAACTCCTCCTACATTTTAAATTTATGTAGGCAAGTCATATGCTTTCTGCAAGATATCTAGACTATTATTTATTTAGAAAGAGAACAAGTCTTTAAACTCACTCCCTAAAGAGACTAGATCAAGTAAAGGGCATGCTTTAAATGACCTAAATATGATGCAATTCAAATTTCATTTTATTTTCATTTTTGGACAATCATTTTGACTCAGGCTAATAGGATTCATATGCCTAATGCATGAGAAATAAGATTATGGGAAAAAATTAGTGAGAAGGGAGGAGGTGTGTTTCCACCATGACTCTCACAGGTTAAGCCAAGTTTTTTTGGCAAAGGTGGAAGCCCTCCAATCCAGAGTAAAATAAGATTCATTTGGGCATGATGTTATAAAAGAAATACTCATTGAGCTAAGGGATCGCTAATTCTTTTATCTTGATTTTAAACCTAAGCTTTAGGTGAGATTATGAGTTCTTTATTTTTAATTTTGAGTTATTAAATTTAGTAGAAGATTTATTTTTCTCTAAAAGCCTAATCATCATCCAGGCCATACATAAAGCAAGAAAGAAACTAGGAAAAATATGCCATTTAATGCACATGCTAAATAAATCATCAATCAATTTATAAAGCTAAGCGCAAAAGAATAAGAGCCTAAGTGTGGTCGGGCACCACCGCACAAACCCGAACAGAATAAATTGGGTTGCCGAGCTCTACCCTTATACAACCCGCATTATAAATGAATTACATACAATTAAGTAAGGAATTCATTGTTATGAGGGTCTTCAAGCTTCATTTCTTCATTCTTCTTTTCTTCTTTCTTCTTTGGTTCCTCCTTTTAGATGGTTGGAAGGTGGATGCTCCAAAGGCTTCACATAGTGCATAAGATAGGATCTTATGACCAATGCTCATCCTAATCCCCATAACAATCATTCCAAAATTCTAATTGCATAAATTTACATGAAAAGAAAAAGTAAAACTAGATAACACATGCAAAATAAAGGTTATCTAAACAAACCACCAAATCCCAAGCATGTATATTAGACTTATCACCCCACACAAGGGTGACTAAGTCCACCTGGCCTATTAGATTATGCTTAGGGGTATAAGCATCTTCATAGTAAAAGCATTTATATTTTTATTTATTACAACGCCCCTTAAGCACAACCCCCTACAGAAAATAATGATTAGACTAAGATCACCTTACCATTCATTCTACGAGCATACATCCTAACATACAATCTAAAACATATATCACAAAATAAAAGAAAACATCATACTATGCACCGCCCGAACCTAAAGCTAGAAGTTCTGACTTAGTCTAATGTGTATGCTTTGGAGGTTTGTGTGGTATGCTTAGCTATGGCTTTAAGTTAGAATTTTCTAAGTATGAAGGATGTTCAACTTAGAAGACGGTTTCATTTAAATTATTTAGAAGTTTTGGGTTGATTTTATTTCATATTTTGATTATGTTCAAATGAATCCTAAAATTAATTACTAAATTATAAAGAGATGGGAAAGAAACACCTGAGCATCTACCCAAAGTAGATAAATTAAGTTCAGAAGGTTTTAGAATTTTTAAAAATTAATTATTAACAATGAATTAACTCTTAATTAAGAGAGGATTAAGGAAATAAAATAGGGTTTAGGGAATTGCTCAGGGGAAATACCCAAATTTATTCCCTAAGCCTCCTATTCATCGGATCTAACCTTAATCAACTCTAATGAGGGATTAAAACACTAATCCCACCCTTAATTATCCTTAATTATATTAAGGGAGTAATTAGGAAATGCATTTCCAATTCCCCTAGTTAAGCCTTTAATAAATCCCAAGAAAATTTGGAGAGGAAGAAGTCATCCCCCAAAATATACCCAAGAAGTTTGGGATTACTCAAAAAATTAATTAAGGAATAATTAGCAAAATAAGATTTTCATTAAAATCCAAAATTAGAGAAAAGTATTATTTAAAATCCATTGAAATCATTTTTATAATATTTTAGATTGAATTATCTTTACATAGAAATTTATCTCATATTTTTTTTGAATTTTATTAAACGAGATATGAATTTTTGAAACTTAGGGGATTAATTAAAATTAATTAAAGCCTTAACTAATCCCCTTAGCTCATAGCACGACACACGGAGGTGACGGTTAGCGTGCTTTACATGTGTCGTGCTGTGAGGGGGTTACTTAAATGTCGCATTACAGAGGCGGCGGTGGCGGGATGCGATTTGATTCCCACCGTTCGATCAAGGATCAAATGACTAGGGATCACCCCGTGATTTTAAAATGGATAAATCAATTCTAAAATGTTCAGTTAATCTCGACCGTCCATCCAAAATGCACGGATGGATGGCTATGATTATCCCAGTTCTTCTCTGAGGATCAATGGAGACCGTCCATGATCAAAGGGAAGATTCGAGATCGATTGAGCTCGGATTGGAATAAAACTTTACCCACACCATAATATGCTAATGGTAAGCCTATCCAATAGTGGAATTATCATGTCATGATAATTTCTTTCATAAAGGACCAGCACCTCTTAAGCATAGTGGTCAAAAAATTCCATACCTCGTTGGAGGATCACCGTGCTCACGAGGTAGCTTTGTAGTGGAGCCCCTGAAATGTTTGCCTTGGGTTGAGTAGATCTCTCTAGACCAACCCCTCTTCCTCTTGCTTTGATCCAATTCAACTCTTCCTTGCTTTGGGAACTTGAATGAGAGCTTGGGTGCACTCGACTTGATCCCGTGAGGGAGTGTGCAAAGGCAATTGAAGTAGAATGTAGTGTGGAAGAAGTTAGGAAATGATATGAGCTCCCCTATTTTCTAAGGATGAAAACCAAGAAAGCTTGATTTTAATTCCCTCCTAGGAAGCTTAGGAATGCTCTTTGATGACTCCTAACACTCTCTAGGGCTCAATTGACAATGAGGGTATTGAATTCAATTTGAATTAGGGGGAGTATATCTCCCCATATGGCAATTGGGCGACCGAACCTATGGGTGTCATTTTGATCCAATTGATCATATGTAAAGGGTTGTTTGAGCTGTTTGGAGTTGGCACATGGTTAGTTTAAGCTTAGGAGTGGATTGGTAACCTCCCATGTGCTTCAAATCAAGTGGAGGGAGGTTTTCAAATTGGCCAATTTGAGTTAGGGGGTCGGGTTTGGCCTTGGATCCATTTGGGCTGACCCAAACCCATTGGGTTGGGTGCACCACTCCCCATTGGGTTCACTTGACCTATTAGGAAGGCATTAAGTTGATATTAAGAGGGCTTTACCAAATTCCCCATGGATTTGACAAAAAATTATTCTATGACCAAAGTAGAATGGTCATTTGGCCAATTTTTTAACTTTGAATATGTTGGGTATGTGGAGAAAATGGGTTTGGCCAAGTTTCATTGGATTTAAAGTTCATTTGATAAGGTTTGGCTCATGTTGGCCCATTTAGGTCAAAATAGGTCAACTTGGGTCAAGTTGACCAATTGGTCAAATTGGGTCAAACCAAGGGTTGGGTCAAGTTCATATGATCATTTGAAATGTTTTGGTGGCTTTGGATCATTTCAATTTTTGTTTATTTTTGAATTTGGCTCATATGACTTCATTTAGGTCAAATGGGTGAAGTTGACCAATTTGACTCATTTGACCTATTTGAGCTAGGTCATGGGTAGGTTTAGATTTGGTTAGTCATATGAAGTGGATTGGTATCTTTGTTTCTAATCAATTTTTGGCTAAGTTTGGATTTGGTTCAACATGGCCCCTTTAGGTCAAGTTGGGTTCAAGGTCAATTGGTCTAGGTTAGGTCTAGTTGGCCAATTGAGGCTTTGGTCAAGTTCAACAAGTGATTTGGAATGAACTTGACCCATTGGTTTCAATCAATTTGGCTTAGATCAAGTTTTGACACATTTTGACTTTTTTAGGTCAAGTTGGGTCAACTTGGGTCAAGTGGCCAATTGGGCTAGGTTAGGCTCAAATGTTGACTTGGTCAAGTTCAAACATAGTCATGAATGAACTTAGATTGGTTTCAATCAATTTGGCCTATGGTGGATTTTGGCTATGTTAGGTTTCATTTTGGTTAAGTGTTGACTTGGTCAACCCTTAGGTTTGACTTGGTTTGACCCAATTTGATTGATTGATCATCCCATGATGATTGTTGATCATGATGAGAGGCATAGGTGAGTTTGATTCAATCCAATTTGGTTAGGATTAGAATTTGGCTCATAAGGGTACTTTAGGTCACTTTGGGTCAAGTGAGCCTAAGTGGGTCAAATAAATGGCTTCAAAATTTGAGTTTGATTGAACTTGTATATGGACTTATGATTGAAATATAAATCCATTTTGCAAGTGGTTTGAAGTCAAATGGGTTTTGATTCAATCAATTTCATTCAAGAAGAATGGATAAGGGATTTTGGATTTGATTGAGTGATAAGTGGGTATATTGGTATGATTTGATTTGATTGAATTGATATGGATTATGATTAAAATATAAATCATTTGAAGTGATTTAAAGTTCAAATTTTTGACTTTAAAGGTAGAATAGTTTGAGTTTGATTTTGGAATTGGTTTTGATTGTGATTGAATTTGTATCATTTTATATGATTGTATGATTGAATATGAAAAAAAAAATCAAGATTTGGCTTGATTTGAAGTTGATTTGACTAAGTTCAAAATTTGATTTGAAAGGACTTAGGTTGGATTTTGAATGAATTTGAGTTTGATTTTTTTGGTTATTTTGATTGTTTATATTTTTCATTTATATATGTGAATATAAATGAGAATATAAATTGATCATGAGAAAATTTTGAGGATTTGAAATGATTTGATCATGATTTAGGCTAAGTCCATTAAAAGGAAATTTTAAAGACTTAGGAAATTTTGGAGTTTTGAAGTTTGACTTCTTGAATTTGGTTTGATTGATTTGTATTTATGTTACATTTATATATGTGAATATAAATGAGAATATAAATAAGTTATGAGAAAATCTCATGAATTTGAATTGGTTTGAAGTTGATCTAATCTAAGTCCTTAAGAGGGAAATTAAGGATTTAGGAAAATTTTGGACTTAGGAATTTCATTCATGGGTTTCAATCATAGATTTCAATCACATGGAGTTGATTTGAGTTTGGAGAAAATCAAATAAGATTGATTTGGAGTTTGACTTGAAGGAAGGAAGGTGAGGAATGGTTCAAGCTAAGGGTAGGCAATTTTCTAACACCCCAAGGCATGACCTATTCTATGGCTAACTCTTCTAATACAGGGATAGGTAGAGTGCCCACCTAATCACTAGATATGTCTTAAGACTAAGGAACTCTTAAAGTCTAAGAGGAATCCTATGTCTAAGAAGGATGGGTTGAGATCTCATTCTAAAAATGAGGTCAACAAAGGGTGCCCAGTAGGTGGGGTGTGACTAACAAGGAACACCACACGTATTAGTGTTGATCGAAATGATCAATAGCACCAAAAGATCACAAGCACTAACAAAAATGATCTACCCTCAACCCAAGGTGTAGGGAGAATTCAAAGTTTAGTGCAATATGGCTCTATTTATGTCCAAGACATAAGAGAGAGGGAAGAATCCACTAAGGGATAGAGTATGAACCATCCACTAGGGAAGCAAGTTCAGGTCATTCACAAGGGGATGAGAGGTTTGATTTGTGTTTCGCTAAGGAAGAGGGTTGAATTTATTTAATTTATTTTGGTTTTGACTCCACGGGGGATAACAAGTGAACTCTCCACTAGGGAATCAAGTTTAAGTCATCCACAAGGGAGGGGTTGTGAAATACGCTAAAGGATTAGAATTCTAGATCCGCCGGGGGGAAAGATTTGCATCTCACTGAAGAGAAGAAAAAAATTTGATTTAGATTAATTAATTATTTTATTTCTTTATTTCATTAGATTTATTTGTTTCAGATTTTTAGATTTTAGATTTTAAGATGGACCCTTGGTTTTGCGATGATGCACTAAGTAGAACCAGGAGACTCTTCAGTTACCAATCCAAAGAGGTAGTCTACTAAACAAATAATAGGACTAGCCAACCAAAGGGGTGCCTTTCGGTATACAACAGTTGTACTAGGAAGAAAGCATAGTAGACTTACATTCTCGAAAGTAAGGACCAGTTACTAGGGTAATCTATTGGCAAGAAACAGAATAAACCCAACCTAAGGCTGACTATTGAGTGAATGCCGCTGGGGGACTTAAATCAACTCAAAGATAGTCAAAGATAGATTTCATTTTTAGGTTTGTTTTGATTATGATGGATTCCATTGGTTTGTGATGGATTGTATTGAGTAGGGGCCATGGAGGCCTAGACCTAACTCAGATTTATCAATCCAAAGGGAGTAATATACCAACCATAAGGTAGGACTATCCAACCAAAGGGGTGCCTTTTGGTATACAATGGTCAAGTCATAAGTAGAAAGCGTGGGGACTCACATATTCTAAAAAGATAAGGAACCACTGAGGTGATTGGTTGCTTTGGGCAACAAATCGAACCGACTAGATTGAGTGAATGCGGACTTAAATCAAGTCAAAGATAGTCAAGATTAATTTCATTTTTTTGATGGATTCCATTTGGTTTTGATGGATCAAGCGAGAAAGCTTATATCAACAGACCTATCTGATTTACTAAACCAAAGGGGTAGCTTCAGACGATGGAGAACTATCGACCAAAGGAGTGCCTTTGTATGATCAATTTAAGGGAAGAAAGCTGGACTCACATCTTCCACTGAAAGATGATGGTTGCTTTGGGCAACAAATCGAACCCAACCTAAGGCTTTCCATCGATTTGCGATAATCATGCTAGAAAGAATGCATCATAGTCTTACATCTTCTAAAGCAGAATGACTTCCAGGGTAACTTGTTCATGGTGAAATAGATTGAACCCGACCTAAGGGCTACAGAGTGAGTGACCAGATTTATCTCATCTCAGTAGTCGAAATTCTATAGGAGTTCTACCGCCCTAAAGATAGGATGCTTGCTTGGAAAAGGGGCCCTTTGGGGGAATTCTAATCCATAGAATTATTTATTTTTTATTTAGTTTATTTTATCTTGGACCCTGTTGGTTTGTGAGGGATCAAACTGAGAATGAGCTTATATCATCCTAGACTATATCAGATTTACTGAACCAAGGAAGAATCTACATATCCGCTAAACAAATTCTCCAACCACAGGGGTGGCTACTAGGAAAGGGGGACTATCTAATCCAAGAGTAACTCTGGTAGTGTCTAAATGGGGTCATAAAGGACATGATCCAAATAGAGTGCCCACAAGGGGATGGGGCCACAAAGGGCTTAATCTAACACCCTGGAGAAGATGACATGGCTAGTCATATATCTAATAGTCCAACTCAAGGAGAAAGTGGGGACTCATCCAAGAGTGGTGTACTCACGGGTGAGTCCTTGTCGACATAGCGAACATCAACCAACCTAAGGTGCCCATTGGTTTGCAATAATCGGCTAGGAAGAAAATCGAGGACTCACATTCTATAGCGATTGTTGGGATAGTCTATTGACTGAGCATCCTAGGGGCGACTCGAGTGAATGCCATTGGGGACTTATATTGGCTCAAAAGTAGTCAAGAGGAAAAGCCTCGGGACTTATCACCTCAAATATACTCAACTAGTTGCATGATGGTTAGTTCAAGAAGAAAGCATGGGGACTCACATCTTCTTAAGCAAAGTCAACATGAGGTAGCTTCTTGGTAGGCAAAACTACCATACTAACAAGGTGCTCATTGGTTTGAATGATCAAGTTAGAAGAAAGCATGGACTCACATCTTCCAAACAAATGACCACTTGGGGTGACATACTAGTGGTAGCATGTAGACCCCACCTAGAGCGACTAATGAGTGAGTGCCACACGCTTGCTCTCACATCAAATAGCGAGATAAAAGATTTGTGTTTATTTGTGCATGTGTTAAAAGAATAGGATGCCTCTTGATTCTCTACACCTACCTAAACACATTGAGTTTGATGAAATGGTGCCCAGATGGAAAAGGTTTCCCACTAAGAAAGGATGCTGGGTTCTCTTTTACAGTTGTATGCTAATCAAAATAGGATGCCTCTTGGGGTTCTCTCACACCTATTCTAATAGCACTGGGAGATTTTGTTTGTGTTGTGAAAGAGGGATAGGATATTGTTGGGGAACTCTTACACCTACCTAAACATCATGGATTCAGAAGAAAACAACTTCAAGAAGAGAAGATTTGATGAATGAATCATTTTTGTTCTTTTTTATTAATAATTATTTTTAAACATGATTTATTTCATGGGTAATATTTCTTTAGATAGAGCCCATTAATTGAAAGCATTGGGAATAAGATCCTCCTTGGTAGGCCTTCTCTATGACATAGGGGCCTTCCCAAGTGGGTTCAAACTTGCATCCCATCTTTTGGCTATCATTTGTCTCCTTAGGACTAACAAGTTCTCCTACTTGGAAAGACCTAGGGCGGACCAGCTTGTTGTGAGCTTGAATCATTTTGGCTTTGTATAACTTTGATTTTGGCACACCATGACTCTTCTTCAAACCTTGAGCTCTTCTAACAACAACTTTGCATTTTGTTAGTGATCTTGCTACCCAATGCTATCCTTAGTGATGGGAGTTGAACTTCTAAGGTAGAAACTTGACCCATACACTAAGGAAAATGGAGTAGGTGAGTTGGTGGTATGTGTGGTGCCCACAAGGCTTCAACCAATCGCTTCACTATCATTTGTTATCAAGAGTTTTTTCAATATCGGATGAGAGTTTTGTTGAATGCTTCTACTAAGCCATTTGCTTTAGGTAGTAGATGGTGGAGTATCTCCAATCTATACTGTCTTCTTATTGATCTTCATGCTTTTGAATGTATACCATTATCGATATAATTTTAACCTATATATGATATGGTTCTTAAAAATTGAAGCACATCTTTGGTGACCTCTCGAGTGGGATGGCTTCCCCACTTGGAAAAGTAGTCGATGGCTAGATGAACGATGACCCTTGGAAGAAGGAGGATCGATCACCCATATCGTATCAACACTCAAATGGATGAGGCCAAGGTAGGGTGTAGAATGTTGGGTGGTTGGTGGAGGACCACACCGTGTACGACCGATGACATCTCTAGCTACATCCATGCATTCTCAGATCGAAGGTGTAGTATCTTGATCTTGATCTTCATCTTCATCTTTAGGCGGATTGATGTGCTCATAGAACTGAATGTACCTGGTTATAATACCACAAGCATGTTTGTCTAACATGTAACCACATTTGGTCAAAGGACCCAGTGAGTGCCATTAATGAGAGTGTAGAGAGCTCTCTATTTCACGATGGGCTTGTGACTTTTCTTGAGGTAGTTCGGTGTTCAAATCTATGAATGGTTGCCTCCCTAGCTCCTTATTTGGCAATGACAACCTCCCCTTCAGAGAAAGTCTCTCGATGAGTTCAACATCAATAAGGGATATGACTTGTCTATTTTGGACCCTTATTGAAATGGACTCATCTTCACATGCCAACTCTTTAGTTTGGCCAAAGCATCTGCTACTGTGTTCTCTGCTCGGGGAACCTTGTAGATGGTGACTTTGAGAATTTGGCCAACTTCATGGTATACTCATGGTAATGATGAAGCTTGGGTTTGAGAACCTTGTAGGACCAATCTAATTGATGACCAAGAATCCCAAAGATGTTGATGCTCTTGACACATAGTGATTAACTCAGGGATCAAAGCCTCATACCGACTTTGTTGGTGGGGTTGGAAAGATAGTATGAGAATCTCATCACATCGTTTAGAGTTAGAAGAACTATTCCTACCCCTACATTTCTTGGGAGAATAGATCATGGTGCTTCTCCTTTGTGAAAAGAAGCTGCACCATCAAAATACATCTCCCATCAGTGGTTGTCGACCTCCCCTAAGTTCATGATTTGTTCATTAGGGAGATCATCACTAAGCGGAGAATCAGCAGAAAGTGGGTGTACTGCTAAGAAATCTATTAGTGTGTCCTTTTATCGCACAAAGAAGTATGAATGTGATATCAAACTATGAAAGTATCATGGACCAACATGCCAAACGTCCAGATAGCATTGGTCGTGTCATGAGATACTGTAGTGGATTCATCCTGGAGATCAAGTTCATCTTATGAGAAAGCATATAATGTCATAGCTTTTGGGAAACAAAGATCAAAGCTAGGCAATATTTCTCAATAGGTGGATTATTTGCTTCAGTAGGGATTAGACAATGGCTGAGGTAGTAGAGAGCGCTCTCCTTCCCTTCATCATTGGCTTAAGCTAATAAAGCACTGAGAGAGTCATCTAATGTAGTAGTGTAGAGGATGAGTAACCTGCCTGGGATAGGCATTGCAAGAACTGGTGGCTTCACCAAATACTACTTGATGTCTTCGAATGCAAGCTACAACTTGTCATCCCACTTGAACTTGGCATCCTTTTTGACAAGTGCTGAGTCTCCCCGATAGGTTGGGGATAAAGCATCTTAGATATCTAATATCCTTGAAAGGATCTTGAGTTAAAGTTAGGGTATTTCTAAGATAGCTTTGATCTTTTAGATCTATTTTTTAGTCTATTCAGCAAACCCAAAGAAATTTCCCTGAAACTACTGAATGCACACTTTAGGGGATTCATTTTGAGGTTATATTATCTTAACCATTCAAAAATTGCTCTCAAGTCAAAGATGTGGTCTTCCTTTTCTTTGCTCTTGACTACTAGATCATCAATCGATGATGGATGAGTTCATTGAAGATTTAAGTCATGGCCATTGGTATGTAGCAGCATATTTTAAGGTGAAAGGCATGACCCTATAAATTCTAGGGTTTGAAAAGCGGTTTCTTTCATCTTGAGACATCTTGATTTTATTATAGGATGACCCATCCATGAAAGAAATGCATGAGATGAATGTCCACCATTAATTTTGGTATAGGAAGAGGAAACTCATCCTTAGGACATGCCTTGTTTAAGTCCCTAAATGCATATGCAAATTTGGCCATTCTTCTTCTTAACGGATGACGGCTTACCGGGTAGGATATTTTCTTCATGATGAAACCGGCATCGATCTTGACTTCAAATGACCATTGTTCAATTTCTAATCATGCATCTATGAGCTTGCTTAATAGTGGTAGCGTTAGGATCTATTGCTAGCTTGTGGATTACTATGTCAGGAGATAATTCAAGCATTTCTTCATAACTCCATGTGAAGCAATATTTAAACTCAATCAATAGCCTAACTAAGTCATTGGTTTCTTCTTCATTTAATGATGAACTGATGTACATAGGGCGTGGATTTTCTTCGTCAGAGGTTGATTTCTTTAAGCTTGTCTATTGTTGAATGGATCTTCTTCAAATTCAAATTCAGATGCATCCTTTGAAGATCATGTACATTTCTATTGGTGTTGTGTGAAAGAACCTATCGACTCCAAATGATTGGTAACAACTAAGCGATAATCTCATCATCGACCGGACCACATCGAATCTAGTCATGTTCTTGATTGTGTTTTCCTGCCTGTGTTGTTCCATAACTTTTTAAAGTACTCTGACTTGTGCCTGAACCACGTATGAGGAACCAAACCTTTTTGTATAAGATTATGAACATAAGGTGAGTAAAGGTTAAGTGGTTATTCCATTAATTCTTTAAAAATATCCTCCTCAAATTTTACATCAACTTCATGACTTGAGGATGATGATCCCAAAAAGAATCTCTTCTGCTTCATGTCACTGAAAGACTTAGGGACTTCCCTTAAACCTTCAACTTTGAGATGTAAGTGAGGTTAGAGCTAAGGTTCCCAGCTGCCTAATAGTTTTACATAAACATGATTGAATACTTTGCTTTGTTTGGCACGGTCTTCATCCTTTGTTTGGATTAAAGTCACCTCCAATGGAACCTGAGAGGGGTTGGGTATTAATCTTCACATTAGACTCATCCCTTGTAGATTCCAAGTCTATGTGAATAGTAGGGTACTCTACAATATGACCTCTCTTGGCGATGGCCAACCGGTCTTCCACCTCTAGGGGCCTCTATTTCTACCTCCTCTACTGGAGGTTGAGTCAGTCTACCCACACATCCATATGATGGAATGGACTGTGGGTGGAAAGTGATATGCGGCTCTATTTCTTCTCAATTCCCCTTTCTTGTGGACTTGAATTTTCATTTTTCTTTTCATTTTCTTTTGTTCTTTCTTTTTTCTTTTGCTTTTGAATTTGAATTTTATTGAACTTCATGAGAAAGGGTGTGTTGAGGAAGATAGCAGGTCACATCCTCATAAATCTCAACCTCTCTAATTGAAAATGGCTTTTTGTCATTATTGACACGATATTCAATCCCATCTTTTTCTTGATGCATTGGTGGAGGGAGGATGGAATGATCTTGTTTTGATGTATCCAAGGCCTATCGAGCAAAGTAGTGAATGAAGTATTCAAATCAATGATGTAAAACTTGGCTTTAGTCTTCCAGTCAGCTATCTCCAAAGGTAACACTATAGAACCTAAAGCCCACTCACCTTGTTCATTGAATCCTCTCAACATCATCTGATCTCCTCAGAGTGTGGAGATGTCAATCCTTAAATAGGCAAGGTCTTTAGACTCATAATATTCATCGATGCACTTGAATCCACGAGAACTTTGGCGAGTCTGAACCTGTCCATGTCAAATGTGATGTAGAGGGGATGGTTGTGCTCCAAGTCCCCTAGCAGAAGGTCTTCATCTGTGAAGGTGATCCCTTGAGCTTCTTTTATGTAATGTGCCTCCTCATCTATAATAATTAGTTGAGCTAAACATATTTTAGGGTCAAGGAGAGCCTTGATTAATGATTCCCTCATCTCTTTGGATAAGATAAGGGCATCATATATGCTTAGCTTAGATGACAACTTTCTTAGATGAGAAAGGATGTTGTAGTCCACCTTGGGCTAGTCCTCCATAAGCATATCCAAGGGTGGAGCATCCTATGGAGGGGATTCTCGATCCTCTATACTAATGACTTGTTCCCTATCTTGAGGTCTTTGCCAGGAGGTAGAACCTTGCCACTCGGAGGTTGACTTTGATCTCTTGTTAGGTAATGGAAGGTTCTACCACAGGCTCACCTACAACTTCTCCCATGGGACCCTAATGGATGATTCCAAGTCTATCTCAAGAGGTGAACCCATAGTATTGAGTGGAAAGTCTAACGAATCAAAGAGTAAGATCAAAATTATTATATTATTTTGACTTGAAGAGTTATCATTAGGAATAGAAGAAGATAATCAGTGACATAGATGTAATTCAAAGCTAGCTTTATTCTTCAATTTCTTGGAATTATTTGGAGGTACAAAGTAGAAATCAAGTAAAGTGAGGGGGATAAGAGATTTGGTGCCCTTATCCGCTGATACAAGAGTTCTACTAGTAGTAGTAGTAGAAGAAGAACTAGTTGAAGTTGAAGAAGTCACTGGTATAGAAGCTGCAACGGTAGGCTGGAGGCTGGACTGTTGATGCTAATGGCTATCGGTGACACATCTTTTCTTCTGAGCTCCCCTTTCTAGAGTTGACACTGGTAACTTGCAAAGCTTTCTTGATGTTGGAGGTTTGAGCTGACTCAGACACCTACAAGAAAGCTTATTGATCTTCTGGATTATCTTCTTAAAGGTTTTGGATAAATAAGTATTCCAACCTTCTTTGGTTTATGTAGGATCACATGTATCCCAAGGATTACCCTAATGGAACTGGATGGTTATTCCATAAGGTATTCCTTTGGGATAACTACAACACCGGTCTTGAAACTATGTTCAAGCCAATCCTTGAATGTGAAGCAATCCTCCAAAACATGGCCAAGCATACGGTGGTAGGGGCAAAAGTTTAGATCATGACTTTTGCTTACTTCCTCCGATCTCCAGGCAGTAGCTGAAAGTCAGGCTTCTTTAAGAGATTCTTAAAGATTTTCTTGATTATCTTTCTCTTAAAAGAATAAGGTTTATTTAGCTTATCTAAAAGAGTAGGTGGACCATATCTACCTAGCGGCGGATATGCATGCCACTGGTGGTGGTGGTGTGGCTGAGAAGGTGATGATGCTAGCCGTGGAGGCTGTTGTTGAGGCTGACAGGGCTGCCCTGGTGGTGGCAAAGGAGGTGGAGGCTACTGAGGTCATGATCTCTCGGACTAATCTCTACTTGGCTGCTTCCCCTTATCTACCACCATCACTTCTCTTGTCTTCTTCTCATAGACCTTTTGTGGCTTTGCTTTAGGCAAGCGCTTGAAAAGGCTTTTGGCCTCTCCTTGTATAGTCATGCCTTATTGATTAGCTTCTCAATATTTTGATAGTGAAGCCCTTAAGCATGAAGGCAGGCCATGGATATTCTTTAAAGAATCTTTAATGGCATGCTATTAAATATGGCTTGCATTTCATACTCAGTTACACTTCGAGAATATAATCAACAAGGGACTCATTGTTGCTACAACGATATCACTATAGTAACCTTTTTCTTTGAGCTCAGTAAACCTCTTGATGAAGAGTTGCCTACTTCAACATATCTTTAAACCATTGAAAGTTCAACATACCTATCGAAAGCAATCCTGCTATACTAAGGCGAGAATAGTAAAGCATGTCGCCCACCTGTTGCAACAACTGGCCCTGAAGTGTGCTATATGCTACCTCGGGTTTCCACTACCATCAAATATTTTGAAGGAATGTGGCACAAAACCCATGGGATATTGGATTGAATCAAATTCCTCCAGGTAGGGTCTACCCTTTGGAATCGATGATCCTCCCCGGGCTTGAGCCAATGCTTCCTTCACTTGCTACTCAACCATGGATCTGATATCTTTTTCTTGTATGGAGGTACTTTCCACTACCTTCCTATACATGCTAGTGCTACCTTGCTCAATGGGAGGTAAGGTCTTGGCTGGGTCCAAGACATGCACTTCAGGTATGTGTCTTGTAGTAGGATGACTGGGCTTGTCTGAGATCAAATTGCTAACAAGTCCTCAGCGCCATGCCATCTATCTATCACACTTATCTTTTGTTTCAAGCATGTCGGTGATGGTGATTGGGTGGTGTCTTCCTGATCAACCTCATCACCTTCCATGACCTACTACTCCTTGAGAAGAGATTCTCTGGTATCAGCCATACAGACTCCAGCTGAGTCTCCCAATAAGTCATCTTCATTGGGATCAAAGTTGGCCTTCTCCTCATCTGACCAGTCATACCACAAAATCTCTTTCTTTTCCATGAAATAATGAGATACTATCTCATCCAAAGAATGATCAATCCGTGTAGGCACAAATATCTTTGGCTGATCTGTGTGATCACTATCATGCAATGAAGGCACAAATATCTTTGGTAGGATCACTATCATGTAGCCTATGTCCTAAGAGAGTCCTCAATCCCTGAAATGATGCACTCTGTGTGACATTCCATTTTGTCCTTTGTACCTTGGACTATCATGCCACCTGCACATAACCACTATATCCGCCCTACTAAAGCGTGAAGTTGGTGAAGGGACACCATGATGCTTGAGGTGCACTCTTTTTCCACCACCGGGGGAAGGTCGAGAAAGGCCTCACCACATAGGTGGTGGAGGTGAGTAGATCCCTCGACCGCCAAATCACCAGGTGAGGTACACCCTTATGGCCTTCATGGCCTTTGATGGAACTGGAGATGCTGTGACTGGACTGGTGATGGAAGATGAGGGGTAGAGTGGTGGGGTGGAGACACCACCAACTCTCTATGAACAAGAGCTATCCTCCTGTGATGATTGGTCCTAATAAGTAAGATGCTTTTTGTATGGTCGACACGGGTAGCTCCCCGTGCTGAAAAATCAACAAGTGCGGAAGCTGCCGACAGACGACTAAACCTCCGCCTCTCATTACTAGTAATTGAGCATTATGGGCATCTCTAGCCCTCTTCTAATGGATATGCTTCCCCACTCTGTGGGGGATGATGGATCTCAGATCAAATTGAGCTCCAGACTCTAAACACCCATAAGTTTTGCCAACTGGCGAGATGAGGAGGTGCATCGACCTCTGCTCTTGCTTCGGTGATGTTGTACCACTGGCAGATGTGATGTGTGAATCCTTCTAACATCCTCTTTGTCTAACCCAGAGAGAGGATGAAATTGGTTTGCTATAACAAGTGGTGAAGTAAGAATAGGGAACTCCTCAACAGCTGAACGAGCGATTGCCTCCATCTCTCTGGAAATTGTAGTATGATACCGCTTGATCATGCAATTTTGTTCCTTCACTGTGTTCTGGTAGGATGGGAAGAGTGAGAGCTAGACCCATACTCAAAGGTAGGGTAGACAATCCTTGAGATCAGGGGAGCATTACCCTTAGAGGGATGAAAGTGCTTGCTCGGGATAAGCGAGAAACCATGGGGTTCCAAACCGGTGACTTGTTGGTAATGCTACTATTGAAGCCTATGGACAACACTACTTTCCTCTTCAGTGAGGAGATGTCAGAATTAGAAGGGAGATCAATCCGGATGATCAGTTTCTGCCCAGTCACCATGGTCCTACTTACTATCATGAGGGGAGTGCCCTCACATATGATCCTTGCTCCCTTAAATCCCTACTGAAGTAGATAAGATTTGTATGATCCAATTGGGGGAAGTTGGCTTGGTCCAAAGCCAAATCCATGACATGAGAGAAAGTGAAAATAATTTTTTTGAGCGCCATCTCATCAGAAGCGAAAAAAGCACCATGATGCTCGATGGTAAGAATCTGCAATAGAAAATGAGCTTGGATCAAATTTTTGTCTTTATTGATTTTTGAATTTGAATTAAAAATTTGAAGCCACATCCAACATCTTGGAACTATTAAGTGGGGTTCAAATAGATTTTAGAATTTGATTGAAAGAGAAATTTTGAATATGAATCCAACTTCAACAAATTTGGGTATGTTGAAAGATGGATTCAAATATTTTGAGAAGGATGTTTCCATAGGTTCATTATTTGTTTGAATTTAGATTTTTGATTTGAGGAATCTTTCCTTTAACAAATTTGGGTATGTTATAGTAAGGGTCAATTGATTTTTTTTTTTTGGGTGATTTTGGAAATCCACTCACTTAGCAAATTTGGATATACTAAGTGAGGTGTTTGAAAACAATTATTTCTTTTTGTGAATTATTGTTTGATTTTTGAAAATTGGAATTCCCACTTAGCAAATTTAAGTATGCTAAGTGAAGAATCCAAGTGTGTTTTGTTTGATTTTTGAAAATAGGATTCTTAACAAATTTGGGCATGCTAAGAAAATCCTAAGTGTTTCATTTTTTTTTGGATGTTTTGATTTTTAAAAAAGTAGGATCCTTAGAAAATTTAGGTATGTTAAGGAAATCCGAATGTGTTTCATTTTTGTTTTTGGTTGTTTTGATTTTTGAAAAAGCCAGATCCTTAGCAAATTTGAGTATGCTAAGGAAATCCTAATGTGTTTCATTTTTTTTTTTGATTTGTTCTTTGATTGATAGACGATACTTTACTTTAGCAAATATGGTATGCTAAAGATGAAGTCCCACTTAGTTTTGTGAAATGAAAATTTCACTTAGTAAATTTGAGTATGCTAAATGAAATTCCAAAAGATGTGTTCAAAATTTTTGATTTGATTTTTGAAAATGGAAACTTCTCTTTAGCAAATTTGGTATGCTAAAGAACAAAGTTCCAAAGGTGCTTGAAAATTTTTGGTTTTGAGTTTGGAAACTTCACTTAGCAAATTTGAGTATGCTAAATGAGGTTTCAAATGTGTTTGGAAAATTTTTGATTTTGAATTTGGAGACTTCACTTAGTAAATTTGAGTATGCTAAATGAAGTTCCAAAAAACATGTGTTCGAAAATTTTTGATTTTGGGTTTGAAAACTTCACTTAATAAATTTGAGAATGCTAAATGAAGTTACAAATGTGTTTGAAAATTTTTAGTTTTGAATTTGGAGACTTTACTTAGCAAATTTGAGTATGCTAAATGAAGTTCCAAATATGTTTGAAAATTTTATTTTTGAAAAGTGGAAACTTCATTTTGGCAAATGGGGTATTCTAGAATGAAGTTCCAAATGTGTTTGAAAATTTTCAATTTTCAATTTAGAGACTTCACTTAGCAAATTTGATTATGCTAAATGAAGTTCCAAATAGGTTTTGAATTTTGAAAATATGATTATTAAGTTTTGATTTTGAAAAGAAGTCCTCCATTTCACAAATTTGGGTATGTAGGAATGGAAGCCAATCTTATTTTTGAAATGTAAAAAATTTTGTCATGTGTGTGATTATTGCTTTTTGAAAGAGGGAATTCCAACTTAATCATATGTGGGATATGTTTAAATGGGATTTCCAAATGTTCATTTATGCTTTTAGAAAATTTTGATTTTGATTTTTTTTTTTGGAAAGATGATTGTTTTATTTTAAAAAATGAAATCTTCATCAAAATGATTTGAGGGAAGATGTTCATTTGTGCTTTTGGAAAAGATTGTTATTTTTAATTTTGAAGATTCCTACATCTAACAATTACAATAATTGTTAGATGAGGGTGATTAAGAAAATTTTGTGGAAAATATTTTATTTTGTGCATTTTTGAAGAAGGCTTTTTTATGAATAATTTATTTTGTCTTTATTATTTTAGAATGAATCTTTCTTTATCATAAAGATGATAAAGCAGAAGTCTTTAAATGTTTTTTATTAGATTTTTATTTTTACCCATTGGAGAACAAGAGTTTTAAGACTTAGAGAGGTCCTAAAACTTAGAAGGGTTGGACATCATTCCTTGAGAAAAAGTATTATGTGGTGGAAATTTTTAACATTCTCCATAGTGTCCTCTTCATCATCATCTATTTTTCTTTCCCTTCTGCGGTGGAAGGAAAGAATAAATGAAAGAGAAGAACACATGAGAATATAAAATCTCCTTGGTAGGATGCCACACAGATCCGCAGATGTACTTATTAGGGTGATCGAGTATGACATTGAGGAGGGGTGTACTATCTCGAAAGATAGAAGTCACCACCCTGTAATGGACTTAATCACCAACATAAGGACTCCTAAGGATGTTGGGTCTTCGAGGTGTACCAGAGATTCTTCCCCTACTTTGCATGGAAAAGTAAAGCAGGGTTTACTTTAAACTAGGTTCATTAAGTTCCTATAAGGGCAAGCCCCCATAGTTAATTACATCTTAAGGAATGAGAATCCCTTAGGAAAACTCTCGATTAAGGTAAATTATTGTTGTCTCTAAAGATTTCAATAGAAAAAAGTCTATCAATCGATTAGTTTGTTTTTGAAGATCAAATGAGATTGATCAAAGAGAGATTTATTATCGAAGCCAAATGGAGATAAGTAAGAGATGCTCACGATGCCAGGAAACTTAACGAGCATCTCAAACTATCCTAGGATTGGGCTTTACATTTTTAGAATTGATTTAATTTATTTGAGTTGGATTTTTTTATTAGAATGCTAGGGCTTATAATTCCATAATACAAGGTTGTGGAAATGCATAAGAGGTGAGGAAATGTGCTTAGGGCCCATAGAAGGGAGAAGCAACCTCATAACCTAACTTTAAGGAGCTTTGGTGAGGGGCAAAAGCACAACCTAAATCTAAGGCAAAAATGGGTATTTGGCT
The DNA here is from genome assembly GCA_021442155.1 of Cymbidium sinense. NCBI lineage: Eukaryota > Viridiplantae > Streptophyta > Magnoliopsida > Asparagales > Orchidaceae > Cymbidium > Cymbidium sinense. Next base: position 182,075,357 of record CM038221.1, read on the forward strand.
TGCCTCCACAAGAGAGGACAAACAACCTGACTACTTGGACTTACAACCGCCTGGCGGTGGCTACAACTAACTCATCCTACATTTTAAATTCATGTAGGCAAGTCATATGCTTTGTGAAAGATAGCTAGGTTATTATTTATTTAGAAAGAGACTAAGTCCTTAAACTCACTCCCTAAAGAGACTAGATCATATAAAGTACATGCTTCAAATGACCTAAATCTAATATAATTTAAATTTTATTTTATTTTCTTTTTGGACAATCATTTTGACTCAGGCCAATAGGATTCATATGCCTAATGCATGAGAAATAAGATTATGGGCCAAAATCATCGAGAAGGGAGGAGGTGTGTTTCCACCATGGCTCTCACAGGTCAAGCCAAGTTTCTTTGGCAAAGGTGGAAGCCCTCTAATCAAGAGTGAAACAAGATGCACTTGTGCATGATGTTATAAAAGAAATACTCATCCAGCTAAGGGGTCGCTAATCCTTTTATCTTGATTTTAAAACTAAGCTTTGGGTGAGGTTATGAGTTCTTTATTTTTAATTTTGAGTTGTTAGATTTGATAGAAGATTTACTTTTCCCTAAGATCCTAATCTTCATCTAGACCATACAAAAAGCAAGGAAGAAATTAAGAAAAATATACCACTTAATGCATGAGCTAAACAAATCATCAATCAATTTATAAATCTAAGTGCAAAAGAATAAGAGACAAAGTGTGGTCAGATACCACCGCACAACCCCGAAAATAATAAATTGGGTAGCCAAACTCTATCCCTATACAACCCGAATTACAAATGAATTACATATAATTAAGCAAGAAATTCATTGTTATGGGGGTCTTCAAGCTTCATTTCTTCCTTCTTTTTTTTCTTCTTTCTTCTTTGGTTCCTCCTTTTGGATGGTTGGATGGTGGATGCTCCAAAGGCTTCACATGGTGCATAACATAAGATCTTATGACCAGTGCTCATCCTAATCCCATAACAATCATTCCAAAATCTTAATTACACAAATTTATATGAAAGGAAAAGTAAATCTAGCTATTTAGTTAAACAAACCACCAAATCCCAAGCATATATATTGGACTTATCACCTCACACATGGGTGACTAAGTCGACTTGGCATATTGGATTATCCTTAGGGGTATAATCACGTGCATAGCAAAAATATTTATATTTTTATTTATTACAATGCCCCTTAAGTACAATCTCATGTAGAAATAATGGTTAGACTAAGATCACCCTACCATTCATTCTATGAGCATACATCCTAACATTAAGTCTAAAAAATATATCACAAAAATGAAAGCAAACATCAATCCATGCATAGCCCTAACCTAAAACTAGAAGTGGTGACTTAGCCTAATATGCGTGCTTTGGAGGTTTGTGTGGTATGCTTAGCTATGGATTTAACCTAGAATTTTCTAAGTATGAATGATGTTCAATGTTGAAGAGGGTTTCATTTAAATTATTTAGAAGTTTTGGATTGATTTTGTTTCATATTTTGATTATATTCAAATGAATCATACAATTAATTACTAAATTATAAAAAGAGGGAAAGAGAAGAGAACTTCTCTTAAGTAATTTCTAAAGTAGATTCATGTTTTGGTTTTGTTTGGTGAATGTTCTGATTAAGTGCTTTAATTAATCCTAAGTTTAGATGAACTCTAAACAAACCCATTCAAAAAGAAAAGCATTTTAAGATTAAATAAAATGAACCAAATTCGCAAAATCTACATCACTTCATTTCTTTCCCAACATGTATAACATGTATATGAATGAGTCTTAAGCATATCTATACACACAAATGAGAATGTTTAATACACTTTATGATGCATGCTAAGCAATTCATTTAAGAAAATTTGAAAGTTTATAATGCATGATTTTTGTTAGGTAGAAAAGGGATTTCTAATCCAATTTTCACATGCACACATGAAACTAAGAAAGGCATAAGTGAGTACAGTGCCATTATTAACCAAAGGTGTATGGTATAAGACCTACTTGGGTATACTTAAGCCTCCCAACCTCGTGGTTGTCTAGACTAATATATCACTTTTCTTAAATACAAACATGTTGTACCTCATTTGTCTAGACTAATATATAATTTTTCTTAAATACAAACATGTGTATGAAAGAAATGAATGTCAAAGAAAGAATGCAAAAGTTTATTTTAGTTGATTTATTTTGTTTATGCAATTTATATGTGCACGTATAGATATCCTTCATAAGTGATAGCATAGGGATGAATAGGATATGGGATTAGGCAAGTGTTAGGTTCTTTTCAAATTAACCATACATCTTACCAAATCCTATTCAAAATTATACTAAAAGAAAAGAGAAGGAGAACCTACACTAAGCACATCCTTATATCTTACTCACATGCATGCTTATAATTAGAATATATGTAGTACACTTTCAATTTTGATAATTGATTCATATATTTTTGAAAATAATTTGAATTTAGTAGAGATAATGATCACTCATATTTCTACTTTAGCCAACACATGAAAATTTGACATAAAGTAAACATTTTCATTTTTAAATTTTAAATTTAAAAAGTATGAATGCATGGAACCACATGAAACATATTTAGCATGTTGGGGAAAGAACTAAAGCAATGAAAGCATGTAAACAAATTCACTTTAATTAAATCCTAAAGATAATCTTATGAAATAAGAAAGCTTAAAGTAAATCAAAGTTTGTTTAATGTGATTTTTGTTTGAGTTTGAGTTTGATTTAATTTTAAAAATATGGATTTATTTTGTTGTTTCTAACCCATTCTCACATGTGTTTGACATTTTTGTTTAATTTTTAGATGATCAGATTCATTATAGATTTTGATTAGGTTAAGATATGAATTAAATAAGTTAATTGACCCTTACCTACACCACCTTAACATAGTTAACCAAATAATTATGAGCCAATGAGATGAAATAAAACCTCACAAGGAATTTAAACTTATAATTCACCTAGGAAGAAAAGGGCCTAATGCAATTTGGCTCATGATTAATGGTTAATTAAGGTAAGGGGTTTAACTTAAGTAATTTCAAAAATTCCCCTCACACATGTGAGCTGAGTTTTGATTTTCTTAATTGAACTTAGGCTATTGAATACTTAAGCATCGATACAAAGTAGATTAATTAAGTTCTGGAATGTTTTTAAATTTTAGAAATTAATTAAGAGGATAATTAATTAATTAACCTTTAATTAAGAGAGGATTAAGGAAAGAAAAGGGGGTTTAGGGAATAGCTCAGGGAAAATATCCCAAAATTATTCTCTAAGCCTCCTATTCACTAGATCTAAGCTTAATTAACTCCAATAAGTGATTAAAACAACAATCCCACCCTTAATTATCCTTAATTATATTAAGGGAGTAATTAGAAAATGCATTTGCAATTCCCCTAATTAAGCCTTCAATAAATCCCAAGAAAATTAGGGGAGGCAAAAGTCATCACCCAAAACATGCCCAAGAAGTTTTGTGATTAATCAGAGGATTAATTAAGAAATAATTAGCAAAATAAGGTTTCCATTAAACCCAAAATTAGAGAAAAGTATAAATCAAAATCTATTGAAATTATTTTTAGAATATTCTAGATTGACTTATCTTTCCATAGAATTTATCTCATATTTTTTGATTTTTATTGAGGGAGATATGAATTTTTGAAGCTTAGGGGATTAATTAAAATTAATTGAAACCTTAACTAATCCCCTTAACTAACAGTACAACACGCGATGGTGGTGGTCAGCGTGCTTTACATGCGTCGCGCTGTGAGGGGGTTACTTAAATGTCGCATCACAGAGGTGGCGTGGCAGTGGGACGCGGTTTGATCCTCACCGTTTGATCAAGGATTGAATGGCCAAGGATCACCCCATGGTTTTAAAGTGATAAATCAATTCTAAAATGTGTGGTTAATCTCAATCATCCATCCAAAATGTGCAAATGGATGGCGAGGATTGCCCCAATTTTTCCCTGAGGATAAATGGAAATCGTCCATGATCAAAGGGAAGATCCGAGCTCAATTGAGCTCGAATTGGAATAAAACTTTACCCACACCATCTTATGCTAATGGAGAACCTATCCAACGGTGGAATTCTCTTGCCATGATAATTTCTTTCACAAAGGACTAGAACCTCCGAAGCCTAGTGGTCAAAAAATTCCATATCTCATCGGTAGTGATCACCAGTGCTCGAGATTGATGATGTAGCTTCGTCTAGTAGAGACGAAGCCCTGTTGAAATTTTCAAGCCTTGGGGTTGAGTAGATCTCTCTTTGGACCAACACCTCTTCCTCTTGCTTGCAGCTTTGATCCAATTCAACTCTTCCTTGCTTTGGGAACTTGAATGAGAGCTTGGGTGCACTCGACTTGATCCTCGAAGGGAGTGTGCAAAGGCAATTAAAGTAGAATGTAGTGTGGAAGAAGTTAGGAAATGAGATGAGCTCCCCCATTTTCTAAAGATGAAAACCGAGAAAGCTTGATTTCAATTCCCTCCTAGGAAGCTTAGGAATGCTCTCTGATGGATCCTAACACTCTCTAGGGCTCAATCAACAATGAGGGTGTTGAATTCAAATTGAATTAGGGGGAGTATATCTCCCCCTATGGCAATCGGATGACCAAACCTATGGGTGCCATTTTGATCCAATTGACCATATGGAAAGGGTTGTTTGAGCTATTTGGAGTTGGCACATGGTCGATTTGAGCCTAGGAGTGGATTGGTAACCTCCCATGTGCTTCAAATCAAGTGGAAGGAGGTTTTCAAATTTGCCAATTTGAGCTAGGGGGTCGGGTTTGGCCTTGGGTCCATTTGGGCTAACCCAAACCCATTGGGTTGGTCGTACCACTCTCCATTGGGTTCACTTTACATATTAGGAAGGTATCTAGTTAATATGAAGAGGGCTTGACCAAATTCCCCATGGATTTGACAAATATTTATTCTATGGCCTAGGGGTAGAATGGTCATTTGGCTAATTGAGCTAGGGGGATGGGTTTGGCCATGGGTCAATTTGGGCTGACCCAAACCTATTGGGTTGGGTGCACCACTCTCTATTGAATTCACTTGACCTATTAGGAAGGTATCAAGTTGATATGAAGATGGCTTGATCAAATTCCCCATGGATTTGACAGAAAATTGTTCTATGGCCTAGGAGTTGAATGATCATTTAGCCAATTTTTGAATTTGAATATGTTGGGTATGTGGAGAAAATTAGTTTGGCCAAGTTTCATTGGATTTGGAGTTCATTTGATAAGATTTGGCTCTTGTTGACCCATTTAGGTCAAAATGGTTCAACTTGGGCAAGTTGATAAATTGGTCAAATTAGGTCAAACCAAGGGTTGGGTCAAGTTCATATGACCATTTGAAATGTTTTGGTGGCTTTGGTTTGATTCAATTTGATTCATATGACTTCATTTAGGTCAAATGGGTCAAGTTGACCAATTTGACCCATTTGACCTATTTGAGCTAAGTCATGGGTAGGTTTAAGTTTGGTTAGTCATATGGAGTGGATTGGTGTCTTTGTTTCCAATCAATTTTGGTTAAGTTTGGATTTGGTTCAACATGACCCCTTTAGGTCAAGTTGGGTTCAAGGTCAGGGTTAGGTTAGGTGGTTGGATTGAGCTTTGGACAAGTTCAACAAGTGATTTGTAATGAACTTGGCCCATTGGTTTCAATCAATTTGGATTAGATCAAGTTTCAACACATTTTGACTTTTTAGTTCTAGTTGGGTCAACTTGGGTCAAGTGGCCAATTGGGCTAGGTTAGGCTCAAATGTTGACTTGGTCAAGTTCAAACATAGTTTATGAATGAACTTAGATCAATGGTTTCAATCAATTTGACCTATGGTGGATTTTGGCTAGTTTAGGTTTCATTTTTGGTTAAGTGTTGACTTGGTTTGACCTAATTTGGTTGATTGATCATCCCATGATGATTGTTGATCATGATGAGAGGCATAGATGATGAGAGGCATAGGTGAGTTTGATTCAATCCAATTTGGTTAGGATTAAAATTTGGCTCATAAGGGTATTTTAGGTCACTTTGGGCCAAGTGAGCTTAAGTGGGTCAAATTGCTTGGTCAAAGCTTGATTTGAGTTTGATTGAACTTGTATATGGACTTATGATTGAAATATAAACCCATTTGCAAGTGGTTTGAAGTCAAATGGATTTTGATTCATTCGACAATTTCATATTCAAAGGAAGAATATGAATGGATTTGGGGTTTGATTTTTGGAATTTCTTTTGATTTGGTGATTGAAGTTTGTATTTATGTTTGGATTTATTATTGTAGGGTTGATTGAATCATTAAGAAAAATCAAGAGTTTGGCTTGATTTGAAGTTGATTTGACTAAGTTCAAAAATTTGACTTGAAAGGCTTAGGTTAGATTTTGAATGGCCTTGAGTTTGATTTTTGGAGTTGGTTTTGATTGTTTAAATTTATATTTCATTTATATATGTGAATATAAATGAGAATATAAATTGATCATGAGAAAATTTTAAGGATTTGAAATGATTTGATCATTATTTATGCTAAGTCCATTAAAAGGGAATTTTAAAGGACTTAGGAAATTTTTGGTGTTTGGACTTGACTTTTTGAATTTGGTTTGATTGATTTGTATTTATATTCCATTTATATATATTTATATAAATGAGAATATAAATGAGTTATGAGAAAATCCCATGAATTTGAATTAATTTGAAGTTGATCTAAGCTAAGTCCTTAAGAGGGAAATTAAGGATTTAGGAAAGATTTTGGACTTAGGAATTTCATTCATGGGTTTCAATCATGGATTTCAATCACATGGAGTTGATTTGAGTTTGGAGAAAATTAAATATGATTGATTTGGAGTTTTAATTGAAAGAAGGAAGGTGAGGAATGGTTCAGGCTAATAGTAGACAAGTTTTCCTAACACCCTAAGAGATGACCTATTCCTTTGGCTAGCTCTTTTAAGTCTCTAGGGCTAGGTTGAGTGTTCACCTAATCACTAGATGTGTCTTAAGACTAAGGAACTCTTGAATTCTATGAGGAATTCTATGTATAAGAAGGAGGGGTTGAGAGCTCATTCTAAAAATGAAGTCAACATAATCTTATATAGACCCAACACTTAGTTTATTACTAATTGAGAGTCTCCAAAGATTCTTAAATTTTGGATGCCAATAACAACAGCTTCTTCAAAACCCACCAATGCATCATATTCAGCTTCATTGTTGGTTCTTGGACCAGTCATCCTGTATGAATGTCTCATTATGCCACCTTCTGGTGTTATGAAGACGAGGCCAACACCAGCTCTTGCTTTTGGTAGGTTTGGGGGCTCAGCAGACTTAATCGATGATGCACCATTGAAATACATTTCCTAAATCTGCAGTCTTTCTCTTACATGAATAAGCAAAATCTATTCATCTAGTAAATTATCATTGACTGCTGAATCTGCTGGGATAGGATGAATAGCGAGAAAATCTGCTAGTATTTGCCCCTTAACAGTTTTCTAAGATACATGTGTAATATCGAACAGTAACAGAAGTACTGCCCATTATGCCAAATAACTTGTCAATGTTGGTCTTGTCATCAAGAACTTTAGCGGATCGATCTTTGATAAGAGCATTATCTTATTCGATAACATATAATGTTGAAGCTTCTGAGCAGTAAAGATTAATGCAAGATAGTGCTTTTCGATCAGAGAGTACTTTGCCTCAGCTCCTATTAATCTTCAACTGATATAGTACAACACATTTTCCTTGCCTTCTTCAATGTGTTGTGCAAGCAATGCTCAAAGGGATTCTTCTAATGCAGCTATATACAAAATGAGAGGCTTTCTCGGGATTGGTGCCGCCAGACTTGGGGGATTTAATAGGTATCTCTTGATGCTATCGAATATTTCTTTACATTCATCGTCCCACTTAAATGGTGCATTCTTCTTCATCAATTTAGAAAATGATTGACACATACGCAACATATTTGATATGAAGTGCCAGATGAATGCCAAATGTCCTAACAGAACAAAGCTGACGAAGATTTTTCTGGTGGAGGCATATCCACTATCGCTTCAATTTTATTAGGGTCGATCTCAATTCCTCTATGTAATAGCACGTAGCCGAGGAATTTTCCTGGCGAAACCCAAAATGAACATTTGAGAGGATTCATCTTGAGATTATACTGCCTATTTCTTTTGAAGACCATCCTCAAGTCATCAAAATGATCTTTTCAATCTATTCTCTTGATGATGAGGTCATCCACGTAGCATTCTACTTTTTGATGAATCAACTCATCAAAGATGCACGTCATAGCTTTCTAATATATAGCTCCAGCATTCTTCAATCTAAAGGGCATGATTGTGTAGCTATATATACCAATTGGCATCCTAAATGATGCATGCTTCTCATTTTCAGGAGCCATCTTGATTTGATTGTATCCCGATGATCCATCCATAAATGAGAACATGTCGTAATTGAAAGTATTGTTTATTGGTATTTCTAATATTGGAAGCAAAAAATCATCTTTTGTGCATGCTTTGTTCAGATCTCAAAAATCAATGCAGATACAAATTTGAACATTCTTCTTTCTCACTGGAACAATATTGGCTATCCAGTCTGTATACTTTTCTTCTCGAATAAAGCCTGCTTTTAGTAGCTTCTTAATGCCTATAATTACCTGTTCTTCAATCTCCAACCTCATTCGCCTAGGAGCTTGCTTAATAGGTGTTGCATCTGCCTTGATGGCTAGTTTGTGAACTGCCATATCAGAGGATAAGCCTGATATTTCAGAGCATGTCAAAGTAAACTAGTCCCTAAATTCACATAGCAGAGCTTTCATTTCTTCAACCTTTTCATCAGGCAGAAGGGCACTGACGAAAGTTGGGCGAGGATCATCCTCTATTCCCAAGTTAATTTCCTTCAACTCATCCATGATAGTTGATTATCCACCATCTTCAAGCTCTTCAGGTGCTGGTTTGACTTCTACCTTCTCATCATTTATTCATGAGGATTATTTTCATATTCAATCTTAGTGTCAATCTCTTCTTCTGTTATCGCATAATAAGTTTTTCTTTGATGATGTTTACATCGGATGTATCCAAGACCTTTATGTATGATTATCACACTTTGATGAGGCCTGTGGAGTTTTTAGACCCTAGAGGGTATCAAAGAAGTGGGCTTGCCATTTTTCTGTTCCAATATTGACTCCCAATTTGTGCATCATCTTGTGAATCCTTAGAGGATAATATTTTGGCATTCTTGTGAGAACCATATCATCAGATTCATCAAATTGCATGAGCCAATGAGAATCCTGGTGATAGAACTCCTCAGACTTATAAAATGAAATTCCATGTTCATTACTTCTAGGTAAAGGAGGCACATAGAAAGTTGTGGGATCCAAAAATTCACCACCGACCTCTTTTGATGAAAAGAGTGTTTTAAGTGGCGATGAAAATTTCAGAAGGTAGATGAATAGTAGATAAGACACTACCCAGAGATTTTTCCCTCATTTTGTGAGGACTTTAGATTTGATTCCAAGTTTCATATAGGTGCAAGCCCTATAGTTAATTACCCCTCTCAATATTGAGAGAGCACTTTTGATTAAGGCTAGTCGATGAATCATTAAATGACGAGTGTATAATAGCAGTGAGTAGAGTTTAGAATTTATGAAATTTATCATTTTAATTTAAAACTTTTGGTTGGCGAAATGATGACACGCCCGATCTAGATCCCATGGTTCCATCATTTCGGGCTATCACGATCCCTGGTTCGCTTAGTCAAAGGAGGTAGTCGACCCAACTTGACTAAAGGATCCTTGTCAGCAACACGGGTTATGTCGTCCAAGGTCTCATTATAGACGTGGGGTGGAGTTTGTCTAAGAGGATAAAAATAAGTCAACCTTAGTTAATAGAGGGCATTTTGCCCAACCAAATATATTATATAATTCATAGCAAAAAGAGCAAAGTCGCTGGGGAACATACGGGCTGCGGTTGTGACCATAATTTAATGGTGCCATATCATGGCAAGTTACTCGGTCAGAGGGCTCTGGTCGTAACCATCATTTATGTGATGCCATTTTACTGTGAAATCATGCGGACAGAGGACACGGGCCATGTCCTTACAAGCTTAAGATTATTTGAGTAAAAATAGTTATGCATTTGAGTTGACATTAGCTCTTTTGTGAGCAAAAGTCTTCTTAATTTATCACCCTCGATAAAATAGTTGTGGAGGGGCGTATGATTTTAAGTTTAAATTTGAATAATTAATTTTATTTAATTTATATTTTATTATTTTTTCATTCAAATTTTGATCATTTTATGATTGATTTAGATTTGAATATATGATCATTAATCCTTTAAATCATAATGATGATAATCTTTTGAATGTAGTAGGCCTTGTCAACTCTATCTACTTCATTGTAGAGGATCAGGTCTAAATGTAATGCTCCCATATTTGTAATCCTCTAAACCTTCTCAACTTTAGCTTGAGCATAGAGGATTGAGTTTGAGACTTTTCTCTTAGGAGTTTTAACTTGAGAAGTGTCAATAGATTTATCATTTTTCATTTTTATGATAGAATTAGCTTAGATTTATTAAATAAAAATTTTTATAATATCATAATCAGATTTTTAGGTTTTGTTAACCCAAACCCTGTCCTAATACCAAACTAGGATATAGACCTTGTCAACTCTGCCTATTTTTCTACAGAGGATCGAGTCTAAATTCATTGCCTCAAGAATTATAGTCCTCCAAACCCTGTCAACTCTAGCTTGAGCATAGATGATCGGGTTTGAGACTTTTCCTCTTGAAAGCTTGAAATTGAGAAGTATCAATAAATTTATCATTTGTCATTTTTATGATAGAATTAGGTTCTTAGATTTTATTAAATTAAAAATATTATAATGACATCATTAGACTTTTAGGTTTTCTTAACCCAAGCCTGATCCTAAGACCAAATCGAGGTGTAGATATCTGTTCTTTCATTTTGCACATGACTTGCATATCTTTTTAGATGCTTGATCTAATGAATACTTCAAATTACATGCAAGTATCTATTATTTAAAAATGTTGTATGGACATTTAGATGTCTAAGTTGAAGTAGTTATGTTTAACATGACATATGTGTCAAATTATAAGCATAAATTTTGATATGGATTTTTGGGTTCTGTTAACCCGGACCCGATCCTAAGACCAAACCGGGGAGTGTAGTTATCTATTCTATTTTGTATATAACTTGCATATTTTCTCAAGTGTCTAACTTAGTGAACACTTCAACATACATACGAGTATCTATTCTTTTAAAATGTTATATGGACATTAAGATGTCAAAGTTGAAGTGTAGATGTCAAATTGTAAGTTTTGATTTTGGTATGACATTTTTGGGTTTTATTAACCTGGACTCGGTCTTAAGAGCAAACTGGGATATAGACCTTGTCAACTCTAACTATCTTCTTGTAGAGGATTAGATCTAGATTAATTATTTCAAGATCTGTCATTCTCCAAACCTAGTCAACTATAGATTGAACATGGTGGATCGAGTTTCAGACTTTCTTTTTTAGATCTTGAACTTGAAAAGATATATTAACAATAATGATGATAGATTTATATTTTATCATTCTATGATAGAATTAGCTTCTTAGATTATACTAAATTTAAAATATTATAATGGAATCATTAGATTTTTAGGTTGTTTTAGCCAGACCTAGTCCTAAGACAAAATCGGGAAGTAAATATCTATTCTTTCACTTTGGATTTGGCTTGCATATTTTCCCTAAATATTTGATCTAGTAGATATTTCAACATACATACAAGTATCTATTCTTTTTAAAGTGTTGTATGGACATTTAAATGTCTAAGTTGAAGTGCCTATGTTTAGCATGACATGTCATTTTTAATACATGTTATAAAATAAGTGAAGATCAATTCTTGATCAAGCATGTGTCTATTCTGGAATTCAACATTCCTAAATGCAAGCCAAATGAGTATCTGTTCTAGATGATCAAGCATGTATCTGTATAGGAAGAGATAAGATATCTACTTACACGCCAAGTGAGCATTTGTTCTTAATGATATAAATTGAAACCCTTCTCGATTTATCATGAATCAAATATGTATATATTTATAAGATATATATTTAACCTTTTTAAAATATTTGCTAAGCATCGAGTGCAATATCTATGTTAAGGGAGATTTTGAGAGAGGTTATAAATCACACATAGGTTTGTGTGCCACATCCAAACTCCTTTATGCATATTAGAAGTGAGATGGACAAAGATTAATTCAAATGTAAACTCATATATGAGTTTGAATTCAATACTTCTTTGAACTTGAAAGAGAGCTATAAGCTTAAGGGATAGCCATTCTAAACTCAATCAATGAAGGTCAAGGAATTTTAGATTTTATGCTAATGAAATCTTATTTCAAGACACCCTTCACATATTCATAGAGAGGGAAGAATGATACTAATGCTAATGAAGCTACCCACTTACTTCCCATCTTTCATTCTTTCTTTCTTTTAAATGATAATCAACTAGAATTTGGGCTTCGTATAAAGCAAGTAATTTTGGAGGATCATATCCTACCTTTACACTAATGCAAGATATAGATTTGACACTTGCATATGGGTGTAACACAAACATTTATTAGGTAAAATGTCACTTTAACATTACCAATCAGCAAAATAAAAAGCTTTAAATTGCACTAAACTTATTGGCATTTTAAAAGCCCATTGACTTAAGTATGAAGCCATCCACTTTTCTTTTTATTCTCTTCTTTGGCTCATGACAATTTCATAGAGCTTGGAGATTTCATAAGCTTATATAATCATACTAAGTTTGATAAACTTAGAAAAATCTGAAATTTTCCTTACACAAGATTAGAAAAATCTCAGAATCTTGCTTAACAAATGTTGATTTTTAATGATTAAAAAAATCTAAAATCCACTTTGCACAAGATTAAATTTTTTTTTTTTGAAAATCTTGTTTAAACAAGTATTGATTCTTTTATGATTGCCAAAATCTGAAATCTTTCTTAAACAAGATTAGGAAAAATCTAAAATTTTTGCTTAAATAAATGTTGATTTTTTTAATGATTGCAAATAATCAAGCCATGGAAGGAGGAAAAATAAACAAGGTAATCATAAGCTTGCAACATTTAATTCATGGCAACATGACAACTCATAAATTTTATATCTCCATCTCCATTAGGACTTCTCTTTATCATGCTTTGCATAAGCCCATTTATAATGCTTTGCAGAAGTCCATTTATAAGACTAAGCCTAATGGGCCTTCCCATTTGCTAAAAAAAAGAGAGTTCACTAATTATAAATGGCTAATTGCTTTTTTATTAGCCCATTTAAGAAATTTTTCGGATAGGCCAAGTATGAAGAAAGCCCATCACATTATGATCCATTCATAATATCATTTACTATTTTTTTAGTTATTTGTCATGTCCCCCTTTTTATCATGACATGCACTCATAAATGAAAGGAAGACTTTTCTTCCCATTTTTTTTTTGCATCACACACTTTGGTTGAAAAAGAGGACTTCCTTTCTCTCCATTCCTATATTTATTTATTTCTTTCTTAGATTCATGCTCATTTTATGTGTAATTAAGAGGAGAATGATAAAGGAAATAAAAGCTTCCTTAGATCTATGCCCATTTTAGGAGTGATTAAGAAGAGAATGACAAAAGAAATAAAAGCTTTTCCTTAGAACCATGCCCATTTTGTGAGTCATTAGAAAGGGAATGACAAAGGAAATTAAAATCTTCCTTAGATCCATGCTCATTTTAAGAGTCATTAAGGAGAGAATGAAAAGGAAATAAAAACTTTTCCTTAGATCCATGCCCATTTTAGGAGTGATTAAGAGGAGAATGATAAAGGAAATAAAAGCTTTTCCTTAGATCCATGCCCATTTTAGGAGTAATTAAGAAGAGAATGATAAAGGAAATAAAATCTTCCTCTCCATCTTAATGGCATGTAGAAAAACTATAAAAATTAATGGGATAAAATAAATCCCATTTCCATTTTTGGCCTCATGTTAAGGGGCCAACCTTCATTATAAATAAGAGAGAATTCTTCTATCATGAAAGCTTTGCTCTCCTATTTCTCTCAATCTCCTCACAAAATATATTGCAAGTCCAAGTCTTCTAAGAGAGTTCACCCACCCTTCAAAGGAAGAGATCCCCAACAATTGAGCTTATTTTCAATTCATATCACATCAATTTGTAAGTTATATCTAACTTGATATTTTAAATTTATCCATCTTCACCTCATATGAATGGATATTTGATAACAAAATAAGACTTAAGTCATGCAACCATAAGATTCTTTTCTTTCCATTTTCAACTATTCATAAGCATATAAAGATTGTTACAAGATAGGCAAAAAAACCTGGATAAATATCCATACTAAATTTGTAATCATAAATATGAAATTTTAAACTTGATTAAGCAATCATACATGCTGCTTTTTTTTATCTCAACTCTATTTCATGACTTAGACAAAGGGGAGGCAATCATGTCATAGACATGCTTGATAATAAGACAAAATTTAAGTTATATGGCACATAAGGTGTCTTATTTTCAAATGACCCACTCATGTAGTATATAAAGATGTACTTGACAATGAAGTAAAGTTTAAGTCATACAATGCATTGGGTGTCACATTTCTATCTCTCATCGTTCATGTGGCATAATCACCATTTAGGCAAAAGAAATTTGAATTTTAAGCAAGTAATTGGTACATGCTATGAAGATTCAAATAACAAGCATGGATAAACATACTATAATTGTTACATGGTATGAACTAAACATTGAACAATAATAATTGAATGACAACCTTATCATCCCTCAGAGGGGATGCCGAGACTAGCCTTCCCACCACACCAAGAAAGGCGTGCATGGTAGGCATCGTGAGACACCACGATCCAAAAAATTATTTGCCCATCATGCCAAAAAAGATGTGCATGGGTTGACATAGCATAGCAAAGCATTTTCTTGCCAAGTTGGAACAATGTGAGCAAATACTTATATTATAGAACAATTTCCATGCCACATTGGAACAACATGAGTAGGTACTCATCACAACATATTTTCCTGCCATATTGGAACAACATGAACAAGTACTTATAAGAAATTTTCCCACCGCATTGGAACAGTATGAACAGGTACTTATCTCAATAAATTTCCCTACCACATTGGAACAATATGAACAGGTACTTATAATACATTTTCCCATGTTGGAACAATGTGAACGAGTACTTATTTCAATAGATTTCCCTACCACATTGGAATAATATGAATAGTTACTTATAACAAATTTCCTCGCCGCATCGGAATAATGTGAACAGATACTTATCACAAAACATATTTAGAAACTTGCATTTGCATGTGTATATAATTAAATGCTACTTAAACTTCTTTGTAATGCCATGATTTTCATCACTACTTCAATTGCATTTTACTTTTGAAAAAATCAAGTAGCAAGTTATAACATGAATATTCAATCATATGTTGACATCTTTCAATCATCTTTACTTTGAATATAGACAAATATTATGCAAAATGTAGCTTTAATGAAGTTAAATAGTAGAAATGGAAGCTTTAAATTTGCATAAAGTCAAAATTTAGATTACATTTCAAAGGAGTTTAATTTGGAATTACAAGAAGAGGGGTAAACAAGCATAATGTTAGTAAAGCTAGTTATTTCCTCCATCATCCCTCTTCCTTTTACATAATACTTATATAAATAATTCCATCAGATTTGCTTAATCCAGAAACAAAAATCTGAATTTTTGTCTAAAATAAGATAATTAATATCAAGCTTTGCAAGTAATAGAAAGAAGGGAAATAGGCAAAGCAAGAGCAAGATAATTCCCATGAAAGATCATAATCCTTTTCTCATTTGTTTTGTGACTCAAATAAATACACCATAAGCATTCTATGAAACTTGGTTAAATACTCATTTGTATAATCATAGATAACCAAATGGTAGGAAAAGATAATGACAAGGCAAGGAAAGCAATCACACTAAACTCCTTATGATTTATTTGAAACTTTCAATTTTAACCAAATGACTATTTGCATGATAACTTTCAATACAAGTTAAACTATAGACAACAAAATAAATCCCTTCCAAAGACATCCACCTTTAACATATATAAGAGGAAGAAGAATTTGCATATTGGAAAGAAAGCTTTATATTTGGATACAAGTTTCAATATATGAAGTATATAGTCACTCCAAATCCAACAAAGTATATGTCTAAACTTTCAGATTTAAAGAGAGACTTGCATATTAATTAATACCCAAATAAAATCTAAGTCCAACAGGAATGTTAAGTGATGCAAGAGAGAGAGTAAGTAATCATGTTAAGCTCAACTCTTATAAAAATCTAAAAATTTTACTTCAACTAGATAGCCATTCATAAAGTCAAATAACTTTAATCCACCAATGGTAAACAACCATACTACATTCAATATGCATTATTCTAAAATTTTCAGAATTAATTAGATGGCCACTTGCATGGTAATAAATTATCAAAATGATAGAAACTGAAAAACTCATATGGCGATTGAACATTGCACATAATATTGGAATTCCCATTAAAAGGGAAAAGGATTAAGGAGTAAGGTAGAAATTAGTACTCTTTAGTATGATTTCAAAAATATGAACTAAAAAAAGCTGAAACCTTCAATCCCATTTGAAGACTTTCTCACATTCAACATTCGGAGAAATGAGACATAAACACAAATTCAATTTCCATAGCAAGTAATAGCTTTCTCTCTTTTTTTTTTACCTTAAACAATAAGGCAAACTTCCACACTTGCTCTTATATTTTCTTTTTTTTGTTATGTATTTTGTAATAAATACAATTGAAGGGGAATAAAATGAGAAACAAATCTGCAATAATCAAAGGGAGACATCCACATATGACTTAAGGCTTAAACCACACATTATCTCTAACCTCATTTTCACATTTTCTGATTCCATTTCAAGCATATGAAAGAGGCTTACCATGAATCATTTCATTCAAACAGCAAATTGGAACATGAAAAGAGAAGACAATTTGCAAATAGGTTAGGGTTTGAGCCACACAACATTCCTAAACCCATTTCCATGCTTCCTATTGTGTTTTAGGCATAGAGAAGAGACTTAGCAAGTGTCAATCCCTCCCAAATAGCAAACTAAAAAGTATGAAAAGAAAAGACAATTTGCAAATAGGTTAGGGTTTGAGCCACACAACATTCCTAAACCCATTTCCATGTTTCCAATTGTATTTTAGGCATATAAAAGAGACTTTGCAAGTGTCAATCCCATTTAAACAAAAAACTAAATCATGAAAAGAAAAGCAAATTTGAAAATAGGTTAGGGTTTGATCCATACATCATCTCAAACCCCTATTTTCACCAACAAGAAACCATTTCAGCAAAACTAAAGACATAAAAGCCCATAAATAATAGCAATCAATATAAATCTTGGGCCATACATCATCCCAAACTTTAGGATCTAATTTTATCATCATTCTAAGCACATAAAGAGAGATTCATCAAACCCTAATCTCTAAAGAAAGCTGAAATGCATTAAATGCGCTTAGAGTTGAAAGGAAACAACGTTTCTGGTTGTAAGGATGAAAGGAGGAGAGAAGAGTTTCAGCTAGCTAGGGTTTGGTCGACCTATACTAGAGCTCAACTAGGGCTCACAAGGGATGGACAAGAACCGCACAAAGGGGAAGTTCGAATGAACAGGAGCCTTTGTTTGGCTTGCACGAATGAGAAGAAAGGGAAATGGATGGAGGGAGAGAGGGATTTCAGGAGGAGAATGAGGGATAGGCACGCTCAAGAGAAATGGAGGTGTGCATGATTAAGGGTCTGGACCCCTCATTTCGGCCTTTAGGGCCGATCGATACTTCTAATTGGTGGGATTAACGATAATGAATAAGATATGTCAAGAAATCAATTGGCTCGTTTAAGATTTAATTGGACACAGACCAATTCGATGAGTTTGGGTGGCTGGATTAGGAAATTTAAGCAGCTGTTAGTATCCTAATTACAAACTAAGCAAACTATAACATTATAATTAATATTTTTATGCCAAAAAAGATCAAATGATAAACCATATCAATATGGGTATCAATTTTAGATATTTTTGTTGTGTCAGATGCAACGAAGCATTTTACAATTGAAAGTCATTTAAACAACGCCGGCGATGGTCTATGTAAAATTGGTCTTAAATTGCATGACATTGTATTCAAATCACGACATTCATGTAGACTTTACCGAATTGATCATAGTAGGTGTTGTTTATTAGATTTTGATGTTTCGATGATAATAGTGCAATCAATTTTATGAACGGAGATCGTTCGAATGTTGTCGGGGCTTCTCGACTTTGATATGTGCGTAATTTCATTAAAATTTAATTTTAATTGATTGATCGGTTATTGATTGATCTGATATAAATTTTAATATTTTAAACATAATTACATAATCAAATTTTTTGGATAAATATTTAAATTATATTTGGTCACGATTAGGAAACTTTAGCCTCCGATTATGTGACGTCGCCATTATATTTTTATAAATTTGGTCATGCTAGCTTAATTTTAATTATGACACACACATGTAGGTCAACCAAAGCCTTTAACTCTTCAATAATGTTGACTTCACATGGAGTGATTTCTTTGAAGTGTTAAAAAGGAATCAACACGATCACTAATTATTCATTTGATATCAACAGGTCTACCGTCCTTCTTGAAGAGAAACACTAAGTAGGTTCAGAATCATACTAAGGGTCTGAGTATTCCGTAATTTTCTTTCTTTTCACCAAAGACTTGTTTACTGCCTTGGGTTCGACAGAAGGATCATCTTCTTCTTCTTCTGTGTCACTACCCATATGAGGGACTAGCCTTTTCAACTTATGTGATGCACTAGCTGCTTTAGGAAGAGTCGACGTTGCCTTCTTTCTTCCTTTTTCCTTCTTCACTTCTTTGTGTTATTTTGCAACCTTCAAGGTAGAAGCTTTGGATTGTTGAGGCTTGGGCTCCTTCAATAAATAGTATTTCACATCTTTGTAGATTTTAGCTTCATGGACTGTAAATGGCAGAAGGTTGCTAGAAATTCTATGTTCTTCCTTGTCTCCTATGTATTTCATGCATTGGTGGAAAGTAAATAGGACTATTCCATACTCATGTAACCAGGGACGCCCCAACAAGTCTCTGAATGAGGTGTCAGCATCAATGACATGGAATTTGGCTTATGTGTAAAGCTCCCTGAATCTTAGTGGCAAGGTAAAAGATCCGAGAGTCTTTTTCCCTTTTTCATTGAACCAGTGAATCATCAATTTGTCCTGTCACAGATGTTGAATGTTGAGAGATAATCCCTTCACTATTTTTAGACTCATGAGATTGACAGATGAACCTAGATCAATTAGAATTTGATTGATTATGTCACCATCGCTCTCCGCAGAGACGTATAACGGGCAATTGTGTTATGATATTCTGAGCATAAGATCTTCCTCAGAGAAGGTGATTATCCGATGATCTTGAGATTATAATACTTCAGTCATACACCACTCGGTGAAGTATGCTTCATATTTCTCCATATTCTTAAGATCCTGAATTAAGGTTTCACGGAGATCTTGTAACATCAAAAGGGCCTCATACACACTCAATTGTGCAGGATCCTCCTCAAATGTGACTGAATGTTGTAATCATTTCCTTTATCAATGTTAGACTTCTTCTTTGGATCTCTGGGAATAATATTTTCATTAACTTTTATGTTCTCGTCATTACCTTTATTTGGGATTCCTTTCTTCTGTGATTATGACAACACCTTGCCACTTCTTAGCTATATTAGGGCTGCTCTATCTGGCTCAAATTCTTCTAAAGAAGTCTCCTCTTCAGAACCATTGTTTATGCCTGAGGATTAGATGGAGCCTTCAGAATCACTTCCCAATTTTATTCCCTTCATCAATGGTGATATTGAAGACTCTGACTAATCTTCCTTTGGAAAGCATAAGTCTTCTTCCGAGCTATCTGTTTGCTTCACCATCAAGCAAGGCTTGAATGCCACATCATTGGTGGTTCTTCTTCTTAGATTATCTTGAAGAAATAGATTCTATCGGGGAGTATCCAAGGACATTGAGATAAACTGATAGACTTCTCCAGAAAGAGATTCTTCGTCATCATCTCCTTCTTCATTTGTTTCAATGATTTGGAGTCCGGACATGAAATCAACAAGCTTAATTGGTTGTCTTGCTGGTCATTGATATTCTTCAAGATTATTAATAATATTTTGTGTGGTAGATTTCTTCTTTATCTTCTTTTATTTGGCTGGCCTTTTGGGAGTTTTTGGCAAACCCTAAATATGTTGTTTCTCAGGGCGGGGAACACCAATCACCTTGGACTGCTTTTGAAGAGTAGAACCTTTTGATGTAGACCCTACTTTTAGTTTTAGTACTGGTTCAAGCGATGATTTCCACTTGACACCAGGAACGCCTTCTAATTGCTTCAGTATCTTCACAATTTTCTTTGAGACTGTAGTCTCCATTTGTCATCCTCAATTGTCTTTCCTTTTGCTTTATCTTTTTGTAGGGGTATGGAAGAGGACGTAACCACCCTAGTAGATTCTTTCTTTGGATGAATAATAATACTATTGGATAGTATGAATTCACCTCTCCTATATTTTCTTTCTAGCCAATCCTTGATTACATATCAATCTTCTATTGGGTGGCTAACGACCCGATGATATGAACTGTTATTTAGGCTTCCAGTTCATCCTGACTCTTTAAGTCTTTTCCATTCTGGCAACTCCAACTCTGCCTTCAGTGCTTGTCGAAATAGTTTGGCCACACTTTCCCTTTTGAATGAGTATTCCTTATTCATCTTCTCCTTAAGAGATGGATGCATTCGATCATCATCTCTTAATGATTGCCTTGGGTGGTCACCACTATTCGGGAAAGTTCTGGGTTTGTCATTACCTCTAAGAACTAACTTCGGTTGAGAATTGAAGGGCTGTTTAACTTTCTCTTCAAAATATATAAGCTATTTTCCCTTATCTACATTGTAAGTTGCTATCCTTCCTCTATTTAAATCATATAAAGTAGTGCGAGATTCACTCCTCCTTGATTCTTGGAATTTCCCTTTCTTTATTTTGTCTGGATGACCTTCAATTTTGGAAAGATTTAACTTTTCAAATTTTGCCACCCGATCAAGTAGTTCTTGGAAGGTGGTGATGGAAGCCATGCCACCATTTTATCATCAAAGTTTCCTATTAGCTGCTGAATTGCATGTTCCTCTTCCAACCGTTGCTCGCACTTCATACTGATGTTTTGCCAGTGAGTTATATATTTTGTAACTAATTCATCCTTCTTTCTCTTCTCCAGGGTGAGGTAAGTTATTGTAGTCTTTCTAACTATACTAGCAAATCTTTTGATAAATATTTCCTCCAGCTCGATGAATATCTTAACTGAGTCATTTGGAAACTCTGTGCACCACTCGAAAGCAGTTGAAGTTAAGCTGATAACAAATTGGCGGAACAATAGTGCATCATTACCCCCATAGTCACAAGTTACTTTAAATTGTGCTAAGTCGTCTAGGGTTACCGTTTCCATCAAATGAATGGAATTTTGGCACTGAGTAACCTTTAGGATATGACACCTAGTCATATTCTCCGGGTGACCTCTATTTACCAGCTTCTTCACCAATTCTACCTATGGCGGCTTTAATTTTTTCACTTATGATGATTTTGAGCTGTATAGCTATCACTAGCTCAGATGTGCTCAATATTTGTTGGAGAATGGGTGGAGTGGTCAATTGATTGACTTCATTTCTACCATTATGAGCACTTTATGATCCGGAGGTTTGTGGTACTTGCTTAACTTATGGATTGATGGATGCAGTGTTGGTTGCTTGATGATTGATAGGAGGAACTAGTGTTAGCATTATGGCAGTGTTTCTCTGCATCATTTGCATCATGAGATTCATCTGCATCATCATCTGATCCATTTTTGAATTAAGTTGAGAGATCTCTTTTTCTTTAGCCTTCATCTCTAGGGTGTCGACCACCATGAGCCTCATTAGTTATAACATTTTTTTAGGAACCCAATCCTGTTGGCCCTATCATCAGCGGATCTCTGGATATGCAAATCGGATGTCATGCCTTTTTACCTTTTTATGGAAACTTCTTCTTGAGGCTTCAGCCTCTCCATACTTATTTTCCCTTCTACCGGGACCTTTTAGCAGCGGATTCCCGAATGCATGGTTCAGGTGTCACACCCTGTTGTTCACCGCACAAGGCTTGTTTGTAACACTCCTGAGTTCTTACTACCTTTGATGGTAGCTTTTGTACTGGAGCATTATTGGCTTCTCTAATAATTGTCCTTTGATATCTCTTCTTCATAAGGCCTTGTTCTTTTACAACTTTCAACACCTTATGCACTCTTCAGGATAAAGTCTTAGGATGCCTTTTTTTGTGGGGTTGGAGCTTGGTACCGTTGCTCCCAGAATGATTGCTTAATATCACTAGTAGAGCTGTTCCTTTTCACCCACTTGAGATTTTCAAATTTGTTGTGAGTGGGAACACTTGCTTATGCTTTCACAGTCGGTTGTGTAACAGAGGGGTCAGGTGTGAGCTGATGGGCTCGCAACTTAGCATTCCTTCTTCTCCTCTGCCTTCTAGTCAGCTTTCCTCCAGATGAAGAAGCTTCAGTGTCATGTTGTCCTTGTGCAAAGGGCAACATCAGTAGGAAAGTAGCGTTGGATGCACTACTAAAATTGCCAGTCATCATTCTCTTCATGGCTGGAGCTTCAGTGTGTCCCAACCTTTCAAATATAGAGGCTCTCTTTAGAGGGACCTCAATAGTAGTAGCGACAGGAGTTTTAGTGGATTTGGCTCTGTACGGGCTGATATACATGTTATGCATGATTGTCTCATGCAAGCCTAGTAGTAGTTTAAGCAGTGATTGCTAGGAAATCTATGCTACCAAATTGTATAGTAGCTCCAGCATCCTCGGTGTTGATGACAGCATTAGCCAGATGGAAGTTGGCTCCGCGGCCCAACTGCACAGTGAAGGGTGTGTTCTAAAGATCCATCTGTGAAATGAAAGATAGAAATTAGTAATCAGTAATTGATATATTATGCCACACTTTCATGATGCAGAGATATAATAGATCAAGTACGATAAAATATGAAAACAAGTTATGAATAAAAAAGATTTTCAAAACTTTATAATTATGTTCATTATAAAAATAATTTTGAGTTTCAATCAATTTAACTTTTAAAGAACTTTAATTTTTTATTTTACTATACTCCATCTATCATAGCTTTGATTCAATTGGCCAAAGATGGAAAGAGAAACCTGTCCCCAGTGGAGTCGCCAGAAATCTGTGGGCTCCAAAAATTTGCCATCGACCTCTTATTGAAGAGAGTAAATTAAATATCGATGAAATTTTTAGAAGGCAGATGGAATAGTTGTTAAGACACTACCTAGAGATTTCACTCTCATTTTGTGAGGGCTTTAGATCTTGTTCCAGGTTCCCTATAGGTGCAAGTACCTATAGTTAAATACCCTCTAGTGCTGAGAGAGAACTTTCGATTAAGGCTAGTCGTTAGGTCGCTTAGTGCGTAGCATATAATAACAACATGTGGAGTTTTGGAAATTAGATTTATAAAATTCATTATATTTAACTTAAAGCGGATGGTTGGGGGAATGATGATGCACCCAATCTAGATCTCATGGTTCCGTCATCCCGGGCTATCGCAGTCCCTAGTCTACTTAATTAAAGGAGGTAGTCGACCCAACCTGACCGAATGATCCTTATTAGCAACACATGGGTTATGTCATCCAAGAAATCCTGTAAACCTGGGGTAGTGTTTGTCTAAGGAGATAGACTTAAGTCTACCTTAGCTAATAGAGGGCTTTTTGCCCTATTAAGTATACCCTATGGTTCATAACTCAAAGGGCAGAGCCATTGGGGAGCAAACAAGCTACAATCATGACTGTGATATAGTGGAGTCATTTGGCAATGACCATTCGATCAGAGGACTATAGTCGTAACTACATCATATGGAGCCTATTGGCCAAGCCACGCAGTTAGAGGACACGGGCCACATACTTGATGGCATGAGATTGTTTGAGAGTAAACATAGTTGTGCACTTGAATTAACTTTGGCTCTTTTGTGAGCTAGGGTTTTCTTAATTTGTCACCTCTGACAAACAATTGTGGAAGGCGAGTTAAATTTTTAGCTTTAAGTTTTTAATATTGAATTTCACTTAGACATTTATAGCCCAATGATATTTTAAATTCTGTATTTAGATTGATATTCAATCTAAGTCAATTTTTTTTTAGAAATTGTAATCATATTTTGATGGAAGTATCCCTCGATTGAAATCTCCAATACGCACCATCATCGGGGTAGTTTATTATTTCACTATTTTAGTTTTTGATAACTCTATTAATTTAATAATAGAGGATTAGATCTGATGTCATATGATAGAATTAGCTTCTCAGATGTTTTATTGGGTTGAAGATATTTGTTGACCTCATTTTTAGAATGAGCTCTCAACCCCTCTATCTTAGACATAGGACTTCTCTTAGGCACTAAGAATTTCCTTAGTTTTAAGACACTTCTAGTGATTAGGTGAACACTTAACCTAACCTTAGAGACTTAGAAGAGTTAGTCATAGGAATAGTTTATGCCTTAGGGGTGTTACAAAAATTTGTCTACCCTATAGATGAACCAAATCATCACTTCCTTCTTTCAAGTCAAACTCCAAATTCAAATCAACCTTAAACTCAAATCAATTCCAAACCAAACCTTAAATCAATTCCAATGAATTTTCTATAATCATGAATCAATTCTAAATGATTGAAGCCCATGATTGAAATCTAAATCCAAAATCTTTCCTAAGTCACTTTGATTCTATCTTATGGGCTTAACTCAAATTAAATCCAAATCAATTCAAATTCAAGAAATTTTCTCATAACTCATTTATATTCTCATTTATATTCACAAAATATAAATGAAATATAAATTCAAATGATTAAACTAAATCCTAATTCCAAGTTCAAAAAATCTCTCCTAAGTCACTTTAATTCTTTCTTATGGACTTATCCTAAATAAAATCCAAATCAATTCAAATTCAAGAAATTTTCTCATTACCCATTTATATTCTCATTTATATTCTCAAATATAAATGAAATATAAATTCAAATGATTAAACTAAATCCAAAAATCAAATCCAAATTCAATCAAAATTCAACCTAAGCCTTTCAAGTCAAATTCTTGAACTTAGCTAAATCAAATTCAAATCAAGCCAAACCCTTGATTTTTCTTCATGATTCAGTCAATCCTTCAATCATAAAACAAAATATAAACATAAACTTGAATCATCAAACCAAAACTCAATTCAAAACTCAAATCCAAATTCAACCAAAATTCAACCTAAGCCTCTTAAGTCAAATTCTTGAACTTAGCCAAATCAAACTCAAATCAAGACAAACCCTTGATTTTTCTTCATGATTCAATCAATATACTTCAATCATGAAACCAAATATAAACACAAACTTTAATCATCAAACCAAAACTTAATTCAAAACTCAAATCCAAATTCAACCAAAATTCAACCTAAGTCTTTCAAGTCAAATTCTTGAACTTAGCCAAATCAAACTCAAATCAAGCCAAACCCTTGATTTTTTTTCATGATTCAATCAATCCTTCAATCATGAAACCAAATATAAACACAAACTTCAATCATCAAACCAAAACTAAATTCAAAACTTACCCAAGTCAAACTCATGTTCACCCTTTGAACTTGAAATTGTCAAATGAATCAAAATCCATTTGACTCCAAATCACTTGCAAATGGATTTATATTTCAATCATAAGCCCATATGTGAGTTCAACCAAACTTGATTCAAGCCTTGATAGCCAATTGACCCACTTAGGCTCACTTGACCCAAAGTGACTTAAAGTATCCCTTTTGAGCTAAATTCTAATCCTACCCAAATTGGATTGAACTAAGCCCACCTAAGCCTCACATGGTGAGCAACAATCATCATGAGATGATCAATCACTCAAATTTGGTCAAACCAAGTCAAACCTAAGGGTTGACGAAGTCAACACTTAGCCATAATGAAACCTAAACTAGCCAAAATTCACCATAGGCCAAACTGATTGAAACCATTGATCAAAATCAATTCATGATCAATCTTTGAACTTGACCAAGTCATCATTTAAGCCTAACCTAGCCCAATTTGTCACTTGACCCAAGTTGACCCAACTTGACCTAAAAAGTTAAAATGTATCAAAACTTGATCTAAGTCAAATTGATTACAATCAATGGATCAAATTCATTCTAAACCACTTGTTGAACTTGACCAAAGCCTCAATTGGCCAACTAGACCCAACCTAGCCCAATTGACCATGAACCTAACTTGACCTAAAAGGTCAATTGAGCTAAAATCAAATCAAACCAAAATTGATTGAAAGCAAAGCTACCTAAATATTTCAAATGATAAACCAAACCTAAGCCAACCCATGACCTAACCCAATTAGGTCAAATGGGTGAAATTGGTCAACTTGACCCATTTGACCTAAATGAAATCAAATAAACCAAAACCAAATACAAACCAAATTGAACCAAACCAATGATGCTAACACATTTTGAATAGTCATATAAACTTGACCCAACCCTTGGTTTGACCCAATTTGACCAATTGGTCAACTTGACCCAAGTTAACCCATTTTGATCTAAATGGGTCAACATGAGCCAAATGACATCAAATCAACTTTAAATTCTTTGAAATTTGGACCAAACCAATTTTAAAATATTCTAAATCTAGCCAAAGTGAAATCAAAACTAAATGACCATTTTACCCTTAGGTCAAGGGGTAGCCCATGGCCAATTCCACTTGGAATTTTGTCATATCCTCTTCATGGCCACTTGACACCCTCTTAGTAGACCAAGTGGACACTAGTGAGTGTGGTGCACATGACCCAATGGGTTTGGGTCAGCCAAACCCAACCCAAGGACAAAATTGACCACCCCACTCAAAATGAGCACATGTGAATCACTCCTCCACCTCATTTAGCACATGGAAACTTCTCCACTACCTCCCTCTAGCTAAACCACATGGTCTCCAAAATGGCCTAACCAACTCAACCGATAGGATCAATTTGATCAAAATGGGAAAGCCATGCTTGGTTGATCCTTCGATCCCCCCTAATTTCATTTCATTTTGACTCTCTTGCATTCTATTGAGTGATAGGAAGTCAGAGCAAGCATTCCCAAGCTTCTCCAAGTATCCTCTAGCTTTTTGCATTTCTCCATTTCTCGGTTTATCAAAACTGAAAAATAGGGGAGGTAGCAAGATTTTCAAACTCACTCAATACCCAATTTCAACTCAATTCCTCCTTCAAGCACCTTGAGGAAACCCAATTGAGCTCACTCAAGACTTCATCTAAGCTCTCAAGCCATGGGAAGGAAAAGTTTGATCAAGGCCGCAAGCAATTGAAGCCCACTTTGGTCCATAGGAAGATCTACTCAACCTCATGCCCTCAAATCTTCAACAGTGCATCATCTCCACTAGAGGAAGCTACCTCGATAGTTGGGAGCACCGGTGATAGCCTACGGTGAGGTATGGATCAAAACCTAGCTTAGGTGTAGGAGTTCTTGGTTCTTTGTGAATAAAACTTTCACCCCATTGCATTTTGAGCGTTGGATGTCTTGCTCCTTGCATGATGATGGTGTGGGTTAAGTTTGAGCTCAATCTGAGCTCAATCGAGCTGGATCAAGCTCTAAAGGGTGGACGATTTCCCTCTCCCACAAGCGAGCTCAAGGACAAATCATGGACCACCCATCGGAGCATTTAGGATGTATGGTCTTGATTAATCTGTGTTGGATCCTTCAATTTATCCTTTAAGAACTGTGAGTTTAATCTTGACCGTCCAATCTTTGATCGGATGGTCGAGAAGAAAGAGCGTAGCACTGCCGGCTGACGCGATATTGGATGTGATAACTTAAATAACCAATTTCATTACACTACATAGAAAGTGTGCGTCGCGTCAGCAGTCCACGTGGCGCCGATGAGATTAGTTATATAACTAGCAACTTTAATTAATCCTTAATGATATAAATTTCAAATTTACATACCTAAATATAGGAAAATCAAAAAGTACAAAATAAAATGCATTTTGAAGATAATTCAGGGGCATTCATTAAAAATATTTTCAATTAATTTTTAACAATGAATTTTCCATGATTAGAGTTTTATTAAAAACTTAATAATCTTAATTATTCCTTAATTACTTCATTAATTGATCCCAAGTTTCTCAGATGTATTTAGTGGGATGACCCCTGCCTTCCCTAATTTTATTGGAATTTATTGGTGAGATATTTAGGGAAATCAATTAATGAATCCTTAATCACTCTCTTAATGTAATTAAGCTTAATTAAGAATGTGAATAGTGGTTTAATCCCTTGATTAAGATAATTAAACTTTGTTTAACTGAATAAGAGGTTTATGGGATGAGTTTGGGGTGTTTTCCCCAAGTCAATCCCTAAACCACTTTCCTTCCTTAATCTAAATTTAATTAAGGGCTAATTTACTAATGACCTACTTAATCAACTTGATAAAATTTTCAAAACATTCCAGAACTCAATCATTTCCTTCTTGGGTATATGCTTAGGTGTTTAATAACTTAAGTAGCTTAAGAAAATTATATGTAACCCATATGTGGGAAGGGTAATGAAAGTACTTAAATTAAATCCTTTAGCTTAATTAATCATTAATTGTGTGCATTATGCCCCTTTCTTTCTTAGGTGCATTGCTGATTTAAATTCCTTATTGTTTTATGTCATACATTGACTCATAATTATTTGGTTAAATATGTTAAAGTGGTGTAGGTGAGGGATAATTAATAAACTTAATGAACACCTTAACCTATGTAAAACATAAAATCCACTTAATGGCTTCTAAAAATTAAACTAAAATAACATACACATGTGGGAGATGGGTTAGGACCAGCAAACCTTATCACATTTCTTAAAATTCAAATCAAATTCAAAACCAAATCAAATTTTCCTTAAACCAACGCTGATTCACTTTAAATAATCTTATTCTATTGGATTCTCTTTAGGAATTAATTAAGGTGAATGAATTTACATGCTTTCATCACTTTATTTCTTTGCTAGCATGCTAAGTGTGTATGCCATATGAAAATCATGCATTTATGTCTTTTGAAAAATCAAATTAAAATGAAATGTTTCCTTAATGTCAAATTACATATTTTGGCTAAAGTAAGAACATGAATGACTATTATCACTACTAAACCCAAAATTATTTTCAAAATTTATAAGTCAAACATTATAAATGAAGGGTATGCTATTTATAAGTACTTATAAACTTGCATGTGAATAGTATGAAATGTGTTAAGTGATTTCCTTTTCTTTCTTAACATATGTTTGTAAAGATTTGCAAAGTGTATAGTCCATTTGAAAAGGATATAACACTTGCTTAAATCCATTCCTATACACTCCTATGTCATGACTTAAGAAGGAATTCCACATCACACATGTAAACTAAATAATCAAACCAAAATCAAACAAACATAAACCTTTTGCATGATTCTCTTTCCATGCATTTCTTTTTGTACATGAACATGTATTTAAGAAAAGTGGTATATTAGTATGGACACCCCGAGTTGTGAGGCTTTAAGTAACCCCAAGTAGGTCTTGTACCTTCACCCTTGGTTTAAACAATGGCATCGTACTCACTTATGTCTTTCATACCTATAAATATGCATATGAAAATGGATGAGAGAATCTCTCTTTTTCTACTTAACCAATCATGCATCATGAAGCATCCAAATTTTATTATGTAACATCCCTTAGCATTCATCATTAAGGTGTGCTAAACATTTCTATTCACATGTATAGATATGCTTAGGGTCCATCCATATACATGTTACATATGTTGGGAAAGAAATAAAGTGTTATGGGTTTTGTGGTAGTAATTCACTTTACTTAATCTTAAAATGCCTTTCTTTTTGAATAGGTTTGTTTAGGAAAAATCTAAACTTAGGGTTAATTAAAAACACATAATAAACCATTCACTAAACAAAAATATTTAATGAATCTACCTTAAAAATTACTTAAGGTAGGGAGGAAAAAGAAGTTCTCTTATCTTTTCCTCTCTTTACAACACTTACTAATTAATTGTAGGTTCATTCAAACCTAATAAAATCACAAAATAAAATCAACCAAATCAACTAAATCACTTAAATGAAATCACCCTCTAAGTTGTACATTTTCTTACTTAGAAAACTTCAACCTTAAAGCCTTGCTAAACATACCACACAAACCTTAAATATCACACACATTAGGCTAAGTCACCACTTCTAGCTTTAGGTTAGGGCAGTGCATGGTTTGATGTTTGCTTTTATTTTGTGAGGTAATGTTTTTAGACTAATTTTTGGGGTGTATGTGCGTAGACTGAATGGTAGGGCGATCTTAGTCTAATAATTATCTTTTGCAAGGGATTATGCTTAAAGGGCACTGTAATAAAAAATATAAAATACTTTTACTGTTCAGGTTGCTTATACTCTTAAGAATAATCCAAAATAGGCCAGGTTGACTTCGTTACCCATGTGTCGGGTGCTAAGTCTAAGTTATTCATATACATGCTTGGGATTGTGTGGTTTGTTTAGCTAATCTTTATTTTATAGGTTTTAGTTAGATTTCCTTTTTTTGCTATTTTCATGTAATTTTGCCAAATAGGATTTAGAATGGTTGTTATGGGGGATTAGGATGAACATTGATTATAAGACTATCTCTTATGCACCATGTAAAGCCTTTGGAGCAACCACATCCCAACCAACCAAAAGAAGAAAGAAGAAAGAAGAAAGAAGAAAGAAGAAAGGAGAAATGAAGAATGAAGAATGAAGACCCCCCATAACAATGAATTCCTTCTTGATTGTATTTAATTTATTTATAATCCGGGTTATATAAGGGTAGAGCTTAACTACCCAATTTATTTTGAGTGATGGAGCCCGACCACAAATGACTTGTTATTCTTTTGTGTTGGATTTATAAATTATTTGATGTTTGTTTAGCTTATGCATTAAGATGACATTTTTTCCTAGTTTCTTCCTTACTTTGATGTATGGCCTGAATGAAGATTAAGCTCTTAGAAAAATAAATTTTCTATCTAACTAATCAATTCAAATTAAAAATAAATAACTCATAAGCTCACCTAAAGCCTAGGTTATAAATAAGATAAAAGAATTAACAACCTCTTAGCTGGATGTTGTATTTTATTTCTCACATCATTCATAAAAAGAATATTATTTCACTCTTGATTTGGAGGGATTCCACCTTTTCCAGAGAACTTGGCTTGACCTTTGAGAGCCATGGTGAAAACAAACATATTTTCTTGTTGATTTTGGCCCATATTCTAATTTCTCATGCATTTGGCATATGAATCCTAAAGTCTGTGTCAAATTGATTATCCAAAATGAAAATAAAATGTAACAAAATTTGTATTAGATTTAAGTCATTAAATCATGCCCTACATGATTTAGTCTCTTAGAGAGTGTGCTTAAGGACTTAGTCTCTTTCTATATAAACATGCAAAATAATTTGACTTGCCTACATGTATTTAAAATTATAGGAGGAGTTAGTTGACAGCCACCCCTAGATGGTTGTAAGACCAAACAGTCGGGTGGTTTATCCTCTCTTGTGGAGGTAAACCAAATGCCCATTTTCATTTTAGATTTAGGTCATGCTTTGGCCCTCACCAAAGCTCCCTAGATTTAAGTTCTGAGGTTGCTTCTCCCCTTTGCGGACTATAAGCATAAATCCTCACCTCTTAGGCATTTTCATGATATTGTGTCTTGGAATTATAAGTCTTAGATTTTCTAACAAAAATGCATCTCAAATAATTAATTCCCCTAAACTTCAAAAATATAAAGCCCAACCATATGATAGTTTGGGATGCTTACTAGGCTTCCTAGTATCCTAAGCATCCCCTACTTATCTTCATTTGGCTTCGATAATAACTCTTTCCTCTTGACCAATCCCACTTGATCTTCTAAAAATAAACTAATCAATTGATAGCCTTATCTTCAAAATCTTTGGAGACAATGATCATTTACCTTAATCAAGAGTATTCTTAAGAAATCCCATTCCTTGGGATGTAATTAACTATGGGGGCTTGGCCCTGTAGGGAACTTAACGAACCCGATTTAAAATAAACCTTGCTTTACTTTTCCATGCAATACAAAGACCCATAGTCCTTAGGAGTCCTTATAAAGGTGATTAGGTCTATTTATAAGATGGTGACTTCTATCTCTCTAGATAGTACACCATTCCTCAATGTCATACTCGATCATCATAATAAGAATATCTGCAGATCTATGTGGGGTCCCAAAAATATATATATATATATATATATATATATATATATATATATATATATATATATATATATATATATATAATTTTTTCACCACATATTTTTATGGTGACTCAGCAGGGGATGGTTCCTCTCTCTATCTTCAGTAAATGATTATTGTCTCCAAGTATCGATAGTGGATTTGTATTTCATATAAATCCAAGATTATCCTTCTTTTTCGTTGGCACTTAGTTTATTTCATCTTTAAGCTAAGCTAGCCAACATCTTTAGGTTTTAGGATCTCACCCCGTGTTAGTCTTAAAACCCTTGTTGTGTTCTGCAATAGGTGAAAATAAAAATTTAATAATAAAAAAAAAGAAACAACTAAAAAACTTCCTTCTTACCATTTCTTTTTTTATGGTAAGGAAAGGTTCATTTCAAAAATAAAGAAAAATAAATCCTTCATAAAAAAACATTAATTTCCAAAAGCACTTTTTTAAAATGCACATAATAAAATGTTTGCACAAGAATTATCACAAAATACCCCCATCTAACAATCTTCATGATTGTTATATGTTGGATCATTCCAAAATTAAAATCAACAATCATATTTTCCAAAAGCACAAATGAACTTCTTCACTCAATTCATTTTGATGAAGATTTCATTTTCAAAAATAAAAATTAACAATCATATTTTCCAAAAGCACAAATGAACTTCTTCACTCAATTCATTTTGATAAAAATTTCATTTCAAAAATAAAATTCCAACAATCATATTTTCCAAAAGCACAAATGAACTTCTTCACTCAATTCATTTTGATGAAATTTCATTTCAAAAATACAAATTCCAACAATCATATTTTCCAAAAGCACAAATGAACATCTTCATTCAATTTATTGAATGAAGATTTCATTTTCAAACAAATGAATAATCATCTTTTCTAAAAAAAAAAGAAAATCAACAAAACATCTTTTGAAAAAATACACAATCACATTTTCAAAACAAAATGAACATTCACATTTTCAAAAACAAAATGAACAATCACATTTTCAAAACAAAAATCAACAACATCATTTTAAAAATAAAATTCAACAATCATAATTTCAAAAGTGCAAATGAACATCTTCATTCAATTTATTGAATGGAGATTTCATTTTTAAAATAAAATGAACAATCATATTTTCAAAACAAAATGAACAATCACATTGTCCTAATAAAATCAACATCATCTTTTAAAAAAAATCAAAATCAAAATAAAAAAAAAAACAAAATTTGGATCTTTTATTTAGTATACCCAAATTTGCTAAGTGAAGATCCTATTTTTCAAAAATAAAAAAAATTAAAATAAAAAATCAATAAACACATTTGGATTTCCTTAGGATACCTAAATTTGCTAAGGATCCACTTTTTCAAAATCAAATTAAAAATAAAAGAAACACATTTGGATTTTCTTAGCATACCTAAATTTGCTAAGGATCCTCTCATTTAAAATCAAATCAAAAAACAAAAGAAACACATTTGGATTTCCTTAGCATACCTAAATTTGCTAAGGATCCTCTTTTTCAAAATCAAACCAAAAATAAAAGAAATGCATTTGGATTTTTCTTAGCATACATAAATTTGCTAAGGATCATCTCTTCAAAATCAAATAAAAAACAAAAGAAACACATTTGGATTTCCTTAGCATACCTAAATTTGCTAAGAATCATATTTTTCAAAAATAAAAATCAAAACAAAACACATTAGGATTTCTTTAGCATACCTAAATTTGCTAAGAATCTTATTTTCAAAAAATTTTGAAAAATAAAATACCTTTGGATTCTTCATTTAGCATACCAAAATTTGCTAAATGAGGATTCCATCTTCAAATAACTCATGATTTACAAAACAAGCAAACAAAAGAAAGAATAGTTTGTTTTCAAATACCTCACATAGTATACCCAAATTTGCTAAGTGAGTAAATTCCAAATTAAAAAAAATCAAAACAAAATCAATTGTCCTTTACATTAACATACTCAAATTTCTTAAATGAAGGGTCCTTAAACAATAAAAAAAATCAAAATTCAAATATGAATCTATGGAAGCATCTCTCCAAAAATATTTGAACCTATTTTCGACTTACCCAAATTTGTTGAAAATGGATCCTAAATTCAAAAATTTTCTTCCCAATCAATCTGAAAATCTCTTCTAAATTCATTTGAGCCCTACTTAACACTTTCAAGTTGTTGAATGTTGGTTCAAATTCTAAATTCAAATTCAAAAATCAACAAAACAAGAAATTTAATTCAAGTTTATTTTCAACATTGCAGACTTTTTAGTTAGCTTCAGTTAGTTTCAATTTTAGTTTCAAGTTAGTTCATTTATAATGACAGAAGTATGTGTTCACATTTTCTCATGGGTTGGATCTGGCCTTGGATCAAGCTAGCCTCCCACAATCTGACTATGCCCACCTCATCCACTTTGGTCGAGGCTTTGAGGGGGTCAGGATTACATGAGAGGGAACCCCCCTCATGACAGTGCAGGAGTGTGGTGACAGGGCAGAAGCCGATCATCCGGGTTGACATGCCATATGATTCAGATATTCCCTCGCTGAAGAGGAAGGCTGTGGCGATTCCCACAGCAGTAGTAGTGACAGCACCAGTGCATCCGGTTGTTCCCCTTGCTACCCTAATTGGGGCTAGCACCCACTCGCTGGCTCCCTCCAAGGGGAAGTCTCACTTGATTCCAGTGATTATCTCCTCTGCCTTCAAGGTTGGGTCTAGTTCCTACACTGCTCGACCTACGAGGACTCAGAGCAAAAACAAGAACCACATGATCAAGCGGTATCACACTCACATTGCCAGAGAGTTGGAGGCAGCCACTCAGTCTATTGTAGAGGAGTTGCCTAGGATGGTTTCCCCAATGGTTAGAGAAAACCACCCTCTCTCTAGATCTGATAGAGAGGATGCTAGGAGGATTTCTACTTCACCTCCGCCAGCAGTCCAGTTTTAGGCACTTGTTAGTTAGAGAAGGAGGTTGTGCGACTTTTTTATGCCTAAGAGCATACAATGATGGGGCTTTTATTTGAGATCGAATCCCCAGTGTGGGTAGATATTAGACATGAAAAGGGCTAGAGAGCGATACATCAGCTCATATCATATCAGCTGGAGTGCGAGGTACAACGCATACAACGCCTTAACACTTATGGATTTTCTAGATCGACGTGCTACTCACATCGATCATACTGACAATATCTTACTCACGGGGACTACCCATCATAAGAGAGGAGATCCTAATCAGAGAGAGTTGGTGGTACCTCCACCACACCACTCTTCTCCGTGCCTGCCGCTCCCGTACATGTTCCAGTATCTACTATTCTAGCCAAGGGTATGAAGGCCACATCAGGGGAGAAGAGAACCCCATTGGTGATCCAGCTATGGCCAAGAGATCCCATTCCATCTATGCCGCCTATTGTGCCGAGGTCAAGCTCTCCTGCTCAACCTTCTTCCCCAGTTATGGTGAGGAAGGAATGGTGACCTTGGAGTATAGTAGTCATCCCATCACCACCACCACCATAATAAGCTATGGAGATTATAATAGTAGTTGAGTGAGGAGGAGACAATTCAGTCAGCCCCATGGCCATAGATCCTCCTAGGAGTGCCACTCTGCCTAGATCCATCAGCAGTTAGGTGTATCTATCCTCTAGTGAGCATAGTCCTCACAGATCAGCCTCCAAAGAAAGCATCGAGGTTGTGCCTATCTGCTCATGATAGTGATCCTACACGTCGAATTTGATCTTTCAATGTTTCTGGACCATCCCTAGATGACATTGTAGCCCAATATCTAGTGGAGAAGAAGGAAGTCTTAGGATATGACTGGTCTAAGTTAGAAGATGAAATGGTTTTGATCTAAATGAAGATGATCTGTTAGAGGATTCAGTGAGGGTACACATGGTAGATACTAGGGGTTCCCTCTTCCTTGATCAGCAGGGCATTGAAGGTGCTGCGGCTGAGTAGGAAGACACAACCTGCTCAACCCAACACTCTATTAGCAATTAAAGCAAATGGATGAACAAATAGATAGGATGGGGAAGCAGCTTGAGGATTTGCTATATATTTTAGCACTTCAAAACTAAGCCCCCACAGTTCATCCTACTATAGCTGAGACTAGTCAGCCAGAGTTGGTGCATGTCTTGGATCCAGCCAAGACTTTACCTCTAGTAGAGCAGGGCAACACTAGTTTGTATAGGAAGGTAGTGGATAATACCTCATATAGAAAAGGACATCAAAACTATGGTAGAGTAGTAGGTGAGAGAAACATTGGCTCAACCCCGAGGAGGATCATCGGTTCCAAAGGATAGACCCTAGCCAAAGAATTTTGATGCCATCCAATATCCTAAGGGTTTCGTGCCACCTTATTTCAACAGCTTCGATGGCAGTGGGAACCCAAGGCAGCATATTGTGCATTTCAGAGCTAATTGTTGCAACGCTGGTGACAGTGATGCTCTCCTATTCTGACTTTTTATCAGTAGATTAGCAGGCATAGCCTTCGATTGGTATATTAAACTTCCCAATAATTTAGTGAAGACTTTTGTTGAGTTGGAGCAACTCTTCATTAGGAGGTTTGCTAAAGCTCAATAAAGGGTGATTGTAGGTTCTCAATATGGCTCAACAAAATCTCGGTGAGTCCCTCATTGATTATATTCTTAGATGACATAATTTGATTATGAAATGAGAACCACAACCGTCCGAATAGCATGCCATCAAGATTCTGCTTAAGAATATCTATGTCCCGGTCGCCTTCATGCTCAAAGGTTTCACCATCAAACTATTTGAGAAGCTAATCAACAAGGTTAGCTTACAAGGAAAAGCCAAACAGTTGCCTTTTCTAGACCAATCAATAAAGTCAAAGCCACAAAAAGCTTACGAGAAGAATCCCGGGGCAGTGATAGCAGTAGACAAGGGGAAATAGCCTACTAGAGAGTAGTTTGAGAGACCTCGAGCTTCACAACCATCACTTCCACCTCCTATGCCACCACCGGTAGTCCACCACATAGCCTCCATGGCTGCACACCACCTCCTTCTCACCATATCGGAATAAGGGTACACATACTCGCAGCCACTATCCACCTACTCTTTTGGATAAACTTAACAAGCCTTATTTATTTAAGAGGGAGATAATTAGGAAGATCTTTAAAAATCTCTTAAATAAGCCTGATTTTCAGCTACCTGGACCTAGAAGGCTAGTGGAAGTGGCAAAAGTAATGATCCTAACTTTTGCCCCTACCACTGCATGCTAGGTCATGTTTGGGAAGATTGTTTTACATTCAAGGACTTGCTTGAACATAGTTTCAAGACTGGTGCTACAGTTATCTCGAAAGAATATCTCATGGAACAACCATCCTCCATTAGGGTAATCCTTGGGGATACCTGCGATCCTTCCAAAACCAAAGAAGGTAGGGATATCTCCTTATCCCACCTCTAAGAAAATTGTCTCCAAAATCAAGAAACTTTTCTTGTAGGTGCTTGAGGCAGCTCAAACCTCTAACATCAAGGAAGGTTTGCAAGTTATTTAGGATAACTCAAAGAATGGGGGAGCTCAATAATAGCAGCACCAGCTGTGCCAACTCAAGATAGCCAAGTAGCGTGACCATCGATAGTCCAGCCTCTAGTCCACAGTTACAGCTACTACATCAATGACCTCCTCTACTTTAGCTAGTTCTTCTTGATATCTTATATCAGTGGATCAAGGCATCAAATCTCTCACCCCTCTTACTTTACTTGATTTTTACTTTGTACCTCCTTCAAAATCCAAGAAATCGAAGAAGAAAGCTAGCTTGAATTATATCCGTGTCACTTCTGATGGGTTGTCTAAATCTACTCCTAATGAAAACTCTTCAAGTCTAAACAACAATTATAATAGCTCTGATCTTCCTCTTTCTAATTTAGAGTTAAACTTTTCTTCTCTGAATACTACGGATTCACCTCTTGAGATAGACTTGGAATCATCTGATTCCGAGGATCCCATAGGAGTAGCTGTAAGTGAGCCTGATGAGCAAGTAGAATCTTCCAGTAACTTGCCACAAGAGATCACCGAAGTCAACCATTGTAGTGGCAATGTTCTACCTCCTAGGCAGCACCTCAAGATAGAGGAAAATATGTCATTGGTTTAGATGATCGAGGAGCCCCTCAACAGGATGCTCCACCCTTGGATATGTCTATGGAGGATCAACCCAAGGTGGACTACAATGTCCTCTCTCACCTAAAAAAATTATCATCTAAGTTAAGCATATACAATATCCTTTTCTTATCCAAAGAGATGAGGGAATCATTAATCAAGACTCTTCATGATCCTAAAATATGCTTAGCTGACCAATGTTGGAGAGGAGGCACATTATTCCAAAGAAACTCAGGGAATCACCTTCATAGATGAAGACCTTCTTTTGGGGGACATGGGGCATAACCTCCCCTTCTACATTATAGGAAATGGGCAGATATAGACTTGAGTTCTCTACGATCTAGGTGCATCGGTGAATATTATGAGCTATTTGAGGATCTACATCTCCATACTTTGAGAAGATCAGATGATATTGATAGGATTCAATGAACAAGGCGAGAGGGCTTTAGGTTCCTTAGTGTTACCTTTGGAGATAGGTGACTGGAAGACTGAAGCCAAGTTTTATATCATTGATTCAAATACTTCATTCACCACTTTGCTCAGTAGGCCTTAAATACATCAAAATAAGATGATTTCATCCTCCCTCCATAAGTGCATCAAGTTTAGAAAGGATGAAATTGAATATTACGTCAAAGGAGATGAAAATTCATTTTCAGTTAGAGAGGTTGAGATATATAAGGATGTGACCTATTATCTTCCTCGAAGCACCTTTTCTCATGAACTTGGTCAAAATTAAAATGCAAAAGAAAATGAAAAAGAAAAAAAAGAAAAAGAAAAAAAAAGAGAAAAGAAAGATGAAAGTTCAAGTGAACGAGAAAAGGACATTGAAGAAGAAGTAAAGCCGCATATCACATTTCACCCATAGTTCATTCCATCATATAGACATGCAGGTAGGATGGCTTAACCTCTACTAGTAGAGGAGAGTAGAGGCAATCCTGAGGTGGAAGACCCCTGTCGCCCAACCAATAAGGGTTATGTTCTAGTTCATATGAGTACCCCTACTATTCACATAGACTTGGAATCCAGCTCGAAGGCCAAGTCTCATGTAATTAGTATACCAGCCAACCCCTCTAAACGGGTTTCATTGGAGGTGACACTCGAGCTGGATAGCAAGAAAGACCAGGCCTCCAGATAAAGCACAAATGTATTTGAATCAAATGTATATGAAACTATCAGGCAACAATTAGGAACCTTAGCTCTAACCTCACTTTCATCCCAAAAAGTTGAAGGTTTAGTAGTTAAGGAAGCCCCTCAGTCTTCCAGAGATGTCAAGCCAAAGAGATTCTTTTTGGGATCATCATTCTCAAGTCCAAAAATTGATGTAATACTTGAGGATATTTTAAAAAAAGAATTAATAGAATTTCCATTTGATTGGTATTCACCTTGTGTTCTTAATCTTGTAAAGAAAGGTTTGATTCCTTATACATGGTCTAAGCACTGGTCAGAGTACTTCGAGAAGCTATTGAACAACAGAGGCAGGGATGCACAATCAAGATTAGGACTAGGATTCAATACAGTGGGTCCAATCGATGACGATGATTACTGCTTAGTTGCCACCAATCATTTGGAGTATGATAGGTTCTTTTCATAGTACACCAACTCTTATGAGGATGTATGTTTACAAACTTCAGATGATCTAGATGATCTCCAAATCAAAGATGCACTACCAGAATTTGAAGAGGAGTTCCATTCAACAATTGACAAACTTAAATAAGTCAACCTCGGGACAGAAGAAAATCCACCCCCGACATACATAAGTTCATTGCTGAATGAAGAAGAAACCAATGACTTAGTTAGGCTATTGAATAAGTTTAAAGACTATTTTGCATGGAGCTATGAAGAAATGCCTGGATTATCTCTTGACATAGCAATCCATAAACTAGCAATAGATCCTAGCACTAACCCTATCAAGCAAGCTCCTAGACGCATGCGATTAGAAATCGAATAACATATCATTTCTGAAGTCAAGAAATTGATCGATGCTGGTTTTATTAGAAAAAAAATATCCTACCTGGTTAGCCAGTGTCATACTAGTTAAGAAAAAGAATGGCCAAATTTGTATATGTGTCAATTTTAGGGACTTAAACAAGGCATGTCCTAAGGATGGGTTTCCTCTTCCTATACTAAAACTAATGGTGGACATTACCTCATCTCATACAATATTCTCCTTCATGGATGGCATGCTACAAAGAAACACTACTTTTCGAATCTTGATCAGAATCTATTATTATAGGGTCATACCTTTCGACCTTAAAAATACTGGTGCTACATACCAATGGGCCATGACTCAGATCTTCAACGAACTCATCCATCATCAGGTTGAGTGCTACGTTGATGATCTAGTAGTCAAAACTAGAGAAAAGGAAGACCATCTCTTTGACTTGAGAGTAGTTTTTGAATGATTAAGATAATTTAACCTCAAAATGAATCCCCTAAAGTGTGCATTCGAAGTTTCTTCACGAAAATATCTTAGGTTTGTTGTCTGACACCGGAGAATAGAAATAGATCCAGAAAAGATCAAAGCTATCTTAGAAATGCCACCTTCTCAAAGTTTAACTCAACTCAGATATTTCCTAGGATGGTTTGCATATTTAAGACACATTATCTTCAACCTATTGGGGAGATGCAAGTCATTTTCAGCACTTGTCAAAAAGGTTGCCAAGTTCAAGTGGGATGATAAGTGCCAGTATGCCTTTGAAGATATCAAGCAATATTTGGTGAAGCGTTCTTGCAGCCCCTATCCCACACATGCCACTCATCCTCTATACTGCTGCATTGGATGACTCCCTCGATGCTTTATTGGCCCAAGCCAACGACGAAGGGAAGGAGAGTGCTCTCTATTACCTTAGTCATCATCTGATTCCTATTGAAGTGAACTACCCACCTATTGGGAAACATTGCCTAATTTTGATCTTTGCATCCCAAAAGCTACGACACTATATTCTTTCTCATAAGGTGAACTTGATTTCAAGAACCAATCCACTGTAGTATCATGACACGACCAACTCTATCCAGACATTTGTCATTGGTCCATGATTCTCTCGTAGTTTGATATCACATTCGTATTCCTCCGTGTGGTAAAAGGACAAGCACTAACAGATTTCTTAGCACACCCACTGATTTCAAGTGATGATCTCCCTGATGAACAAATCATGAACTTAGGGGAGGTGGACAACCATCGATGGGAGATGTACTTTGATGGTGCTGCTTCCTTTCATAAAGGAGAAGCACCACGATCTACTCTTCTAGGAAATGCATGGGTAGGAATAGTTCTCTTAACTCCAGATCGCGATGTGATGATATTCTCATACTATCTCTCCAATCCTTGCACCAACAATGAAGCAGAGTATGAGGCTTTGATTGCCAGTCTGGAGTTAGCCATCACATTCTGTGTCAGGAGCATCAATCAAAGCCTCCTAAACCTTGGGGACTCTCAGTTAGTCATCAATCAGATTGTCGGGTCCTACAAGGTTCTCAAATCTAAGCTTCATACCATGAGTATACCATGAAGTTGTTGGCCCAAATCCCTTAAGTCTCTATCTACAAGGTTCCCCAAGTAGAGAATGCAGTGGCAGATGCTTTGGCAAAACTTCCTAAAGAATTGACATGTACGAAAGATGAGTCCATTCTAATAAGGGTCTAAAATAAATAAGTCATATCCCTTATTGATGTTGAACTCGTCAAGAGACTTTTTCTTGAAGGAGAGGTTGTCGTTGCCAATAAGGACAATGAGCTGGATTAGAGGCAACCGTTCATAAATTATTTGAACACCGATAAATTACCTCAAGAAAAGTTGCAAGCCCATCAAGTGAAACAGAGAGCTCTCTCCTATGCTCTTGGATGTGATGGCACCGATCAAATGTGGTTATGTTGTTTGACAAACACAAAGCGGATTGTGACTGGTACATTCTATCTATGCATCAATCTGTCCAAGATGAAGAGATCAAAAAAAGACTAGGATACTATTGGCCTTCAATGATTATAGGCTACATGGATGTAGCTAGAAGATGCCATCAGTGTCGGTACACGGTGTGGTCCTACATCAACCACCCAACATTCTACACCCTATATTGGCCTCATGGACATTTTGAGTGTTGGGGTACCGACATTGTGGGTCCTATTGACCCTCCTTCTTCCAAGGGCCATTGGTTCATTCTAACTGGCACCAACTGCTTTTCCAAGTGGGTGGAATATATCCCACTCAAAAGGTCATAGCTCAGCATGTGCTTCAGTTTTTCAGAAATCATATCGTATATAGGTTTGGGTGCCTTTATGAATAATATTTGATAATGGTACTGCATTCAAAAGCACCAAGATCAATAGCTTTGCCAGAAGACATGATATAGATTGGAGATACTACACCATCTACTACCCCAGGGCAATTGGCCTAGCAGGCATTCAACAAAACTCTTATCCAGATGTTAAGTGAGTAAATTCCAAAAATCACAAATCCAGAATAAAAGCAAATTGACCCTTTACTTTAACATACCCAAAATTGTTAAATAACCTTAAAATCAAAATTAAAACTCAAATATGAACTTATGGAAGCATCCCTTCAAACAAAAATATTTGAACCCATTTTCAACATATCCAAATATGTTGAAAATGGATTTTATATCTAAACAATTCCTCTTTCTAATCAAAATCTCAAAATCTATTCTAAATCATTTGAACTCGACTTAACATTTTCAAAGTGTTGAGTATGAGTTCAAATTCTAAATTCTAAATTCAAAGTCAATATGAATATGATTTAAGTTTATTTTCAATATTGTAGATTTTTGTTCAACGTCAGTTTCAATTTCAGTTGATAGAAATGACTGCATAGAAATATGTTTTCACCTTTCTCCATGGGATGGACTT
Organism: Cymbidium sinense; assembly: GCA_021442155.1. Classification (NCBI taxonomy): domain Eukaryota; kingdom Viridiplantae; phylum Streptophyta; class Magnoliopsida; order Asparagales; family Orchidaceae; genus Cymbidium; species Cymbidium sinense. The sequence continues at coordinate 182,118,720 of CM038221.1, forward strand.
TACCCTGGATCAGGCCAGCCTTTCCCATTTTGATTATGCCCACCCCATTCATTTTGGACAAGGTTTTGAGGGGGAGAGGATTACTTATGAGGGCACTCCCCTCACCACTATTAAGAACCGGACCGCGAACCATCATTCGATTTATATGCCTCGAACTCTATATTCCCTCATCAAGAGGAAGGTAGTTCCTACAATGTTAGCATCAAGATTGCTCTGCAAAGCATCCTGGTTGTTTCTGGTAGGTGAGGGCTAGCACCCACTCATTAGCACCTTCCTGGGGAAGGCTCCCATCCCGTGGATAGTCTCCTACTTTTGAGGTTGGGTCAGTTCTCGCCGTCCCATCAAGACTAGGAGGAAGAAAATTGATAAAAGGCACCATACACGCATCACCAGGGAGAAGGAGGTAGCTACATGGTCAGTTATAGAGGAGTTTCCCACTTTGATTTCCTCACTGGTTACAACAAACTCATTTCATCCTCTCTCTGGGTCTGACAGAGAGGATGCTAGGAGGATCCCTACTTCACCTCCACCAGTGCTTCAATTTCAACCCCCAGTTAGTTAGAGTAGGAGGTCGTATGTCAGCCTCCATTCAGTTCTACGCCAGGTTGGTGGAGCCTATGGACGTTATGAGTCCGGGGCTCAATTTGACTTGAGATTTGTTATCCCCTGCAGCATGGGGAAACATCTATGGCAGGAGAGGGCCAAAGAGGCCCATAATATAGTTCATATCACCGCCAAGAGAGCGAGGTTTGTGACGCTCGGCCATTGATTTTTTTTCGATCGACATGCTATCCATGTCGATCACACAAATAATATTTTACTTACATGGACTACTCACCATAGGAGGAGAGCCTCTGTTCTGAGAGAGTCAGTGGTGTCTCCACCACACCGTCTCCCACCGGCCACACATTCATGTTTGTGATCTCCGCCTCCAAAGGCCATGAAGGCCACACTGGGAGAAGAGGACCCGCAGATCTCTGCGGATGAAGATATCCCATCCCATCTACACCACGAGTGAGGTGCTCTCCTGCCAACCTTCTATCCTGCCAATGGATGGAATGGTGACCCTGAAGCATAGTGGTTGTCCCTTCACCATCACCACCGCAGTAGGATTTGGAGATGGTTACAACAGTTGTAGAGGGAGAGGGTGGCAACCCAATTGAACCCATGATCATAGAACCTCCTAGGAGTGTCACCCCAATGAAAGTTAGTGATACCGAGTGTATATCTTCTAGTGTACTCCGTGGTTAATTCTCTAGCGGGAGGTCCTGTTCTCACATACACCATGTTGATCCCACCACTGGTCAACCGAAAGCATTTATGCCAGTTCTGACAGATCATTCTCTTAATGACATAGTAGCTCATTATTTCATGTAGAAGAAAGAGATCTTAGGATATGATTGGTCTGGTGAGGAGAAGATTAGCTTTGATCCCAACAAAGATGATTTGTTAGGAGATTCAGTAGGGGTTTGCATGGTAGATACTAGGGGATCCCTCCTTAGAGAGCATCAGACTATGGAAGGTGTTGAGGCTGAGCAAGAAGACACAATTCACTCGACCCAACACCTCCTATCACAAATAAAGCAGAAAGATGAAATGATAGATAGGATGGAGAAGAAGCTTGAAGATTTATTAGCAGCTATCTTAGCATTGCAAAACCAAGCCTCGACAGTTCATCCTACTATAGCTGAGACCAGTGAGCGAGTTGGTGCATGTCTTGGATCCAACCAAGACTTTACCTCCAGTAGAGCAGGGTAACACCATCATGTATATGAAGGTAGTGGATAGTACCTCCATACAAGAAAAAAATATCAAGAGCATGGTTGAGCAGTAGGTGAGAGAAGCATTGGCTCAAGCCCGAGGAGGATCATCGCCAAAGGGTACCTGATGAATTTGATGCAATCCAATATCCTGAGAGTTTCATGCTACCTTCTTTCAAGAGTTTTGGTGGCGGAGAACCACAAACATTGCATTGAAGCTATTTATTGCAACACTGGTGGCGTGATGCTTTACTCCCGCCTCTTCATCAAGAGCTTAGCTGTATAACATTTGACCGGTATGTCAAATTCCCAATAGTTCAGAGAAGACTTTTGTCGAGCAACTCTTTATCAAGAGGTTTTGAGCTCAAAGGGTCACTATAAAATCTGCTCAACAAAACCATGGTGAGTTTTGTTGATATATTCTCGGCATAATTTGAGTAAGAAGTGCGAACCACAACTATTTGAATAGCATACCATCAAGATTCTGCTTAAGAATATCCATTGCCCAGCCGCCTTCATGCTTAAAGGTTTCACCATCAAAATCTTTGAGAAGTTAATCAACAAGGAAACTAGCATACAAGGAGAAGCCAAATAGTTACTTTCTCCAGATCTACCAACAAAGCCAAAGTCATAGAAGATTTATGAGAAGAAGCCAAGGGAACTGATAGTAGTAGACAAGGGGAAGCAGCTAGCCAGAGAGCAGTAAGAGAAACCTCGAGTTTCACAGCCATGACTTCCACCTCCTCTACCACCATTGAGGCAGTCCTACTGGCTGCCATAGCAGCCTCCATGGCCTCCATAGCCTCCTCCTTAGCCATATCAGCAACAACAGTGGTACACATACCCACCGCCAGGTAGCTATAGTCCACCTACTCTTTTGGATAAACTAACAAACCATATTCATTTAAGAGGGGCATAGTTAGAAAATTCTTTAAGCATCTCTTAAAGAAACCTGACTTTCAGCTACCCAAACCTAGAAGGCCGGAGGAAGTGGGCAAAAGCAATGATCCTAACTTTTGCCCCTACCACCGCATGCTAGGTCATATTTTGGAATATTGCTTCACATTTAAGGACTAACATGAACATAGCTTCAAGACCGGTGTTATAGTCATCCCGAAGGAATACCTTATGGAACAACCATCTAGTTCCATTAGGGTAATCCTTGGGGATACTTATGATCCTACCAAAATTAAAGAAAGTTGGGACATCTCCTTATCTAAAACCTCTAAGAAAATTATATCAAAGATCATGAAACTTTCTTTGGAGGTGCTTGAGTCAGCTCAAACCTCCAACATTAAGGTTTGTTGCAAAACTCAAGGAGCTCAAGAACAATAGCATGTACTAGCTGATAGCCCTGATCAAACCACCACCGAGTCCAAACCTCCGTTCACCAAGCTACCACATCAGTGACTACCGCTACTTCAGCTAGTTCTTCTTCTTCTTCTTCTAGTAGACATATTGTATCGGTGGATGAGGGCATCAAATCCCTTACCCCTCTTACTTTACTTGATTTATACTTTATTTCTCATATCAAATCCAAGGAATTGAAGAATAAAGCTAGCTTGAATTATATCCGTGTCACTTTTGATGGGTTGTCTAAATCTATTCCTAATTATAACTCTTCAAGTGTAAACAATAATTATAATAATTCTGATAAGTTGGATTTTCCTACTCTGAATACTATAGGTTTGCCTCTTGAGATAGACTTGGAATCATCCGATTCTGAGGGTCTCATAGGTGAAGCTATAGGTGAGCCTGACGTGCAGGTAGAACCTTCCATTATCCTTCCGCAAGAGATCACCGAAGTCAACCTTTATAGTGGCAAGGTTCTACCTCCTAGGGTAGCACCTCAAGATAGAGGGAAACAAGTCATTAGTTCAAAGGATTGAGAAGCCCCTCCACAGGATGCTCCACCCTTGGATATGCTTGTGGAGGACCAGTCCAAGGTGGAATAAAATGTCCTCTCTCACCTAAGAAAGTTGTCATCTAAGCTAAACATATACAATGCCCTTGTCTTATCCAAAGAGATGAGAGAATCATTAATCAAGGCTCTCCTTGATCCAGATATATGCTTAGCTCAGTTGACTGCTGTTGGAGAGGAGGCACATTATTCCAGAGAAGCTCAGGTGAGCACTTCACCTAACCCTAGAGACTTAGAAGGTTTAGCCATAAGAATAGGTTATGCCTTAGGGGTATTAGGAAAATTTGCCTACCCTATAGCCTGAACCAAATCCTCACTTCCTTCTTTCAAGACAAACTCCAAACTCATATCAAATTCAACTCTGAATCAAACCTTGAGCCAATTTCAATGGATTTTCTCAAATCATGAATCAATTCCAAATAATTGAAACCCATGATTGAAATCTATAACCAAATTTAAATTCCAAAAATATTTTCTAAGCCCTTTTATTCTATCTTATGGACATAGCTAAAATCAAATCCAAATCAATTCAAATTCAAGAAATTTTTTCACAACCCATTTATATTCTCATTTATATTCACAAATACAAATGAAATATAAATTCAAATATCCAAAACTAAATCCAAAACTCAAATCCAAATTCAACCAAAATTCAACCTTAGCCTTTCAAGTCAAATTCTTGAACTTAGCCAAATTAAACTCAAATCAAGACAAACCCTTGATTTTTCTTCATGATTCAATCAATCCTTCAATCATGAATCCCAATATAAACACAAATTTCAATCATCAAATCAAAATCAAGCTAACCCAAGTCAAACCCATATTCACCCTTTTGACTTGAAATTGTCAAATGAATCAAAACCTATTTGACTCCAAATCACTCGCAAATGGATTTATATTTCCATCACAAGTCCATATATGAGTTCAACCAAACTTAAATCAAGACAACTAAACCCAATTGGCTCACTTAACCCAAAGTGAGCAATTGACCTACATGAACCAAAATCTAATTCAATTCAAATCAAAGTGAGTTAAGCCAATCCAAACTTCATGTCATATTTGTTGATCATCATAGGTTAATCAATTATCATGAATTGGGTCAAACCAAGTCAACCTAGCCCGTTCAACCCTTTAACCCATATGAACCCAAACTAGCCAAATTGTAACCTAAACCAAATTGATTGCAACCAATGGCTTAAGCTCACTCCAAATTAATTACTGAACTTGACCAAAATCTCAGTTAAATCCAATTTGACCAATTGGCCAACTAGACCCAACCAAGCCCAATTGACCATGAACCCAACTTGACCTAAAAGATCAAATTGAGCCAAAATCAAATCAAACCAAAATTTATTGAAACCAAAGCTACCTAAATATTTCAAATGACTAACTAAACCTAAGCCAACCCATGACCTAACCCAATTAAGTCAAATGAGTCAAATTGGTCAATTTGGCCCATTTGACCTAAATGAAATCAAATGAACCAAAATAAAATACAAACTAAATTGAACCGAACCAATGATGCCAACAAATTTCAAATAGTCATATGAACTTGACCCAATTTGACCAATTGGTCAACTTGACCCAAGTTGACCCATTTTGACCTAAATGGGTCAACATGAGCCAAATGACATCAAATCAACTTCAAATTCTATGAAATTTGGATCAACCCAATTTCAAACTATTCTAAATCTGTCCAAAGTAAAATAAAAGCCAAATGACCATTTTACCCTTAGGTTAAGGGGTAACCCATGGCCAATTCTACTTGGAATTTAGTCATATCCTCTTTATGGCTACTTAGCACCCTCTTAATGGACCAAGTGGACACTAGTGAGCGTGGTGCACATGACCCAATGGGTTTAGATCAGCCAAACCCAACCCAATGGCCAAAATTGACCACCCCACTCAAAATGAGCACATGGGAATTACTCCTCCACCTCATTTAGCACAGGGGAACCCACTACCTCCCTCTGCCCGAACCGAACCACATGGTGTCCAAAACAACCTAACTAATTCAACCCATAGGATCAATTTGATCAAAATGGAAAAGCCATGCACGGCTGTCCGATTCTTCTAGGAGATATACTCCCTCTAATTTCATTTCATTTTGACTCTCTTGCATTCGATTGAGTGATAGGAAGTCAGAGCAAGCATTCCCAAGCTTCTCCAAGCATCCTCTAGCTCTTTGCATTTCTCCATTTCTTGATTTATCAAAACCAAAAATAGGGGAGGTAGCAAGATTTTCAAACTTACTCAATACACAATTTCAACTCAATTCCTCCTTCAAGCACCTTGAGAGAACCCAATCGAGCTCACCCTAGTCTTCATCCAAGCTCTCATGCCATAGGAAGGAAGAGTTTGATCAAGATCGCAAGCAATTCAATCCCACTTTGGTCCATAGGAAGATCCACTCAACCTCAAACCATAAAATCTTTAACAGAGCTTTGTCTCCACTAGACTGCATCGACGGTTGGGAGCGCCAGTGATAGCCTCAGGCGAGGTATGGATTAAAACTGAGCTAAGATGTAGGATTTCTTGGTCCTTTGTGAAAGAAACTTTCACCCCATTACATTTTGACCGTTGGATGTCTTGCTCCTTGCATGATGATGGTGTGGGTTAAGTTTGAGCTCAATCCGAGCTCAATCGAACTCGGATCAAGCCGTAAAGGGTGGAAGGTTGCCCTCTCCTACATGCGAGCTCAAGAACGGATCATGGACTGTCCATCCACGCATTTTGGATGGATGGTCTAAATCACGTAGGATCCTTATCCCTTAAGAATCGAGCTTAATCATCCGATCTTTGATGACAATGAGGAGAAAGCGTAGCACGGCCAACGCTATATTGTATGTGACAACTTAAATAACCAATTCTGTCGTGCCATGTGGAAAGCATGTGCCACATCAGCGGTCCACATGGCGCCGATGGGATTAGTATATAATTAACATTTTTAATTAATCCTTAATGACATAAACTTCAAAATTACATAACTAAATGTAGAAAAATAAAAAAATACAAAATAAAATGCATTTTGAAGATAATTCAGAGGGGAATTCATTAAAATTATTTCCAATTGATTTTGAACAATGAATTTTTCTTAATTATATTGAAAAATTAATAATCTAATTACTCCCTAATTACTTCATTAATTGATTCCAAGTTTCTCAGATGTATTTAGTGGGATGACCTCTTCCTTCCCTAATTTTCTTGAAATTTATTGATAAGATAATTAAGAAAATCAATTAATGAATCCTTAATCACTCTCTTAATATAATTAAGCTTAATTAAGCATATGAATAGTGGTTTAATCCCTTGATTAAGCTAATTAAACTTTGTTTAAGTGAAGAGGAGGTTCATGGGATGAGTTTGGGGTATTTTACCCAAGTAAATCCCTAAACCCCTTTCCTTCCTTAATCTAAATTTAATTAAGGGCTAATCCACTAATGACCTACTTAATCAACTTGATAAAATTTTCAGAATATTTCAGAACTCATTCATTTCCTTCTTAGGTAGATGCTTAGGTGTTCAATAACCTAAGTAGCTTAAGAAAATCACATCTAACCCATATGTGTGGGAAGGTTTATGAAAATACTTAAATTAAACCCTTTAGCTTAATTAATCATTAATTGTGAGCCAAATGCATTAAACCCTTTCTTTCTTAGGTTCATTGCTGATTTAAATTCCTTGTGGTTTTATGTCATACATTGGCTCATAATTATTTGGTTAAATATGTTAAAGTGGTGTAGGTAATGGGTAATTAATGAACTTAATCAACATCTTAACCTAAGTAAAACATAAAATCCACTTAAGGGTTTCTAAAAATTAAACTAAATTAGCATACACATGTGAGAGATGGGTTAGGACTAGTAAACCTTCTCACATTTCTTAAATTCAAATCAAACTCAAAACCAAATAAAAATTTTCTTAAACTAACTTTGATTCACTTTAAATAATCTTATTCCATAGGATTGTCTTTAGGAATTAATTAGGGTGAATGAATTTACATGCTTTCATCACTTTATTTCTTTTCTAGCATGCTAAGTGTGTATGTCATATGAAAATCATGCATTCATGTCTTTTGGAAAATCAAATTAAAATGAAATATTTCTTTTATATCAAATTGCATATTTTGGCTAAAGTAAGAATATGAATGACATATCACTACTAAACCCAAAATTATTTTCAAAATTTATAAGTCAAACATTATAAATGAAAGGTATGCTATTTATAAGTACTTATAAATTTTCATGTGAATAATATAAAATGTGAATGTGACTTCCTTCTCTTTCTTAACATAGGTTTGTATAGAATTTGCAAAATGTATAGTCCATTTGAAAAGGACATGACACTTGCTTAAATTCATTCCTATACACTCCTATGTCATGACTTAAGAAGGAATTCTACATCACACATGTAAACTAAACAATCAAACCAAAATCAAACAAACATAAACTTTTTGCATGATTCTCTTTCCATGCATTTCTTTTTGTACATGCACATGTATTTAAGAAAAGTGGTATATTAATCTAGAAACCCCGGGATTACAAGGCTTTAAGTATCCCCAAGTAGGCCTTGTACCTTACACCCTTAGTGCAAACAATGACACCATACTCACTTATGTCTTTCATACTTGTAAATGTACATATGAAAATGGATGAGAGAATCTCTCTTTTTCTACTGAACCAAATCATGCATTATGAAGCATCCAAATTTTCTTAAGTAACATCCCTTAGAATTCATCATTAAGGTGTGCTACACATTTCCATTTGCATGTATAGATATGCTTAGGGTCCATCCATATGCATGTTACATGTTGGAAAAGAAATAAAGTGTTGTGTGTTTTCTGATAGTAATTCACTTTACTTAATCTTAAAATGCCTTTCTTTTTGAATAAGTTTGTTTAGGAAAAATCTAAACTTAGAGTTAATTAAAACACATAATAAAATATTCACTAAATAAAAATCTTTAATGAATCTACCTTAGAAATTACTTGAGGTAGGGAGGAAAAGAGAAGTTCTCTTATTTTTTCCTTTTTTTATAACACTTAGTAATTAATTGTAGGTTCATTTAAACCCAATCAAATCACAAAATAAAATTAACCAAATCAACTAAATCACTTAAATGAAATCACCCTCTAAGTTGAACATTTTCATACTTAAAAAACTTCAATCTTAAAGCCTAGCTAAACATACCACACAAATCTTAAATAACACAGACATTAGGCTAAGTCACCACTTCTAGCTTTAGGTTAGGGTGGTGCATGGTTTGATGTTTACTTTTATTTTGTGATATAATATTTTTAGTCTGGATGTTAGGGTGTATGTGCGTAGACTAAATGATATGACAATTTTAGTCCAACCATTATCTTCTGCAGGAGATTGTGCTTAAGAGGTGCTGTAATAAAAATATAAAATACTTTTGCGGTGCAGGTTGCTTATACCCCTGAGCATAATCCAAAATAGGTCAGGCGGACTTGGTTACCCATGTGTGGGGTGCTAAGTCCAATTTATTCATATACATGCATGGGATTATGTGGTTTGTTTAGCTAATATCTATTTTGCAGGTTTTAGTTTGATTTTTTTTTCTATTTTCATGTAATTTTGCAAATTAGGATTTGGAATGGTTGTTTTGGGGATTATGATGAACATTGGTTATAAGACTATGCCTTATGTATCATGTGAAGCCTTTGGAGCAACCACATCTCAACCAACCAAAAGAAGAAAGAAGAAAGAAGAAAGAACAAAGAAGAAAAGAGAAATGAATAATGAAGAATGAAGACCCCCCATAATAATGAATTCCTTCTTGATTGTATTTAATTCATTTATAATCTAGGTTGTATAAGAGTAGAGCTCGACTACCCAATTTATTTTTGGGTTTGTGCGGTGGAACCCGATCACAAATGACCTCTTATTTTTTTGTGTTAGCTTTATAAATTATTTTATGTTCGTTTAGTTTGTGCATTAAGATGACATCTTTTCTTAGTTTCTTCCTTGCATTGATGTATGACCTGGATGACGATTAGGCTCTTAAGAAAATAATTTTTTTATCCAACTAATCAATTCAATTTAAAAATAAACAACTTGTAACCTCATCTAAATTCTAAGTTATAAACAAGATAAAAGAATTAGAAATCTCTTAGCTGGATGTTGTATTTTCTTTCTCACATCATGCATAAAAAGCATATTATTTCACTCTTGATTTGGAGGGCTTTCACATTTGCCAGAGAACTTAACTTGACTTTTGAGAGCCATGGTGGAAACATACATATTTTCTTGTTGATTTTGTCCCATAATCTAATTTTTTATACATTAGGCATATGAATCCTAAAGCCTATGTCAAATTGATTATCCAAAATGAAAATAAAATATAACAAAATTTGTATTAGATTTAAGTCATTAAATCATGCAATACATGATCTAGTCTCTTAGAGAGTGTGTTTAAGGACTTAGTCTCTTTCTAAATAAACAATAGCTTAGCTATCTTGCAAGAATTTGACTTGCTTACATATATTTAAAACTGTAGGAGAAGTTAGTTGGCAACCACCTCCAGGCGGTTGTAAGTCCAAACAGCCAGGTGGTTTATCCTCTCTTGTGGAGGTAAACCAAATACTCATTTTCACCTTAGATTTAGGTCGTGCTTTGGCCCTCGCCAAAGCTCCCTAGATTTAAGATCCGAGGTTGCTTCTCCCCTTTGCGGGCTACAAGCATAAATCATCACTTCTAAGGCATTTCCATGAGCTTGTGTCATGGAATTATAAGTCCTAGATTTTCTAATAAAAATTCAACTCAAATAATTAATTCCCCTCAACTTCAAAAATATAAAGCTCAATTATAGGATAGTTTAGGATGCTTACTAGGCTTCCTAGTATCCTAAGCATCCCTACTTATCTTCATTTGGCTTCGATAATAACTCTTTCCTCTTGACCAATCCCACTTGATCGTCTAAAAATAAACCAATTGATTGATAGTTCTACCTTCAAGATCTTTGGAGACAACGATCATTTACCTTAATCGAGAGTTTTCTTAAAGAATCTCATTTCTTAGGATGTAATTAACTATGAGGATTTGCCTCTGTAGGAAACTTAACAAACCCAGTTTAAAATAAACCCTGCTTTACTTTTTCATATAAAGTAGGGGAAGAATCTATGGTACATACGAAGACCCATAGTCCTTAGGAGTCCTTAGTAAGGTGATTAGGTCCATTTATAGGATGGTGACTTATGTCTCTCGAGATAATACACCCATTCCTTAATGTCGTACCCTTTCACCCTAATAAGAACATCTGCGGATCTACGTGGTGTCCCAAAAAGGCATATATATATATATATATATTTATTTTAATTCATCCTTTCCAAAATATATATATATATATATATATATATATATATATATATATATATATATATATATATATATATATATACCACAATATTATAATAACATCATTAGATTTTTAGATTTTGTTAACTCGGACCCGGTCCTAAGACTCAACTGGGAATCAACCCGCTCAACATCCTTAGACATTATGTTTAAGAATTCAACATAGTGTTGGGGCCCATGTGGGCGTATTTGTTCGGCATTAATTTAAGTCTAATGAATTTGTATAATATTGCTTATTTGCCTGAATTCTATTACAAATATAAATTTCTAGTTAAAATTTTGATATCATTTGGACCTCTTCGTCCCACATAGAAACGGGGTGAGTCCCCACCATGCCAAGAAAGATATGTGTGGGTGGTGTAAACACCACGGCTGAATGTGTCATCCCACCATGTCAAGAAAGACATGTATGGGTCTTTGAAGTACCTGTATGAAGCAATTTTCTCCAGCTAAGAAAAGTATAATACGTACTTACATACTTGTTAGTTTAAAACATCAATTTTAGCTTTTTTTTGATTTTTTTATTAATTTGTTTATGCTACTATCGGTGTAGAAGTTTTTGACGAAAGATCCGTCGTCCCATAGGTTATAGGTATCTTTGCTGTCATGCCATGAAAGACGTGTATGGGTGGTATAAACCACTGCCTAAATGCGTCTTCCCACTATTCCAAGAAAGGCATGTATGAGGCTTTAAAGTACCTGCTGAAACAAATTTTCCCGTCATGCCAAGAAAAGCATGTACGAGTACTTATACACCTGCAATGTTAGTTTAAATAACAATTTTATATTACGGCATAGTTTATTAGCAAGTTGTGTAGAGGTTCCCCAGTTTGGTAGTTTGAGATCTCGGCATCGTCCACGCTAAGACGTATGCTAAGCACGCCCACGCCAAGAAAGGCATATATATGTGATATAAATCACAGCCTAAATGCGCTTTCCCACCATGCCAAGAAAGACATGTATGGGGCTCTAAGGTACCTGCTAAAACAGATTTCCCTGCCACGCAAAAAAAGGTGTGTACAGGTACTTATACACGTGCAAGTAAGTACAAATTTCCCCATAATGCCAATAAGGGTGTGTATGAGTACTTATACACCAACAAGTAAATACAGATTTTCCCGCCACACCAAGAAAAATGTGTACGAGTACTTATGATCAACATAGGCTTCGGGTGAGCACGTGCGAGAACGTAGAGGTGCTCCAGCATGATACGCGGCAGGCGTCGCGCATGCATCACGAGTGCCTTGAGTGCTTATGAGCCGGCGTCTGGTGCATGGCGTGAACGATGCTCGTCTTCTGATGTATCCCACTATGTTTTATCTTCTGATGTTGTGGGTTGTTTCAGAAAAATCTCCGTCGAACCTCTGATGGCGAGCGAGCGGACCGGAGAGAGAGAGAGTCGCACGAGGGTTTGGGAGAATAGGAAGAAAATTAGGTTTAGGATTTTAAGGGGGTATTTATAGGATTTATTTTATTATTATTATCTTTTGTCATAATTTGAATTTTCGCACATCGTCAATAGACAATATATATGTCAATTTTAGATTACTTTGATGTTTGGACGATTATTCGCTTTAGATGGGCTTTGGTTCAAGTAAAATCGGGTCAAATTCAGTTCAAATTTGTGCGTCGTTGCTTCCGCTCGCTCGTATTCCCGCAGACTCGTCTGAATTGAGTGCAGATAGTCTTATCAAATAGGCTTTGACACTAACAACGCAATCAATTTTACGAACGGAGGTCGTTTGGGCATCATTGCAGCTTTATGACCTTGATATGTGTGTCAGCGTATCGGCGACCCTCCTTAATTGGTTGACCGAAGAATTATGCTAGAAGCATATTCTGATCAATTTCGATATTATGAATGCAATGGCGGAGTCCATTCGTTGATCGGAGGTTGTTTCGACTGATTTTCGGTGCTGTCGAGTGTATTTCAGCTTCGATTTACGTATTGTTGTATCCGATTGTTCGATTTTCACGCATACTCATCTGAATTGAGCGCGAACAGTCTCATTTGATAGGCTTTGATGTTTTGACACTAACGACGTGATTAATTTTGCGAACAGAGGTCATTTGGGCATCGTCGCTGCTTCTCGACTTCGACATGCGTGTAGGCGCTTCGACGATCCCCCTTTTTGATCGGTAGACTGTCAAATTATGCAAGATGCTTATTCTGATCAATTTCGACATTCTAAACGCGATGGCGGAGTCCGTTCATCGATTGGAGGTCTTTTCGACTGATTTTCAGTACCATCGAGGGCATTTCAACTCTGATTTGCGTGCTGAAGCTCGTAAAATTCACCTTGTGAGCTCTACTTGACTTATGGCGCATACATGGAGGTCAACAACATTGACTTGATTGACTATATCAAAGCTTTGAATATATGAAATTTGCATATTTTGTGTGGGCCAGTTTTTTAAGCTAATAAAAAAAATTATCCACCAGGATCTCATCTATATCAAAATTATGTTATTCTACTCTTACAATGAGAGAGGGACAACAATGGAGAAATTGAGAAGGGAGAGGGAGAACAAGAGAGAGAGAGAGTGGCTAGAGAGAGAAACATTATCAAGCATAAAACATTCTTATGCATTAAGAATCATAAATGGGAAGATTAGAACAAAACCTTTTCTAGTTTTCATTTTTCCAGCAGAGCATTCAACTCTTAAACATATAGAAGAAACACCAAACACTATTTTATATACAATCTTAAAAGAATCATTGAAGGTACAATTTGAGAGAAATTATTATATATGGATGAAGAAAATGCGCCAAATCAATTAGAAGCTAATATATGACATACAAAATTATACATTTGTGTGCAGACTCTGATTGTATATATATATATATATATATATATATATATATCTTCATCACCTTCCTAACAATCCACAAGCAATAAATTTCAATTTCCCCAAAGAAACAGAAAACAAAATCTCAAAAATTGTGATGCCAAACTGTCATACACGCTAAGAACAGATCAGTTGTTGGTCAACTTTGAGCATATCATCCTTCACTTCCAATGCTGTCAAGCCATGAAACTAATTGCTGAGCTGATGGCCTCAACTTAGGCGATTCACTGACACAAAGGCTGGCGATCTCGAGTGCTCGAAAAAGCTGCCTTTCGAGCTCCTTCTGGTATATACAAGGATCAAACACCTCAGTTTCCCTCTTCTCCTTCTTCTCTAGCGCCCATAATACCAGCTCCCTGCTTCCTTTGGGCTTGCTGATGTCGACCGGCCTCCGACTGGTGAGCAGCTCCAGAAGAACCACACCAAAGCTATAGATATCTCCCTTGAAAGTAGCCATGGAAGCTTGGCTATATTCTGGAGGAATGTAGCCCAGTGTTCCAACAAGGTCAGTGGAGACATGTGTGTCATTGGGTAATATGAGCCTCGCGAGCCCGAAATCAGCCAAATGAGCTTCAAAGTTCTCATCCAGAAGGATATTACTTGATTTGATGTCTCTATGTATTATATTTGGTTGGCATGATTGGTGCAAATATGCCAGTCCCTTAACTGCTCCTTGAGCTATCTTTAGTCTCTTCAACCAGCACAACATGGAGGCACCTCCTGTTTTCTCATGAAGCCAGTGATCCAAGCTTCCATTTTCCATGAAAGAGTAGATCAAGAGCCTATCACTGCCCACCTTGCAGTAACCTTGGAGCAAGACGAGATTTTCATGGTGCGCCATGGAAAGAACTTCTACCTCAGCCTGAAATTCGCGCTCCATCTGACAGAAATCACCGGAGAGCCTCTTGATGGCCACCTTTCTTCCATCTTCTAGCGATGCTTTGTAGACCAGGCCAAAGCCTCCACACCCTATTAAGAAGGACTGGTCAAAGTTGTTGGTGGATTTCAAAATAGCGTTGATGCTTAGCTCCTTGCTGTTATCTTTGTTATGGAATAAAAGCACAAATCTGGAGCTGGCTGCTTCTAAACTATCGTCAATGTCGGCCACCACTTTTGCATTGTCTTCTTGCTTTCTGGAAAGAAACCTTGATATAGACAAGTAGATTAGTACAAGGAGAACAGTGAATCCTGTTCCTATTCCAGTTGCAACTCCTAGAATCATGGCTTTGTTCTTTCTCTTTCTGCTTTGAGGAAGGGGGGAGGCTTTAGTTTGACAGGGAGATAGGTGAAAGCCACATAGATTCTCATTTCCTATGAAGTCGGAAGTAGAGAAAGTTGAGAATTGGCCGCCAGTTGGAATGCGACCAGCTAAATTATTGAAAGATACATCAAAACTGGACAAGAAGTTCAGCTTGGTCAGTGAAGCTGGTATATTTCCAGTGAGATTGTTATAAGACAAATCTAGATTCTCCAAGCTTGCCAAGGCTGAAAGCTCCTCAGGTATGGACCCTGATAGATTATTCTTGTGCAAATCCAGGACTAGGAGCAGCTTAAGATTCCCAAATTCCAGTGGGATAGGACCGATGAGTTTGTTGTTACTCAGGAACAATGACGGTGGGAAGCTTCCAATAGTATTATACTGCAAAGCTTTTGAGGAAGCACTTCTCTTGACAAAAAATGGGAAATCTAGCATTGATGATGCTTGAGTAGATCCATTGGAATGAATCATGCTCTTCAATTGTGTGAAACTGACCGGAATTTCTCCGGTGAGAGAATTATTAGAGATATCAAGATAGAAGAGAGCTTCAAAGTTCCCCAACCATGGAGGAATCGATCCACTCAACAAATTCCATGATATATCCAAGATGTTTAACTCGGTGCTTCTAGTTAACCATAGCGGGATACTACCAGAGAGACCGCAGTTTGCGATGACAAGAACCTTAATATTAGTAAATCCATTTATTCCTTCGACCGGCATAGTCTCACCACCATGAAAATTCAATGTCAGGACCAAAATAGTAAGATTGCTGCAATGCTGAAGGGTTTCCAATGCTGATGAGATGTTGGAGAAGCTATTGTTTGAGAGTGATAAGTAAGAGAGCGAGCTGAGGAGCTTGAAGCTGCTTGGAATTTCGCCAATCAGGTTGTTCTTAGCTAGATTTAATGAGTTTAGATTTGAACATTGTGAGAGGCTTTTGGGAATGAAGCCAGTGAAATGATTTGAACCCAAATCAAGGGTGCTTAGCATAGGCATAGCAGCACAGTTCAAATTTATCTCTCCACTCAGGGAGTTATTCCTAAGATTGAGCACTCTAAGATTTGTCAAGTTTGACAAAGATGTAGACAAAGTACCATTGAAGCCATTATTCTGGGCAGAAAAAGACTCCATGTTGCTTAGTGTATCAAAGACATTGGGAAGAAATCCCATGAAATTATTAATTGAGAGGTCCACCTGAACAAGGCTGGAGAGATTGCCAAATCTTTCACTCAATGAACCAGTTAGGCCATTCTGCCGCATGTTCAGATATTTCAAGGATTTCAAAGTAAACAAATCATCAGGCAAGCTACCAGAAATTTCATTCACATCAAGGGAAAGCTGAACAAGGGACCTGCAATTCCCAAAGCCCACTGGGAACTGGCTGGAGAAAGAATTCAGTGAAAATATGAGGTTTTGTATCTGAGAAGATGAACTGCAATAATCTGCTTTAATTGGACCAGAAAAACTATTGTTGCTGACATCAAAAGACGTGAGATTTACAGAACTGGAGTAGATTGGAAGGGTGCCGTTAAAAAAATTGTTTGAAATGTTGAAACTTTTGATAGATGGGAGGTCTAGCTTAGGTGGAAATGATCCAGAAAGCTCGTTCATGCTAAGATCAAGAAACTCCAGTCGAGCGAGAAGAAACAGCTTGTGTGGGACAGAACCGCGAAGAGAATTGAAAGATATATTGAGATATAGGAGATGATCAAGGCCGGAAAGGCTATCTGAGATTGAGCCTAGAAGACTCTTTTCAGCGAGATCCAATCCAATTACTCTTCTTCCAGTTACAACAAGATGATCGCAGAGGACCCAGGCCATCTGCAGCAGTCGGAGGAGAACGACGAATTACTTTCCCATCCTTGGATAGCCGAGCCTAGGCCGGCCGAGAAACCCAGAAGCGCTCTCAAATCACCAGAGTCGCAGGCCTGGCTCAGCGAAGCCAATAGAAGAAGAGCCAGGGAAAGGAAGAAGACAAGAAACAAACTCCTTGTCCGCATCGAAAACTAGCCACCGGCTTGCCAGAAGAAAAGAAAAGAAAAACTATATGATCTAAATGAAGATCCTTTTCAATTCAGAAACATCGAATAACATAACCCATTTCATCTTCCAAAAGAATTCTTTTATGGTTTGCAACAGAAGTACAGTTTGAACAATGAAAAAAAAGCAGGCTATAAGCACGCAAGGAAAAGCGCAAGAAGGAAATATAGAGAAGGTGAGAGGGAGGAAGTACGTGGATAAACTTGGCTTCAAGTCTTCTTTCTCCATTCCAAATTCTTCACACTCTTTCTCTCGCAATTTTAGAATTAAAATATGCGACCAAGACTTTCTTTCGATACTTATTATAAACATGGTTGCCGATAAATCCCATAGTTTAATCGTCCGAAGAGCAGGGAGATGACAACAGATTAACGGGGAACAGGTTACCGGTAAGTTCAAGTGCGGCCAGCGGCGACTGCGACGCCGATCGGCGAGTCAATGGTCAAAAGAGAAGGCAAGTCAATTGTAATATTATCTTTATTTATATCAAACTTAAAAATTTAATATTATATGCATATAACTCTTACTTTAAAATAAATTTAACATCTTTAAGACTTATGATCTACTTTTTTTTTATAAAAATTTTAATATAATAAATCAATTTTGGATCATGGAGATAGTTTTTAAAATTTTTAAAAATTACTAAAATTCTGTCATTAAATAATACCTATATCAAATTCTTTACTTTGATATTTAACATTAAAAAAAATAAAATGTCACTTTCAGCAATTAAGGATAATAATTTTATTTCATGAGAAAAATATCTGTTTTTTTGAATATTTGACTTTGGATGGGTTATATAGTATTTACTCAGTGTCGTATGCATCTTCATTCATAAAAAGAATAGCAAGTAATTTAAAAAATATTATATAATTTAAAATAATTTATTTATGTAGTTATTATTATTATTAATAAAACATAAATGGTTATAAGGAGAAACTTAATTTTTTAAAAATTAAAGATTGAGCAAAACAAGTACTTGCTAAAAAGAATCAAAATAAGAAGCTATCATATGAAGCATAAGAATAAAGATTCATTTGGCACAGTAGTAGCGGTGCGGTACAGTGCTCTAATTGCGTTTTAAAGAATTTGTATTTAAAAAATTATATTTTTCAACTTTTTTTTGGCTCTTTGGGGTGAGTAAGAATTAGGGGTGTAAACGAGCCAAGCTTAAGTGAACAGAACTCTTATTCGTGTTCGGCTCGTTTAAAATTTATTATGTTCTTGTTCGGCTCGTGTTCGAAATAGCTCGAAATTTTACTATTTATGTTTGGCTCGTTTGAAAATCATTTTATTTGTTATTTCGTCATTTGAAATTCCAAATTCAATAATCCCAGAAAAAATATGTATGAAGGATTCAACCCACGTCTTAACAAAATTCCAACCAAAGTGCTTATATTTGTGATAAATAATTGTGTTCTTATGTATAAACCCTAATAATAATAATAACAATAATAATAACAATAATAATAATAATAATAATAATAATAATAATAATAACAATAATAATAATAACAATAATAATAATAATAATAATAATAATAATAATAATAACAATAATAATAATAATAATAATAATAACAATAATAATAATAATAACAATAATAATAATAATAATAATAATAATAATAATAATAATAATAATAATAATAATAATAATAATAATAATAATAATAATAATAATAATAATAATAATTAATTGCGTCTTTGAGAATTTTATTCCGTAGATCGAGATCTTAAAGTGCAAAATTATCAACACGGGGATATGAACAGGGTTATCGTGGAAACGTTAAGGAAAAACCGGCCGATCAGAACTTTTATGTGTTCAAAGATAAGTCGCTTGCTTCGTTAGTTGAAGAAGGTGTTTCTGAGTAACAATATTAGAGTGTGAAAAATACAATGTCGGTCAACTCCAACCCGAGAAGTTTCCCAAAAGCGGCGAGGCGATCTTACGGAGCAACCTGATCTTGGGAGAAAGGAGGCGGCGTCTTTCTAGTCCTAAGCGATCTCAAGGCGGCTCACGATCTTGAGCACTTGAGTAGCGGTGGTGATCGTCATTCGGCGTCGAAGGTGGTTCTCGAGCTCTCAGGTCTTCAAATCGATTCAGCTCCCCTAGGTGAGAATGAAGCTTATTTATAGATTTGGGTGCGAAAAAAGTGGAAAACTCCCTCTGGACGGACGCGATCCCTCGTCGACGGTGTATTTTGATGATCGGGTGCCTTAATGATGATGCCGAATTGGGTGATCTTGGATTCCTTGGATTCGTCTTGGCGGCTCGATAAAATATGTCTTTTGGTGACCATTTGGGATGATCTCATTTTCATGCTCGATAACGATCCTGGTCGAGATCGCTTGATGTTCTATGTTCGTCTCCTTCAGGGCATTTATTGTAAGTTTCTTTGAAATCGGTGATTAGATCGAAGCATTTCAAAATGCCTTGAGATTCGTGCTTGATCAGATTAATTTTCTGAGGATGTATCAATAATAATAATAATAATAATAATAATAATAATAATAATAATAATAATAATATAATATAATTTTTTATTTCGAGCTAAATCGAGCCGAATACGATCGAACAAATGATTGTTCATGTTCGACTCGTTTATATATCGAGCTTGAAATAATATCGTGTTACGTTTAGTTAACAAACGAAGAAGCTTTTTTTGACAGCCCTAGGTAAGAATGTTGTGATTTGATTATTAGAAAATAAAAAAAAAATTCCTAAGCTTCATTAATAATAGACTCTTTTGCAGCATCTTCATGATTATTTTTTTTTTTTGACAATTATAATTATCTCAAATAGATCTTAAAACATAATAAAAGTGAAGACTATCCTTAGCCATAAGTAAAGAAATGAACATAGAAGACTTCAATTTGGAGTAGTTATAATTATTTGAAAAAATAATAATGGACTTGTTATAAGAAAAGATGTTATCTAAAAAGTTACAATTAATATTATGATATTTTTATTATTAATGATATGATATTGAAAATTTTACCCTAATAATAATAATAATAATAAAATAATAATAATAATAGTAATAATAATATAATATAATTTTTTTTATTTCGAGCTAAATCAGCATAACAAATGATTGTTATTGTGTTAACTCGTTCTCGAGCTTGAAATATACGTTGTTACCATTTAGTTAACGACGGCACATACTACATGAGTCGAGCATGTTGTTTCGCGAGCTTTGACAGGTAAGAATGCTGTGATTTGATTATTTGAAAATTAAAAAAAAATTATAGGCCCTACCTTAGCTTCATTAATAATAGACTCTTTGCAGCATCTTCATGATTTTTTTTTTTTTACAATTACAATTATCTCAAATAGATCTTAAAACATAATAAAAGTGAAGACTATCCTTAGCCATCAAGTAAAGAAATTAACAGAGAAGACTTCAATTTGGAATAGTTATAATTATTTGAAAAAATAATAATGGAATTGTTATATGAAAAGATGTTATCTAAAAAGTTGCAATTAATATTATAATATTTTTATTATTAATGATATGATACTGAAAATTTTACCAGTTGAAGCACGAATCTTGATGTTAGAAGCAAGCTGATCCGAAGATGAAACTGGTCGAGATCAAGCACTTAAAATATCATTGGAAACTTTGGGATAGTAGTTAAATATCTAAATAACTCTCAAATATAGTGTTTATAGTCAAATCGGCGTCGACGAGCGGATCAACAAGCCAAGATCTTACAATTCACTTCATTTTAGCATTCAAATACTTAAAATACATCAAATGATCAAAGGAATCATTTTGAGCCGTTCGATGAAGTGGAGTGGTTCGGATTTTACATGTATTTACGACATCTCATAAATATCATTCCTATGAGGGGCATGCAAGAGAAAGGAGAGGCCTTAAGCGAAGATCCTCCAAGCACATCGTGCCTTACTCGACGGTCTTCAACCATGGCCGGCCGGTCGGTGTCGGCGATCCTCAGCCGTCGATCCTCGGTCTCCATCATGGCGACCTTCATTGTCATGCTGTTTCGTTTTCGCCATCATCTGCTACCAGATTATTACCACGACTACATAGTTGTTCGTTCTCATCTAATTACAGTAACCACTCGGAAGATTTTGTACTGAAATAGATACATAGTGAAAGATTTTTCTTGAGCGTGATTTTCCCTCTTTTTGAGGTTTTCCACGTAAAATTGGTTTTCTTGTTCTCTTTAAATACATGTGTGTCTTTGGATTTCACGAAAGTTAAAGTACTTTCAAACCGATTTTCTAGCACTCAAAAATAATAAAGGAATTGTTATAAGAAAAGATGTTATTTAAAAAGTTGCAATTAATATTATAATATTTTTATTATTAAAAAGATATTAGCTTGAGGTTTTTTTGATAATTATCATATTCTTAGTTGAAGTTGAAAAATATAATTTTTCACTACAACTTCTTTAGAATGCAGCTAAAATAGAGTTTCTCAAAAGCCATTTATGATGCAGTGCAAACCGCACAAGTAGAAAGCTTCCCTAAATACAATCTTAAAAAATTGATAAGAAGCGTTGGTGGCTAGAATTTTCTTAATGCTAGAGAAGAAAATATTAATATTATATGAATTATTCATTCATATGTGAAAAAGTTAAAAACAATATATACGAGATATAAAATTTATTTGTGAAAAACAAAAATAATAACTATAAAGTCTAATTTAATTGAAATGATTCCCTCAATGTGAATCAAGAAACACAAATAATACCTTGTTTTAAATAAAAAAAATTTATATACATATCACATAATTTTACCTATTTATATATCTAATACTTAAAATTAGATATTTATTTATCTAATATTTTGTTATGCTTGAAAGGCTCATTTTAAAAAAAATGAGTGATGATAATTGATATGTCACTTAAAACTCTACTAGTTAAAATACAAATCTTGACATCGAAAGTAATTTGATCCTCAGTCGAGACTAGCCCAGATTAAGCACTTAAAATTTCATTAGAAACTTTGGGATATCAGTTGAATCCTAAATAGCTCATAAATATGAAGTGTTTATAGTCAAATTGAGCGTCTTGACGAGCCCGATATAACAAGCCTAAGATTTTATAATTCTGACTTCATTTGAGCATTCAATGATTTAAAATACATCAGATGATCGAAAAAATTATTTTGAGCTTTTCGATGGAGTGGTTTGGATTTTGTCTGTATTTATAAAGGTGTCACTCCCATAATCTATAAATAGCCCCCCATTCTTCACATGAGGGGGCCCGAGACTAAAAAAAGAGAGCTCCGAGGCTTGAAGAACCTCCAAGCATAATCGTCCCACTAGTCGACGGACCTCGACCACCGCCACCGGTCATCGCTACCGACCACCGCCAACCGCCGCCATCTGCCACCACAATAGATCATTGTAAGCCATCACCGGTTCGCTGCCGCCGACCCGGTTGCCTCGATCTTCTTTGTTGACCATCGCTGGTCCTGACCACCGGGCTGTCGACCACCACCACCAATCGCGTGGTTGCCGCGTCACCATCGCCGACCACCGTAATCGCAGCGTCGGTCCGCCGCCGACCACAATCACCGGTCACCGCCGCCGACCATCATCGCCGGTCATCGCCGTCGACCATCATCGCTGGTTACCGCCACCGACCACCGTTGCCGATCGCCCTCGCCAACAACAGTTAGAGCCCAACTATCGCTGCATAGTTGTTGTTACCTGATTCTGAGATTCCCATTATCAAGCTTTCTCACATATAATTTTGTAAAAACTTAAATTTTTTACTATAAAGCAGATATTTAGTGAAAAATTTTTACTGGGCTAGCCCATGGTTTTCCGCCTATTTCTGGGGTTTTTCATAAAAAAATTATGGAGTTTCTTATTTACTCTTCAAATATCTGTGTGTGCGCTGGGTTTCTCAACAAGGCTAAGGCCTAAACTTTTATTCTACCGCAACTGGTAATCTAGCACACAATAGTTTGTCGTCATTTGTAGGATTCTTATCCCACAATCACAATCTCTGTGAACACTTGCATTATGACCAATAGGCACAATACTCGCACAACGGGGCCTCCCGCTCAAACTCCTATCACTCCCAAAACCAATCCTTAAAGGGGCGCCCGCTCACTTCACTTCCCCTTAATAGGCATGACATGTGAAGGTGCAGAGCCTCTAGAAGTTCGTGTTCGTCGAATGGAAGAGTCTCAAAATGAGATAATTCGACTTTTTACGAGAAACACAACAGCCACTAGTGCAACAAATGCATCTCCCCCAAGATCGATCATTAGCTAAAAGAGGTCAAAATGCTTACACGTGGCTTTCTCACCATTGGGCTGAAGTTACTCCGCTTCCAAATTATGATGTCGATCTCTTTGACCTGGTTCCTCATCATACTTGCCAATCCTTCAAGCCAAAAAAAAGGTGAGAGCTCTGAGACTCGTAGAATCTCAAAGCATAATTGGGTCATCGGTAGTGCCGTCTATATCGACCACCACCGTATCGGTCCCGTATACCACCATCGCCACCGCCAATGTCGGCCAATTAAATTGGTATCATCGTCGCCCGCCGCGCCGACGACCATCCGCCGATCATTGTCGCCCCGTCACCACCGTGGTCGGTGGATCACAACCAACCACCACTGGTCACCATTCATTCATCATCACTACCGACGCTAGCCATCTTTCGATTGTTTGCATCAGATCATCAGATTACCCCCTCAAGCAAGGCCTTCGTCGCTAGTCTAGTGAAGCTTGTCACAAAACTTACTATTGTAAGCTATCATTCTTCAACTTTGGAGAAATGATAATAATTGTAATAAAAGTTGATATAGTAAAATTATTTCTAAGTGAGTTAGGCCTCGTGATTTTTCCCTTCTTAAATTTTCCATGTAAAAGCCTGAGGTCTCTTAAACTTTTTGGCTATTTGTGTGCGGAATTTGTAACGTTAAGACATCGAATTCTCCAACTCAACCGACCCGAATCGTCCTGCATAGAACAATAATATTTTTGAAGATTGAGGTATTATTTATGCTAAAATTTAAATTTATGTGTTTTATATTTAAATATATAAAAATTATATGATATGCATGTAAATCTCCTTTTCTTATAATTAGCCAATAGGGATGATTATATATATATATATATATATATATATATATATATATATATATATATATATATAATCATCATAATCTCTAAGAATTTGACCTAATCTATAAGTTGACTTTGGGCAGTTGATGATTGTCAACAGCCTCACATCACATATATATAAGTTCTGATTGATCATTTGATTAATTATTTCTTAACAATATATAATGCTCTATGATTGTGCTTTGACTTTTTTAATTATATAAAATATAAATTTCCAAAGTCAATGGGTTGTTTCGTGGTGGAGGTTTCATAGTCAGGCTTTCATTTCGGCTTAGTTGTATCCATGATTAAATATGATAAGATTTCATTCGGTTTTCTTTTTCATTTTTTAATTCTTTCAAAAATAAAATTTTTATATAAAAAATATAAATAAAAAATTATTATTTTGATGTGCATTATTTATTTATTTTATAATTTTATGAGCATATTTATAAATATATAAATTCATATGTAATAATAAAAGGAGAACATTACATAGTCGATACAAATTATATATGTCATAGAAACG
Organism: Cymbidium sinense; assembly: GCA_021442155.1. Lineage (NCBI taxonomy): Eukaryota > Viridiplantae > Streptophyta > Magnoliopsida > Asparagales > Orchidaceae > Cymbidium > Cymbidium sinense. The sequence continues at coordinate 182,143,550 of CM038221.1, forward strand.
CTTAGCCACATTTATAAACCTCAATGAGTTATATAAATAATTATGAATTTATTAAAAAAAGTACCAATAAATTTTTAAAGTTTTTTAAAGGGAAATAATTTTAAAATATTAAAAAATATTTTTAAGGAATATAATAAAAAATATATATATAAGAATAATAATTTATTTTATAAATAAAGATTGATGACGAACACTTACTTATATTTCAGTTTTTTTTTTTTTTTCTAAATCTGATTTACATTTTAGTTTGTTAAAATCTTGATATTATTATTTAAGTTCATTATAATACACTAGTATCACTACTTGAGTTAATTTTGAAGCCCTCTCATTGAAATTAAATATTATTTTTAATATTAATATTAATATACTTGCGTTTGGCACAGCGTTGACGTGTGGTGTCGCATTGCACCATAGTGTCATTTGGAGCACTGTGCTCTGATTGTATTTTGAAAAATCTGTGATGAGAAAGCTATGTTTTCTAACCTGACCTGACTCCGTATGGTGGCGACCAGAGGTTTGACTTTTTAAAAATAAAAGAAATTTGTAAGCCTCACCTCAAGTTCCTAAATAGTAGATTTTATTGTAACATCTCCATTATTAATTTTTTAGACCACAACAACTGAGCCAAACATACTCTAAACCTAAGTTGTTTTCTTAGATGAAAATGAATATAATAAAATTTTTGTGAAGTGGCACACCATTTTGAAGCATTTTGGTTTGTAGGTTAACTAAAATATTTTTTGAGAGATTTTTAAAAAGGTCATGCATATGAGTTAACAAGATTTAGGCCTCGTTTGTTTCCGATCTTTCAGTGTGTTGCATTTTTTAAAAAAAGATTTAATAAATTTTAAAACCTGTTTGAATTTTTTGCGCATTTTACAAAAGTGCAAATATACAGTGAGCAATTTAGTATTTTTAAAATTTTTAATATTTAATAAATTAATTATCTTCTTCATTCTATAATGAATTGTCATTTATCATTTTTTTTTTAGATTAAAATGGCAACACCACCACTTAGAGAGGATGAGTTATTGGATGTAAATAGTGATAACCCAATTGTAGGTGCCTAAATTGATATTGAGGAATATAATAGCAATGTAGATGGTGTTTCCTCTCTTTATAAAAAGATGTTTATAACAAAGAACTTGGTTCCTGCCTATATATTTTACTATTTCTTTACTTTTTATTTTTATGATTTGTATAATTTCAAAAAAAAAATATAATTATTTTAAGTATCTAAATGCCTTGAAAAAAAAATCATAATCCTTTCTAAGGGGGCATATAGCTTCTAATTGACAACATGTAATTTATTCAAATATGGTGCACACTTTTTTGGGACATTTGAATGAATTTAATTGTAAACTCATATAAGCTTCATATATGTAAGACCTTGAATCCAACACTTCTGCCTTAAAAGCCTAAGCTCTCAACTAATATGTCTAATATTTATTAAGATCATTTATATTATAAATGCTAAATTATATTAACCACACATTTCAATTATACAATACATGACATGCCATATTGGCCTATCACCTATCATTGAAATGCCACTTTAGTGAGCTATAAAGTAGAATGCTAATATGAAAGTCACATTAGATCGACCTCCTTAAATCATGTGTGTTGTTATGAGCATTAGCATATCATATTATATAAAAGGAGCTTTTACATGCATAATCATTCAATTCTTATATATTTACAAATGAGTTACCTTCAACCTCAGTTTTTCAAAAGTATATTTAAAAATTAAAATTCATAATAGAAGCTCAACCCATATTTTTAATTTTTGTAAAATTTGTAACAATTTTATCATGACACTCCCAAATGCATAAAATTTGATAGTTAAAAAAAAAGTTAAAATATACATACATATTAATTGAGTGATTAATTTGTAAAAAGTACTACATAAAAATAGATTAATAGTAGGTAACAAATATATGAATTTACTAAGTTCATAGGCAGGGGCGGAACTAGTCTCAATTCTCTGGATAAGCAAATTTATATGTTAGGATAAAAGTAAAGAATAATTTTTTTTTTTAAGAAAAGCAAATGACTAATTTGACTACCTCATAAAATTCAGGGGGCGGGGTGTGTACTTACCATGCTTAAGAGGTTATTTATAAGCATTGTAAATTTATTAGTTAGTGATATGGTGGGAAATGATATTTGTTTTTACTCCATTCATGTCTTGGACATAAAATATTCATAGGCTCTCTAGTGGGTTATATCAATCTTATTATAAAAATATTTTAAAAATAATTTAAAATTCATATAAAAAAAAAAGAAAAGGTTAATCAAATAAAATAGTTATTAGTTTATCCTTATGATAAGTCATTGAACATATAAACTAAACCTTCAACACTAATTAAGCATGTCCGATTAAGTTTGAGTTTATCTCATTCCAATTCATGATAAGGTCATCATTCACAATCCTTACAAGCAAATAGTGGAATACACAAAAGCCTCGTTCATATAAGTAGAGAAATATTACAATGAGAATAAATTAAGATAGTGAAGAAAGACTTGGTTGGCTCAAAAAAAAAAAAAAAAAAAAAAAAAGACTCAAGATAATATATAAGCACTAGATTCTACCTACTCTTTAACTGAGAAAGATAAAAAGAAGAGCAAAAATGGGCGAGATTAGAGGAGCAAAGAAAAGTATTCAGACACCTAATATATAAGGCCATAACTATTCCACTATCTAAGCCATAATAATGCTTCTCTACTTTATGTGGGGAAGAAAAAGACAGTATATTATTTTGAACTTTTTATCTCATAAAAAAATTACGCACCAAGGAAGTATTGCCACACTCAGAGTTAGTGAGAATACAACTTCACATTCTTCCAATAGAAAACAACAATAAGAACAAACAAATTAACCACTCTTGTTATATAATTCAGCAACCCAAATGGGCGATGGAGAAGAAAGAGTGGACAGATGAAAGATAATAATAAAGATTTCCCACTAAGTAATGTTATTCTTTCTGAGAGCTGATTCTTAGCTTCAGGATGATGCAGGTATCTGTCGTGAGATGACTTTAATAAGGGAACTAAACGATAGAAGGTGCCATGTTTTAACTCTCTCGCCATGGATGGAAGGGGAGTCAGTTTGCAGAAAGATCTTAATGGATAGTTTCCATCATTTCTCTAAGGGTAAAAAGAACTCTTCTTCTGATCAGAATAATATTTTAACAGTCCAAAAGCCCCATTGAGCTCCAATGGCTTATGAAGAGAATTTATAATGTCTATGCATTAAAACATAACTATATCTTTATAAGCATCATGAGCTCCAATGGCTGACGATTAAGATGGAGATGAGAAAGCTTCTTTCATGTCATATAATGATTTGTCTAAGTATGTGATAGATTTTTTCTCAAGTGAAAATAGTATTCTCATTATATGTATATAAAAAACCTCATAGACATATTTTTTCTAATTTACTACACTAGTGTTCCAAATTTATTGCGTTTCAAGCTTTTGGTAATTGATCACAAAGCCTTCATGGCTTTATGAGCTTCATATGCCGTGCACCAATGAGACTTTTTTTTTTGCTTGTTTAAGACTAAACGCATGATTTCCATAAAAATGTCAAAACCGAAAATATATATATATATATATATGTGTGTGTGTGTGTGTGTGTGTGTGTGTGTGTGTCGTCGTCAACCAAAGATAAAAAAGTTTTGAGTTTTGGATGAGAGACAGTGATGAGATATTATTGTATTTTTATTCTTCTTTTTCTCAGTGGAATGAATGATAATAATCAGTACTGTCATCAAACAATATTAGAGAGAAGTGGATTTAGCACTATTGGAATCATATAAACTTACAACTAATGTTTCTACAACTTTCTCTCTCTCTCTCTCTCTCTGTATATTTATATATATAGTTTATAAAATAAAATACTACAGCACTGAGTGCTCTGTAAGTGGAGTTTTTTTCTGTGCTGTAATAAGCTTTGAAGGCTGTCAGTGCATGATTATTATGACATAATTATTATATATTTATGCATCAAATATCTAAATTATGATATTCACATATATACATTAAATCTAATCTTTAATATTACATAAAAATATCATTATTATTATGTTTTTAAAAATAAATTTTTTTTTCATGAATAGATAAATTATAGGTATTAGATATATAAAAAATATAAGAATTATGTGATATGTGTGTAAATCTTTCAAGTAAATAAGATTGAAAATTTTCTCTTGCTCTCCTTTCCCTAAACCCTAATTCAATTAGAATTTAAAATAAAAATAATTTAATTTTAATTGATTTTTGATCCTTGTGATAAATAGTTTGCCTAAAATATACACATATAATTAAAGATTTACAAATATAGTCATATAGATGTATATGATCCATATGTTATTATTATTATTATTATATATATATATATATATATATATATATATATATATATATATATATATATATATATATATATATATATATATATATATATATATATATATATATATATATATATACTAAATTACAGTAATCATAAATGAGTATTGTGCATAGATTATTTATAGGAGTCATTAACTAGAAGTTTTATAAGTTTGGTCAATATGACCAATAAAATTGGTCACCCTTTTAATAGTAGAAAAGATCAAGGCAATTTTTTTAAACTAGGTATCATTAGAATCTGAATTAGGTAATTAAGTATTAATAAAAAAAATTTAAGAATAGTTATAGTCGCCCATTTGTGACCACGTCGGTTCCAGCTGGCGATCGAAATTGGTACCCAATTGGGCGGCTTCAGTCTAAGACTTGAGGTGACCGCTCTAGATTGATTAATTGGTGCCTTCATTGCATTATACCTATTCTTAAATTTTTTTTTATTAATACTTAATTACCTAATTCAGATTCTAATGATACTTAGTTTAAAAAAATTGCCAAAGATCAAATAGGTGGTAAGATAATTTCTATATATTGATATAGTAGGTTGACAAACGATGTCCATTTATAATTTTTTAAAGTGATATTTTTATAAGAATCTCGACTCTCTTAATTGCACAATTTAATGATATCTATCTTGATTATTCGATATTTTTGAATTTCTTCGAGTCTTAATAAACTTGAAATTGAGTGATTTTGCATTTGTACAATTTATCTCTTCAATTGTTCATTTTGATCATAAGAACGTAAAATTTGGTGGGCATTAGCCTTTCAATTTACCTCAATAAGTTTTAAATTAAGTTATTTAGTGTCGGTGTTTGATCTAGGGGTGTAAATGAGTTAAGCTACTTCGCGAACCGACTCGAGCTCAGCTCGTTAACAAGCTCGTGAGCCAAGTTTATCAAGCCACGAGCTCGAGCTCAAGCTCAAGCTCATAAATAAGCTCGAAAAATTTTAAGCTTGAGTTCGAGCTTAGTTTGACTCGGCTCGGTAGCTTATCGAGCCTGCTCGTTTACATAATAGTGAACTGCAATTATCATATATCACATTATCAATTCAATAATTTATCGAGCTTTTTAAACGAGCTCGAGCTTTTGAAACAAGCTTGAGCATTCAAGTCGAGCTTGAGTTTGACTTTCTTTAAATCGAGTCGAGCTCGAGCTTAACAGGGTTTAAATAAGCTTAGCTCGATTAAATCAAAACTTGACTTGACTCGACTTGTTTACACCCCTAGTTTGATCTAAGCCTTTTTAACTCAAATCCTTATGTAATATATCACTAGATTCATCTCGTTGAATTAGTTAAAAAATTATTTATTAAAATTTTTAATTCACATATTTAGATGCTTGGCAATATAAAGAAATCCAAAAATAAGAAGTAATAGGATGATAAATATTTTTCTTAGAATTAAAATTAGATCATATATCTCCTCTAAATTTAATCAAAAATAAATATTTAATCATTATATTTATAATAAGTTCATTTTTATATTACACTATAGACTTAGTTTTTAATTTTTCCACGAGAAATCTCCTCCTTCACCTATATTCTCTTGACAAAATTTTAGATTAGGCTTAATATTAATCTTAATTAGCAATTTAGGCACACAAAAAAAAATTAGCAGAGTAGGTCTAGTCGTCCGTACGACGGACGACTGGTGCCAACGTGGACGCTACATCGGCGCAACGGACGACTCGCTCCTCCAAAATTGAGCTGCCGTCTGAATGACGATCGGGCGCCAACATGGCCCCACGTATACACCGGGCCGTCACAAACGGACGACCGACTTCGCCCTTATTTCGCAAAAACCCGTGAGCCAAGATGCGACCGCTTTCTTTTCCTTGCAATTGCCGCTTCCATCACGGATTTCAGCAAGCACGCCGCCAAGGGAGGTCGCCGCCGGCCAAGGGAGAGCTCGCCGCCATCCGTCCAGTGCGCCACCACCGGAGACGAGTTATTTCTTCGTTCGTCCGCCGATTAAGGTAATTTTTTTCCTAAATGCTTAATTTGTGATAGATCTTGTTATATATTGCTTTGTGTTGCATGATTTGCCTATTTCCTTGTATTGTTTAGTTAGATTTGTATGTTTTATAGCAGTTCATCTTAGGATGTTTAACATGTATTGGATGCTTATTTTAAATTTTTTTCTTTTTTTTTTTTAATTTAGGTATGTTGAATGGTTAATTGTAGGTCTAGGTGGTGTATCATTGTAGATACTTACACATATTTATTGGAGCTAATACATTGAAGCCTAGGAAGTATTCACTTCTTAACAGGATAATGGAACTTTCTTCTTATGAACCAGGAGTAGTAGATATCATGAAGTGTTTTCATTTGTATAGATTTTACTTAAGCCATAGGATTTAGTTTAATCAAATTGCCATTCTTGCCTTTGGTTGTATATACCTTATATGCTATTTACTTGTTGCATGCATTATCCTCTACGCAATGAGAATTAACACCATTTCTAGTGCTTTATCAGATATTTTGGCCATTTGAGTGATATAAGGATGCATACATGCGTTGTATATATGACCAACCCTTTCACTTTGTCAATCAATTATTCTAGGTCTTTTGGAAGTTATTGGTGTTGTTCATTGAATTGAATTAAACTCACATTCAGTTTTAATATTCATATATTTTAAAAATATATTAGCTTATTTAAGTGTTGGCATTTGACTTTTGTAGTGTTATTGGCATTTTTAAAGATATAAATCTGCCACTTGTTTTTAATAAATGAGAAGGTGTGCACAAAGCCAATTATAAACTCATGAGCTTCACATGGGGGCTAAAAAATATTCTACCCTCTTTACATTGAACTTATAGAGGCATACTACTTTAGGCTCAGTTTGTAACCTTTACTCTAGAACCATGGATTATTTTGCCGAGTTAGAGATTGTTATCATTTTGCTTTATGAGGTTGATGACATTAGATTACCTTCTATTGACATATGTAGATTGAGATACTAAAATTGGATGCAATATAATATCTTTATGTATGTCTTTAGGTGCTTGGGCACACATTGCATATTTAATATGAATTACATCTATATACACATGTATGTATGTATCTATTTATGTGTGTATGTACTTTTGTATGCTTGTGTTTTTCTATGCATATGTAGATGCTATGCATGGGATGGAAGGATGACCCCAAGTCCTTAAAGTAATTATGGATCCCGAAGATGATGATAGAGCTACTTAACATGGCTATTGATATCTGGCCCATTTGCACTTGCTCGAGATTTATGGATACATCTAGGGCTTTGCAAGTTTAGGTTTTGTATGTTAACTATTATGTTATTGATATATTTTTGTGGGTTACCATGAAAAAAAAAACATTAAGATCCTATTTGCCTTTTGGCATCTAATATTATAACATATTTATTTTACTATGACATTTGTAATTTGATTAGAGTGAATGAAATTATTTGTTTATTATTTGTCATTCATTCATCTAGCTATGGATCAATGATGCATTCTTCTTAGTTTAGGTGCAATTCCATTTAGTGATTTGGGAGTCGGTGAGATAGTCATATGTCTTCTCCAAGATGATTTAGGTGCACTTCCGTGTAATATTAGTCATCTTTATGAAAGCTATGACAATCTACTCTCTCATCGCTCCTTTATGAGTAAAATATCTCCAACTTAAATGCTAATTATATTATATCTTGAAATGCTTTTCTTACGTGATCGTGGGAGAGGAAGGATTCTTGTTGTTGAGTTGAATATGAGTTCTAAACTATTGATAGTTCTTTATTATGATGATGAACTAAATGTTCTTGATAATTTCTTTCCGACCTACATTGGTGAAAAAAATTGACCAATTCAGATCCCATGAAGGATTAACCTGCTGGGGTTACAAAAGCGAATCATGAGATCATTGAAGTTAGACCATGCAAAGTCAGTTAATCTTATAGGTCATTTTCTATTGGTGTGATACTACTCATATTATTGACGATGTGTGTGAATCAGACTCAACGCTTTCGTATCTATAGTAATTTATGTTGAAGTTCAGGAATTACATTGTGAGGAAAGAGATGTTGCCAATAATGAGGAGCATCATGAGCTTCAATCAGTACTGAATACATCACACTTGATTTGCAACAAAATGCTCAGCATGAAGCATACGGGTCTGTACCAACAGAAGCTACTAATGTAGTTGGGACAAGTTATGATTTTGGGGGTGATGTAAGTGATGGGTATGAAACTATGTCTTATGCAACAAGTACCGATGATGATGAGGGGGATGATAGTGATGTAGATGGGCCTTCTTTAAGGGGAAAAGATCCATCTAACAGAGTCAGAGAGTTTATTAGGGACTACTCAGTTAGAACAAGTCAAACAGAGGAGCACTTACTATCTAACAATGAGTATATATGTCATGCTCAAAAGCTAGAGAATGGGATGAAGAGCTAATATTTGATGGGCCTTCAGATAAGTCAACTTTTGAACTTGAAAGTTGTATTCCAGATGAACTGCTAGAAGGTATATGCTTTCGTGATAAGAAGCAGCTGTTGTTTGCTGTTCAGGGTGGGACTATCATTAACAATGTCGACTACATGATCTATGCTTCAAACAAATCCAGTTCACCGACATTGTGCACTCAATATGCAAAAGCTACACTTGCATGTATGCCACATGCAAGTTCAAGTAAGATTGGGAGGTGCATGGAGAATTGATAAAGATGTAATGACATACATGTAGTCATTCAATCCTCGCCGAACATAATGCATGTACCACGCTTATCAATTATTTCATTCAACCCGCATAAAGGCCAACCGGATTTAAAGCCCAGAGATTATCCGATTGAGTCAAAATTTAACATGCGAGTGTCCTAGATGAAAGCTTGGGATGCTCATCGTAAGGAAGTAAAGGTTATTTTCGATAGTTGGGAGGAATCTTACCGATCGTTGAAGAGATTCATGTCTACTATATGCTCAAGAATGGATCGGTCGCAGTGCAAATGCCGAGTCATACAGATTTCAACGATTATCCTGGTCCTTCGAGCCTTCAATTACTGGTTGGCAATATCAGCATTTTTTATGTCCTGATGAGACTTTCCTCATGTAAGTGGGACTCTACTCACTGTTGGAATTGATGCCAACAATGATTTATTTTCACCGCCTTAGAGTAGTAGAATCGAAAGTATTGAGTGTGTTGGTTTCACAACACTCCAAGCTTAATTCCATTTATCTCAGATTGAGGTGATTTGTGCATCATTTCGACATGCACTGGTTGGTAATGGATGCAATGAGATATTACCGCGGGCTGCACATCACTTTTGCCTGAGACATCCAAGGGAGAACTTTAAAAAAGCAGTTAGACAACTTAGAGTGGGAGACGTTGAGTTCATATGCCAAAAATGTACGCATGTGTAATACCGATGATATATGCATTTTAAAAGATATATGACCGTATCAAGAACATCGACAGAGGCCTACATTGGTCGACAAGGGATGTATGGTCCCTTACCCATGATGATGGGTGGTATGACATCATGACCACAAATGCAAATTAATGCTTCAACAAATTACTTAAGCGCACATGGTTGCCAATTTAGTAATCGGGCAATATATTATAACATACGTATGAAACGCTGACTCAAAGAACATCGCCAAGGAACCAAATGACTCATGTTTCTCCGCCAAGGCAACTTTGCGTAGTAACAAAGAGATTTGAGCCGCATTTAATTAACAAGAATGATTATCGATGCCGCGAATTTAACATACAGAAATGATGATAATCATATTTCTGATGTATGACAAGTTCACATCCATGTCCTCACATCATTTCTGTGTTATGGCAGCGACATATAAGCCACGTTCAATATGTATCAGCCTATTATACCTTGGACTACTACTGCAAAACCTATGAGGGAACATTTCATGTTATCCCTGATCGTGATGAGTGGCCAGAACACATCATCGCTAGAACTTCCCACGCATACCACCAAATATGAAGAGGAAGTCGTCAATTGTTCAAATAGATTCGTAAATACTATGGAATGAAAATACTATAAGAAGTAATAGGATTTATAGTGTATATAAAAATATTAGCCATAATAACAACAGCGCAAGGTGAGTGAGCTAATCGTGCAACATCTAGATTTTGATTTTTAGTGGTTTGTATTATAAGATGTTTGTTTGGCCATTGAGCTAAAATGATTGAAATTGATGGAGATGGCGGCTATATATAGTTCACAGAATACTAAATTATTTCCCTTTAGTTACCAATTGATTTTATTGAGTTGTCTCAGATGGTTTGGTCATATAAAATGTTATATGTGGATGGTGTGGTGGTCACTTTTGATTCTCCACAATTTTTAAGAGAGTTTTAGATGAATTTTTTGATTTAATGTGATGTTTAATCCCTTATTTAATGCCCACTCCTTAAATTAATCCACAATGATGATTTTCAAACTACATCTTTAAGAATTGGTAATTGTCCAACCAATATTTTTCAAGTCCTTTTTTTATTTTACAAGCGCAAAATCTGCTGCGCTTTAGCCCACAATCATAGATTTTGACTAACAGGAAGTCATAGAAAATTTAATTACGATTCCGACGATATAAATTTTGCTCAATTCCAACACCGTTTGACATCGATACGTGCAAATTACGGTCGCTGCGCCGTATTTTTTGCTTTTTTACACCAATAATATATCCCAAATGTTACTAATCATCATTTTTACTGTACGTTTTCATGGATTTTATGAGAGGATCATAAAGAGAAATATGGTGTTGACAATTTATTTTGACTTTATATTTTATGAGTGATGCTTTAGATATGTGGGCCTTTGGCAATGGTGAAATAGATGAGGATGCCATTAGTAAAATTCTATTTGATTGTTGAAGTAATGCATTGGGCATGTTGTGATAGAAAAGCAATGCTTAGATTTAAGGGAAAATTTTATAAGATGGTGATGAAACCTTCAATGCTCTATGGCTTAGAATATGAGAGAATCATGTATATGTTTTCATTCCTTGGGTGGAATGAATCTCCTTTGAGATACATCAAACACAATGTTGTGCATGTAATTATGAGGTAAATAGTGTTTTCTTTCTTCTTAATTTCATTCCAAATAAAGTTTGTATGTGTAGTTGTGTGTTGGTCTTCTAGTAATGGTAAGACATCGAGGATGGGAAAAAAGGCAACCGATCCTTCCAAATGTTATGCTCGCTCTACGGCTTTTAAGATGAGAGATTAGTGCAAGTGTTTGTTCTACATTTTCAGAAGTTTTTTTTGTTCTTTTACCAAAAAGTGGCTCCAAGGGCTTTTGTTCAACTTTCCTAACTTTTAAATGATGCACAAGTAAAAAGATTCTTACTCATGTGAGCAATTTCCTTCTTTATTTTAGATATCATGTGTAGCAGATCTTAGGGTACCTCGGAAGAAATATGTGATACAAGAGTGTTTATATAATTTGTTCTCCATGTTTAGGGCTATGAAGCCGATCTCAAACTGGATGATTATTTCAAAGCAATCAATCTATCTTTATATGAGCCAAGCTTTCATGTTAATTGGTTTGAATTCAATTGATTTGTCTTTGTAGGTATGATGTCAAGAAGAATGCGCCGCACGCAGAGGCTAAGACGCATAGGAGATCAGAGGACTCCACGCCAAGTTCACCCTAAGATAAAGACTATGTCGAAAGACATCCTCGACTTGGTAAGATTTTTTAAGTCAAGTTGTGTGTATGGATTGTTCTTGTATTTTTGTTTACTGAACTATAATTTCATATTGTGTAGGTTTCTGTTCTGGATATGTCATCTCATGAACTTATGTTCAAAGAGTGACCAGTGAACTGTCCTAGATTGATGACCACTTTACGAGTAGTTAGATTGGATTGTGTGTCTCGATGCGATATTCGATAGATCACCACCTTCTCGCGTTTGAATGTTGGTTTTGCATCATGATGACGCATCACATTGCGATGTTGCTATGATCCCGGTGTTCATATAGATGACCCGCTATTATTGGGCTAATGTTGGGTGGGGGCGGTGGACATCTTGGCGAGATTGCACGATGATATGAGCACATCCGTGAGCCACACCGCCTACCGTGTCCGATCCACCTCATATCACATCGAGTTCGAATGGGGCAAGCGCACGCATGCACCTTTTTGCCTATGGTGGCTAAGCGCGACATAAAGATTCTTACTTAGATCTACCGAGTTTCGCTTAGCATGCATGTCGAGCTTACATACTTTTGCTATCGGTCGCTTCCTTATGCCGACACGCCTTATTCGAGATTCACCGCGATTCGCCTACCGGAGGATCTTGACACATTCTGGGAGTTCTCATTGAGCAAGCGTTTGCTCATTTGTAGTGGAGCTCCATGAGGCAACGCAAAGCGCAAACATAAATTCTGGCTTACGCATCGCACGGGTATGAGAGCATGTTCATGTCGGCAACAACGTTACATATTCCATACCCCATAGATGGCCGAGTTGTCATTGGAATGAAGGGTTAGTCCGAGAGGTGACGCCAGCCCATATCAGAGTTTACAGAGACGAGCTAGATGGCCTACTACAGAGTCAGGTATATTTTTTGTAAGTATATTTTTGGGCCCATTTTTGTATGTAGATAACATAGCTAATATTCATTTCAAACAACATAGGTGATCTGGGAGCCATACGGAGTTCAGATCCGTGCACGTGTCGTAAATATATGCTTACATGGGGACATATAGGTCGGGCTGTAGATTATAGTTGAAGGAGTGGCACCGTCCGATCGCGGTGCTCAGCAGTCGCCTTCCACTACGACCGAGGTTGCACCGTAGATTCTTCTTCGCGGGGAGTGGATGGTCGAGGGAAAGCCGACGTGGACGGGTCGACACCATATATATATATTGGGAGAGCGCAGAGATTTAGTGTGGTAGACTCTTCCCAGGTGGGGTACCATTAATCGATACATGAGATGGTATTCTTGGGCTTCACTATACTGAAGGCACCTACAATACCCAGACACTTATTACCCCGAGCTCGGAGATCGACTCATGGTAAGCCGATTTAACCGTAATAATAAATTTTTTTACTAATTTCATCATAATTCGAAGTTATCAACGCACAGAAGCACATATTGAATACCGAGAACATATTCTACGATATTTGGAGGAGGGAGGAGAAGTTTCAAAGAATCAATCAACCAGTATGAGGGGTTGTGGGACTTGCCGCAACATACATATTTCGAAAGCCGGTACGGGACACAAAGATTCCGTGTACTTCATCTTCCGGATGGATGGGAATGGATATTGGTCCATCATCTCCACCAATGGTCCCACATCTACATTCATTCACACCACCATAGTATTCATTAAGGAGCTATGTGGTCACATATGCACCCTTGGCGAACCGCTTTCTCCTACATATGCCTCCTCATTCCATATGACACCGCATGATCAGGATCACATTTTTCGCTCGAACAATCTTCGCCGATGTACTTAGTGTTACACACCGGTTACTTCAACAACCATCCGCAGCGGTCAGAGGATCGAAATGGAGCATCATCTACGAGACCGACCCTGACGATCTCCTGCTCATTACACACCTAGTAGTGATGCGATACCGCATCGCAGGCATCGTCGGAGATAGTCGTTTGTACTATTATCGAATTTTGATCTTGATGAGTTTTATTGTAATCAAATTTTTTTTGAGATGATTGTGATGTAGAGTTGATGCACCGAGAAGAAAGTGGTGGTGCAGGAGCAGCTTGTAATACACTTTTTTCAGATTAGAAATACTCTTACACATGATGTCTGTAGTACATGCGATCGTTAGGGTTTCATTGCAACTTGTTATTGGGACTTATACATGGTATTTAAGGTTTTGAGTCGCCTTTATAAGAAATTGAAAAAATCAACTAATCTCAAAGTTCACCTCATTATGAGTAGCACGCCTTGTGACCTCTAATTATGTGGTCATGTAGTTGTTAACATGTATTTCAATTAGATTGAAGAGCATTCAAGGCTTGTTGTGCCACACAAATTTTATTAATTTGTATGTTGTTTATCATAAAATGTTCCTCATGACAAAAGGAGTTGAACAATGTAAAATCTCAATTTTCAAATTTCGCGTAGCTTTACGCCAAGATTTGCAAAGTCTGGTGTGGATCGGGCTGCAATCGTAAATTTTGAACAACATAAAACATGTTGAGAATTTTGTTACGATTCCAACAATATAAATTTCGCCAATTCGACAATCAGATGACTGAGCACGCCCAAAATACGATGATTGCCGCTCAACTCCGTAGCTCACAGATAAAGTCTGTATCAAGTCACAATTATAAATTTTGACCAACATAAAACTTGTAGAGAATTTTGTCACGATTCCAACGATATAAAATTTGCTCAATTCTGACACCGTATAACTCTGATACACACAAAATACGAGAACTGGTCCACATTTTTAAAAAAATAAAAATAAATTACAGCTCCGTCAGACGTGATCTGCCGTCCGTTTTACGTTGTCACCATCGTCGGATAGATTATTATGCCTATTTTCCTAAAAAAATTTTTGATGCGTAAATTACTAATTAAGATTAATATTAAGACTAATTTAAAATTTTTGCTTATTCTCTTTCCCGAATCTAACGGCTACTTAATTTCCCTTCCATACAACTACGAACCCACTGGCTTCCTCTCCCCCAACACCCATTCCTAGCGACCTACAAAACCTCTCCAACGGTCTCCATTCACCGCTTCCGCCTTCCCCCTACCACTTTAACACTGCTCCTCCCCTCTGCCCCCCCCTCCCAGCCGTCGTCCTCGTCACCCTTCAATCCGCCACCACCATTTCCGACGCCATGGTCGTCGCCGGCACCGGAGAAGACAAAACTCCCCGCTGGAACGCCGACGAAATGTCGGTGGAGCAGCTCTTCGATTGCAGGGAGGTTCCGACGTGGGGGGAACAGCTCACTTTCCGAGCCTTTTTCGTCAGCTTTCTCCTCGGAATCTGCCTCTGTTTGATCGTGATGAAGCTGAATCTTACGACAGGGATCATCCCTTCCCTTAATGTCTCTGCGGGATTGTTGGGTTTCTTCTTCGTGAAGACATGGACTAAGGTTCTGGACAAGTCTGGGTTTCTGAAGAAGCCGTTTACTCGGCAGGAGAATACTGTGATTCAGACGTGTGTCGTGGCTTGCTCTGGCATTGCTTTCAGTGGTAATTTAATTAGCAGCCATTGCTTCATGCCTTAATATTCCTAATTTTTTTTATATACATTATAGTGTTATAAATATTAATAGATATAAAGATAAAATTATAGCTTTAAAAATTATTATTGATACTAAGATTATCAATATTATAAATATTTATGCTCCTTAAGTAGGTTTGAATGTAGGCTCAAAAGAAAATTTTTGGAATGAATTAGAGAGATTAATATAAAAGATATCTTTTGAAGAAAAAATATTTTAGAGAGATTTAAATGGACATATTGGTGGTAGAAGATTTTAAAAATATTCATATTGGATTGAATGACTAATGAAGATACTATAGATTTTGCTTTAAATTTATGATTTTATAATAATATTTTATTTAAGAAAAAGCATATTATTACTTATAAAAATAGATCTAGTAAAACACAGATTGATTATTTTCTAGAAAAAATAAATCGTTTAGATTGTAAAGATTGTAAATCATTCCAAGTGAAAGTTTAAATACCCAACATCGAATTATTACCTTAGATTTTAAAATGAAAGATGGAAGATGAAAAATAAATCAAATTATTATCCAGGATTATATGCAAGACTTAAAGAATACTAATATAGATAGTTTTAAGAGCAAGCTACAAGAGCTTAGAAGGATGTCATAAAAATTTAATGTTATGTGAGAAAATTAAAAAGAAATTAAGCCTAAAATATGCTTGAGAATCAAAAGAAAAGCTTCTTTTAATAAAAATAGTTGGTGGTGGAGTCAGAATGTGCAAGAAAAGATAAAAAAAATAAAAAGT
This sequence comes from Cymbidium sinense, assembly GCA_021442155.1. Taxonomy (NCBI): domain Eukaryota; kingdom Viridiplantae; phylum Streptophyta; class Magnoliopsida; order Asparagales; family Orchidaceae; genus Cymbidium; species Cymbidium sinense. The sequence goes on from CM038221.1 coordinate 182,159,907, forward strand.
GTTGTTATAAAACTTAGTTTAGATGTAAAAGCTCAAAGAATTGAGAAATATATAAAGTGGCATGTAGAGATTCAAAGAAACAATATATGATACAAAAAATTTAATTTTTAGTGATTTATACATAGATAGAAGAAAGAGATGAAAGTTAATAGCCAAAGAGATAAGAGAAGTAAAGATCTCAAATATGAGTATTAAAGATGAAAATTATAAAGTACTTTTCTTAGAAAAGGATATTGAAAATAAGTGAATGAGATATTTTGATAAACTTTTCAATGAAGAATCTGAAAATATGATTGATTTTAGCAACCTTAATGCCCTAAAGAAAAATTGAGAATTTTATTTTTATCGTCGTATTAGTAAATCCGAAATTAGAGAAGTTGATGATATTCCGATAGAAGTGTGAAAATGTTTAGGAGATCAAGGAATTCTTCGCTTACAAATCTTTTTAATGTTATTTTAAAGACTAAAAAGATGTTGGATGAGTGGAGAAAGAGTTCGTTGGTTCCTATATTTAAGAATAAAGGTAATGCACAAGAGTGTGCAAATTATAGAAGAATTAAGTTAATGTGTCATACATTAAAATTATGGGAGAGAGTAATTGACATAAGGTACGATGTGATAGAAAGGTTTCTCATAATCAGTTTGGTTTCATGTAAGATAGATCTACTATAAATGCTATACATTTGTTAAGAGGTTTGATGGAGAAGTATAGAGAAAGCAAGGAGGATCTACATATGATATTTATTGATTTAGAGAAAACTTTTGATAAAGTTTCAATAGATGTTCTTAGAGAGTTTTATAAAAGAAAGGAGTTAATATTGGTTATATTCAAGTCATTAAGGATATGTATTACTTGTGTCCAAACACAAGGAGGATTGACAAAATATTTTCATGTTTTTGGATTACATCAAGGATCGCCTTTAAGCCCATATCTTTTTTTTTTAGTGGATGTATTTACTAGGCATTTACAGGAAGATGTACCTTGGTGTATGCTTTTTGCTAATGACATTCTTCTTGTTGATAAGACTAGAGAGGGAGCATAAGAGAAACTTGAATTATGGAGATCAACCTTAGAGTCTAAAGATTTTCGTTTAAGTAGAATAAAACTGAATATATGTAATGTAATTTTAGTTGTAGAAATTATAGTGATAGCGTTGTGATATTAAGTGAATAAGTCATTAAAAAGAGTGAGCGATTTAAATATTTAGGCTCTATTATTCAAAATGATGGTAAAATAGATGGATATGTTTTAGTAGAATTCAAGTTGGATGGTTGAAGTGGAGGAATGTATCTAGCCTGTTGTGTGATAGAAAAGTACCGCTTAAACTTAAGAAAAAATTTTATAAGATGGTAGTAAGATCTGCAATGATTTATGGTGCAGAATGTTGGCCAATAAAAGAAGCATGAAACTAAGTTAAGTGTTGCAGAGATGAGGATGCTCAGGTGGATGAGAGGCTTTACTCTTAGAGATAAAATGCGAAATGACCTTGTTCAAGAAAAAGTTGGAGTAGCTCCAGTGGTAGATAAGATTAGAGAGAGTTGCCTTAGATGGTTTGGCCACATTACCATCCAATGGCCATTGAGAGAGTAGATGCATTAGATTTTCTTTATGTTAGAAAGGTAGAGGTAGACCTAAAAGATATGGTTAAGATGTATAAAAATGACTTTAGTATACTTGAATTAAATGAGAATTTGACACATAATAGAACACAATGGAGATGAAGGATTCATGTAGCCGACCCCACTTAGTGGGATAAAGGCTTGTTGTTGTTGTTGATGATGTTAATTTTTTCTTTTCTAAATTTCAGAAGTAATAGAAGATGTCTTCTAAATTTGTCATATTTTGTTTCTTTGTATTTGTGAACATGATCTTAAGACATTAAATTATACCCTCAACAATCATCATTAAACATTTCACTCTATCATGAAAATTAAAATTAAGATTATTACTTCTCCATATGAGATGAATTGTTATTATTAGTAATTATAAGAAATATCACAAAAATATATTTCTTGAACTTCCATTTGCATCAGGTGGTTTTGGAAGCTACATCCTGGCATGTCCAAACAAGTTTCAGCAGACTTTATCGAAGCAAACGATGAGTTGAACACCAAAGATCCCCACTTGGGCTGGATGATCGTCTTCCTCTTCACCGTCAGTTTCGTCGGCCTATTCTCCGCTGTTCCCCTTCGTAAGGTTCAAATTCTGAAACTTCTTCTTATCTTAAGAAAATTCTGAAAATCTGAAAAATAGGGAATGATATATCATTTCTACATCCCTGCCATGAATCGTTCTTCCATGGTTGATTGATTTTCAGATAATGATTCTTGGTTACAAGCTGACCTACCCAAGCGGAACAGCCACAGCCCACCTAATCAACAGCTTCCACACACCACAGGGAGCCAAGCTCGCCGGCAAACAGGTCTCTGTTCTCTTCAAATCTCTCGCCGGAAGTTTCGTCTGGTCCTTCTTTCAGTGGTTTTACAGCGGCGGCAGCGACTGCGGCTTCAACAGTTTTCCGACATTTGGCCTCCAAGCCTACAAAAACAGGTACGCAGTCAATCGAACAAAGTTTAAATTTTTAGTCAACTGAGTCATCACCTAGGTAGATCTCACTGCTCGGCAGATTCTACTTCGACTTCTCCGCCACCTACGTCGGCGTTGGAATGCTCTGCCCGTACCTGATCAATATCTCCCTCCTCCTCCTCCTTGATCTCATGGGGAATCCTCTGGCCTTACATCTCCAGCAAAAAAGGCCAATGGTACGACGCCAATCTCGAAGAAAGCAGCCTCCTTGGCCTCAACGGCTACAAAGTCTTCATCTCCATCGCCATGATCCTCGGCGACGGCCTCTTCCACTTCCTCGCCCTCCTCCTCCGCTGCTCCAACGACATCTACACCAAACTACACAATCCCGAACCACAAATTCCAACCCACTCCAACCAGCCCCTTTACGAAACCACCGTCATGACCTTCGACGACCGCCGCCGCGCCAACGTCTTCCTCAAAGACCCGATCCCAAACTCCATTCTTTCCGGCGGCTACATTCTCCTCGCCATCTTATCAATCTTCACCGTCCCATACATATTCCCCCAGCTCAAACAACAACACATCCTCGCCGTTTATCTCATTGCCCCTCTCCTCGCCTTCTGCAACGCCTATGGCTGCGGCCTAACCGACTGGTCGCTCGCCTCCAGCTACGGAAAAATCGCAATTTTCATCTTCGGAGTATGGGTGGGAAAAGACTACGGCGGAGTTCTCGCCGGCCTCGCAGCCTGCGGAATCATGATGAGCGTCGTCTCCACAGCTTCGGATCTAATGCAAGATTTCAAAACAGGGTATCTAACTCTAGCTTCTCCACGATCTATGTTCATCAGCCAGGCAATCGGCACGGCCATGGGCTGCGTCATAGCTCCCACGATCTTCTGGTTATTCTACAAGGCTTTTCCTTTAGGCGTCGAAAAGACAGAGTACCCGGCGCCATACGCCAAGGTATATCGGGGAATAGCTTTACTTGGCGTCAATGGGATCTCTGCTCTTCCAAAGAACTGTCTTAGCATCTGCTTCGGATTCTTTCTCTTCGCGATGGCCATTAATGGAGTGAAGGAACTGGCGAGATATAAGAAGTGGTGGTTTTGTGGGTATGTGCCGAGCGCGATGGGAATAGCGGTGCCGTTCTATTTGGGGTCTTATTTTACGATCGATATGTGTGTGGGGAGTGTGCGATACTGTTTGTTTGGGAGAGAAGGAATAAGCGGCGCGCGGACATGTACGCGGCGGCGGTGGCGGCGGGGATGATATGTGGGGATGGGATATGGTCTTTGCCTGCGTCGGTGATGGCAATGGCGAGGATCAATCCGCCGATGTGCATGAGGTTTTTGTCGAGGAGGGATAATTTCAAGGTGGAGGCTTTGATCACTCACCAAGGGCTGGGGCAGTGATTTTTTATTTTTGAAAAATTTTGTGTGATGATATTCAAGGATGAAATGAGATTGTTTAGAATTTTTAGATCAATTTAGATGAATATAATATTAATTATTTATATGTTACAGATATTTTGACCTAATTATTTGACTGAGGTTTGAATGCTAAGTCTATTATTATTTATTTATATGCTAAGTCTATACATATATATATATATATATATATATATATATATATATATATATATATATATATATATATATATATATATATATATATATATATATATATCTAGAATAATCATCATATTTAGAATTTTTAATGCAATTAAAATAGACATTCATTATTTTTTATTTAACAAAAATAAAGTCATAATTGCCTAATCAAAAGGTTAAGAAAAGTAGCGGATAAATCAAAAATTAAAGAGAAGGTGATAAAATAAAAAATAAATTAAAATTAATAAATAAAATATAAAAAGATTAAATGAAAAATATTTATAAATAAAACTTTTTTAATCTAATCATTATGATTAAATATTTTAAATTATGTCTGTCACTCTTTCTTATCATCAATGAAGAATTAATGATTTTACATCACACTAATTATCTATCTTCGTATATATCATTAATGAGCTCACGAGAAAAATCATCTTTCAATTCATTTAAAAATCTTGTTATAATAATTTTCATCAATATAAAAATATACATTAAATTTTATTAATTAATTTAATCAATTAATCAATCAATAAGAGAATATATGATTAATTTTATTTATCTTATTTAATATTAGACATAAATTAAAAATTATAAAAAGATTTTAATGAACTTCACTTTTAAAAAACTCCTATTAAATTTTTAAGTAGTGTTGTTATATTTGTGAAATCTTCAAAGATATAATTTATTTCATATTAATAAATATCATTATTTTTAAATGATCACTTTTCATCTTAACAATTCAATGTTAAATTACAAATCAATAATTATAACTTATTCTTTATTTATTATTTATCTCTTAAAATATGTATTAAAAATAACTTAATAATAATACTCTATTATACTTAAATTATTTTTATGACATAAAATTCTTCAAACTCCAGAGTAAAAAAAATATTCATATCTAGACTATCCGAATTCGATTTTTCATAAAATAAATTATCTTTTTTATTTAAATTTTAAAGATGTATAAAATTATTATATGCAAGATAATTAAATTTATTATTAACAATTAAAATTTAAGATTGATATGACACTTAAAATACTACTAGTCGAAGCACTAATCCTGATATCAAAAACAAGTTGATTCTAAGTTGAAACTAGAGATCAAGCTTAAAATATCATTAGAAATTTTGGGATATCGTTAAATCCCTAAATAGCTCTTAAACATGGAGTGTTTATGGTCAAATCGGCGTCTTACGAACAAATCTAACAAGCGAATCTCATAATTGACTTTTGAGCATTCAAATACTTAAAATACATCAAATGATCAAAGGAATCATTTTGAACCGTCCATGGAGTAGAGTGGTTCGATTTTTGCATTTACGAATGTCACTCATCTATAAATAGTCTTTCATTCTTCATATGAGGGGAGCTCAACCTAAAGATATTAGAGAGCTCTAAAGCTTGAAAATCCTCCAAGCATAATCGTGTCACCACTCGACGGTTGCCGACCACCCCGGTTGCCAACCGCAGCCGGCCATCGCCCGCCGTGATCCCTTTCATCTCATCTCCGTCGTCATGCCGACCACTCGCTCAACCATCGTCGCCGGTCATCATCGTCGACCACCGACGCCAATCGTCGCCATGCCACATCGCCGGCTATCACGATGATCTTATCGTTAGTCGTTGACCATTTGTTCAATCATCTACAACCACTAACAATTCTTCAACTGATCATATAGTTGTTGTTGTCTGATTCTGGGATTCCCATTGTCATCTATTCTCATATACAATTATGTAATCCCGTATCGAGAAAACTTTGTACTCCAAAATAAATACATAGTGAAAGATTTTTACTGGGCTAGGCCCCGTGATTTTTTACCTTATTCCTGGGATTTTTCCATGTAAAAATTCTGCAGTTTTTTTATTAATTCCTCAAACATGTGTGTGTGTCTTTGGATTATGAATAAAACTAAGGTCTTTATTATTCTGATTTTTAGACGCAAAGATGAAACATATAAAATATGTTAATGTAATATTAAAAGCTTACTAAAAATCTATGAATGACGATTACATCCCAATTATCTTCTGATTTCATCACTGATGAAAGCATACTACTATGATTTAAATTCTAAATAAGTCACTAGAATAATGATTTTTATAATTCTTAATGCATTTAATACTAAAAAATCCTACCATTTTCAAATAATCACAACACTATTTCAATTTCCAAACAATAATAAAAGTTTAATAATTTCAAAATATTTGATGAATAAAAAAAACACTAAAAGATATTTCAGAAAACCCATATTTTTAAGTAAAACAATGCATAAATATTTTTTTATGGCAAATCAAGCCAAGAGGTCAACTTAATGAAAAAAATAAAATAAGATCTAATAAAAAGTAGTGACCTTTGCACTTCTGATCCCTATAGTACCCATAAGAAGCACTTAATTCACATCAATTACTACAATTAATTCAAGCACCAAAGAACAACTTTAGAAGCATAAACAGCCATAACTGATATCAAACACTAAAAATAAGTAAAAAATTTATATTTTATTTTTTATAAATTTTTGAAGTTCAGTTGATTTAAATAATTTTTAAAAGCAGAAAATTATTAATTTTCCCATAACATCGGCGCACCGCGGTCGCGTGTGCAAATGAGCGAGAAACGGAAGGGGAGCGAGGATCGTGACGTGAGGTTCGATACGGACCATCGGACGGTTTAGATCCGATCCGCGCGATCCAAAGGGTGGAAACGAAGGATTTGCCGCACGATCTGGACCGTCCGATCCCGAATGCCGAGATCGGCACCGCTTTGACATGACAGCTCTTGTTCACCCGATTTTTATGAAATCTCACTCGAATGGGCTCGTTTCCGTGGCGATTCACACCGAAAAACTTTTATTTCATATTAGAATTGTATAAAATAAAGAATGTGAGAGATTTCTAAGAAAAATTCTTAAAATCGCATGAAAATCATCACAAAATAAGAAATCCTAAGACTGGCTACGGTTTGACGAAATTACTTCGCCGAGGATGGTTTCTAGCGGCGGTAAAGATCTAAGCGAGCTCCTGGGTATGAGAGGAAGCCTTGGAATAAGTTTGAACCTTTGCTTTACTTTGGAACATCGTGATTACCAATGACTGCCGCTTCATCGCCAAAAAAGCTATGATTTGATGTTTTTTGGCTCAAATCAAGTGGGGGAAGTTGCTCCTTGCTTCGAGAAGTTTTTGTGAGCTGAATGAACTCAAGACTAAATGAAATGGGGCCTCTTTTTTCTCTTTCAGAGGATGATCAAAATTTTTATTAAGGATGATGAGGAGGTGGTTGTGATGGTGATGACTTTGATTGAGACTTTAGATTTAGCTCCAAAGTCTCTCTTGGGGCGGTGGAGTCAACTCCATTGAATGCCAAGGATTGAGGTAATTGAATGCAAATGATAGGAGGATTAAATGAGATTAGCTGAAATCTTATGTGAGAAAGGATCTATGAGAGATTTGATTGAATTGGACTAATTTTGGGTTGATCCACAGTAGATTTGAGTTGTATTTGATCAACTCCCAAGATGCCATGTGTTAGTTTCAAAAGATTTATCTCAATTTGAATCACATTGTGTCATATATCATTAATATAAAAAATCATCTTTTAATTCATTTAAAAATCTTGTTATAATAACTTTCATCAAATAAAAATACACATTAAATTTTATTAATTAATTTTAATCAATTAATCAATCAATAAGAGAATATATGATTAATTTTATTTATCTTATTTAATATTAAACATAAATTAAAAATTATAAAATTTTTTTAATAAACTTCACTTTTAAAAAACTCCTATTAAATTTTAAGTACAGTGTTGTTATATTTGTGAAATCTTCAAAGATAAAATTTATTTCATATTAATAATAAATATCATAAATTTTAAATGATCACTTTTCATCTTAACAATTCAATGTTAAATTACAAATCAATAATTCTATAACTTATTCTTTATTTATTATTTATCTCTTACGTATTAAAAATAACTTAATAATAATACTATATTGTACTTAAATTATTTTTATGCCATGAAATTCTTCAAACTCCAGAGTAAAAAAATATTCATATCCAGAATATCCAAATTCCATTATTCATAAAATAATTTTATTTATTTTTGCTTAAATTTTGAAAATGTATAAAACCATTATATACAAGATAATTAAATTTATTATATAATAAATATTAAATTATTATTAAAAATTTAAATTTAAGACAAAATAGATATAATATGATAATATAACATTAAGAGCTTAATAAAAATTTAAAAGTGATGATCACCACTGATGAAAGCATACTATTATGATTGAATCTTAATAAGTCACTAGAATAATAATTTTTTATAATTCTTAATGCATTTAATACTAAAAAATCCTACCATTTTCAAATTATCACAAACTATTTAAATTTCCAAACAATAATAAAAGTTTAATAATTTCAAAACATTCGATGAATCAAAAAAAAAAAAACTCTAAAAGATATTTCGGAAAACCCATATTTTTAAGTTAAACAACTGTTTTTTAAGCCTAAAACAATGCATAAATATTTTTTTATCACAAATCAAGCCAAGAGGTAAATTTAATGAAAAAAATAAAATAAAATCTTCTAATAAAAAGTAGTGACCTTTGCACTTCTGATCCCCCTATAGTACCCAGAAGAAGCACTTAATTCACATCAATTACTACAATTAATTCAGGCACCAAAGAACAGCTTTAGAAGCATAAACAGCCATAAACTGATATCAAACACTAAAAAAAAGAAAAAAAAAGTATATAATGCTCCAAAACACTAAATTTGTGCAAATATGGTTGAATTGAATGCAGCAGAGCTTGCTATCTATCCCTTTCTGGAGCCTGGAGGAAGAAGACAAATGAGAAGGTATTGAGAACAGCAGAATTATCACTGTATGGACGCTCAAGTCGAGCTTCCGGCGAGGATCGATCGGGTTCAAGCTCGAGTCTCCTGCTTGTTGATCAGATAAAGATGTTTCTTCCCGGTGATGTGCGACTCGTAAACGGCTTTACTGTTGCAAACGACATCACAGAGAGCACAAACTATTATGGCCTCTTCAGCAGCTCCTCCTTTAACGACCTTCTCCTTCTTGGTCTGCAAACTCTCTTTAGCTGGAGGTGTTTTCTTCACTGCTTCAGCATTTATTGTGGTTTGATCTTCGCCAGATGAAATGTTTTTGTCAGAGGAAGATGCAGATGGCTTCGGAGTGATTTTTTGCTGCAATTTCTGCAGGTTTCCTTTGTGTTTTTTACCCATTTTGTGAGTGTTTAGGGTTTCCTGGCCGTTGCAATCGATCTTACAGACTTCACAGAAGAAGGTTTGAACAGATTTGGGAGCAGGATTGAAGACAGACGATTGTATTTTGATGAAGGGTTTGGGAATTGATTTCTTGGCATAGTTCATTTGTTTTATATGAGCATTAATTTTCGGCACCATCGTACGATAATTTGGTCCGTACGCCTGAACAGGAAAAAAAGGGGAAGAATGATTGTTACAGAACAAAAAAGTTACCGTTTTAGTAGATGCTAGCTTGATGTATAATAAAGGTATGTGAGAAAAAAGTACAGGTCTCAGGTACACAAGAAAGTATAGCTTATGCGAGTATATTGTATGTCGATGATGAAAATATAGATAGAAAATAGGAAAGCAGCATGCAAATTTTAATCCATTATAAAAATAAGGTTGAGGATTTTCAAAAAAAAAACAGTCATCATGAGAAGGAATATTTAAAAAAGTGTATGTATGAATTTATATATGTGAATAGGTTGGAGTAGCTCCAGTAACAGATAAGATTAAGAATTGTTTTAGATGATTTGATCACATAAAATATTGGTCATCCGATGATCTAGTTAAGAGAATAAATGTATTAGATTCAATCTATGTAAAGAAAAGTAGAGATAGACCTAAAAAGACTTGATTAGGGAGTATAAAAAAGTGATTTTTTTATTAGAATTAAATAAAAATATGACAGTTAATAGGACACAATGAAGAAGAAAGATTCATATAGTCGACGCACATAGTGGGGTAAAGACTTGTTGTTGTGTATGTATGAAATAATAAAATCAATCAATCAAGTATAAGTGTGATTTTAGAAAGACATTGACATAAAGTTATGCATTATTGGACAATACCATATTAGCTAAAAAGGACATTCAAATAAAGAAAAAAAAAGGAATCAACAACTTTCATTAAATATTTCATCATGCACTAGTTATCAAAATGCTGATAAGAAATAGAAGTAAATCATTTTCTAAATAATGGATCACACTTGATGATGAAAATAAGGGAGAAGAAAAAAAACAAACAGGGTTAAGTAATAAGAAATTTGTAGTTTACCTTAAGAGCATGTTTTTCTCCTGCAAGGTGAGAGGCAAAGACCACCTTGCTATTGCAAACTACATTGCATATTGTACATACTCTTACTTCAGTAGCTGATGCACCTCCTTCAATGACTTTCTGCTTCTTTTCCTCCAAATCCAAAATATTTGAATGCATCTTCAACTTTTTTTTCTGATAAGAAGGAACAACTAAAAATGAATTGACGTACAAATACAGATGGGAATGACGTTTATGAAGCTCGTAGAATACTGTTTATAAACATAGTAGGTCTTGCCAATATAAAACAAACCAAGAAAACATGACAACTTTCTGATGAAAATGTAAAAATGCTAAAACATGATTATTATGCAATAGACTTAAATAACCTACTTTAATCACTACGCAACTACTAGCTTACCAATATGACAACAAAACGCTGTAAAGATATCGAAAATGTAAGGAAAGAAGATATTGCAACAGTAATACACAGAGAATTGAGTGCAAATTTCAGAATTGGATCTATAAGCAGGAGGGCGTGGCCAAGAAGCAGTCAGTTGACTGCCCCTGAAACCCGATTTTGATTCGCTGTGCGAACAAGGTCTTGGAACCGACGGTATGTATGGGCATTCTAGGCAGGTCGCAAGAAGTCGCTTTTAGAAGGTTTGGACCAATCGCAAGAATACTAATGACCTAAGGCTTACCAAAATCCCCGATCAACTTGTGGCAGAATAATAAAGTACAGGCTAGGTTATGGAAGTGGGATCCAGGTCCAGGAATTAGGTTGATTTCAATCATCCTTTGAAGGGGAGTACACTGTTTCACTTGAATGAATCTTTTTAAATATACTGATTACGAAGAAGGGTCCAAACTATCTACCTTGAAGACACAAAAAAGGTAGGACCAACAATAAGAGATGTTGTAATAGTAGGACTCACGCATTAGGAAGACTTTTGGACCTATGTTTAGGCTTATAAATACCACTCTTTGAGACCATTAAAATGTTAGAAGCTTCAGTGCAAAAACTATTTCAAAAACTTTCTAATACCAAACTCTTTCATTCCGAAGTCTCAAAACAACAATAAATACTATGTCAAAACGTTTTGCATCAATAGATATATTTATACTCTATTTGTTTTGAATTCACAAAGTCATGGTAAACATAGTGTGTTACATATTATAACAATTTAGGTAGCACATTCCTGTGTAGAACAGTGTGTTTGTAATGGTTTCTCTGCTAGCTCACAAAACAGAGGGACTAGTAGTGGAATTCTAGTCTAGATGAGGGTTAAGTGTCGGTGTAGACCAACTGGATGCCAAACAACGAAAAATTCTTATGTTCACTTTATTACAATTGCACTTATGATTGTGTTTACTCCCTCCTGTTAGTTTAAATTTTCAATTACTCATACATAGAATTTTAATTTGCGAATGATTTTCAAAAGCACCAACAGAATAGCGAATCTTTAACAAGTGACTCAGAAGGTTGAAGAAAATTTTTTGCCATACAACAAGAGATGATGCAATTGACGATATACAAGAGGTACAGTCCTTAGATATATTTTTTAAAAGTAATGGATGAAATGATCAATGATTTACATAAATAATACAAAAAATTAAAAATAAATATTCATGCCTGTAAAAATATCATAAGTATTTAGATAGATATTTTTGAGAGCTTAAAAATGAATATGATGGTTAAAAAAAATAGAATAAGTATTTTAGTGATAGATCTCTATCCATCTTTGAACTAAACGAGATATTATTATTTAAACATAATGGTTTAGGGTTCATGTTACTAATGCAATTAAGATAATGCAACAACAACAACAAGAAGCATTTATCACACTACATGGTTGGCTACATGAATCCTTCTTCTCTATTGTGTCCTATTAAGTGTCACAATAATTCTAAAAAAATGAAAACATTTTTTATACTACATAACCAAGTCCTCTTATGTCTACCTCTACATTTCTTAACATAGGTGAAATCTAATACATCTACTCTCCTAATTGGGTCATTGGACGACTGATATTTTATGTGACCAAATCTTCTGAGATGACTCTCAAATCTTATCTACCATTAGAGTTACTCTAACTTTTTCATGTATATATTTATTTTGCAATTCATCTTTAAGTATAAAGCCACTCATTTATCTGAGCATTCTCATCTCTACAACACTTAATTTTATGCTTCTCTTTTATTGGACAATATTCTGCGCCATAAATCATTACATGCCTTACCATCATCTTATAAAATCTTTCCTTAAGCTAAAGCAATACTTTTTTATTAGACAACAGGCTAGATGCATTCCTTCACTTCAACCAACCAACTTAAATTACACTAATAACATCCCCATCTATTTCATCATCATTTTGAACAATCGACCTGAGATATCTAAAACGTTCACTTTTTTCAATGACTTGGTCACCCAATGTCACAACTTTATAACTAGATATTTTACAATTAAAATTACACTCCATATATTCGGTTTAAATCTACTTAAAAGAAAGGTTTTAGATTCTAAGGTTGACTTCCATAATTTAAGTTTCTCTTGAATTCTCTCTCTTGGCTTATCAACAAGAAGAATATCATCAACAAAAAGCACACCAAGGTAAATCCACCTGTAAGTGTCTAGTGGGAACATCCATAACTAAAGCAAAAAGATATGGGCTTAAAGTCGATCCTTGATTTAATCCAACTGAAATAGGAACATTCTTGATCAATCCTCCTTGTATTTGAACACAAGTAACAGCTCCAATATACATATTCTTAAAGACTTGAATATAAGCAATATTAACTTCTTTCTTTTTAAATTCTCCAAAGTCTTAGAACTCTATTATATGCTTTCTAAATTAATAAATATCACATATACTTCCTTTCTCTCTCTATACTTCTCCATCAAACCTCTCAACAAATATATAGCCTCCATTGAGACCTACCTAGCATGAAATCAAATTGATTTTGAGAAACTTTTACATCACGCCGTAACCTATGTTCAATAACTCTCTACCATAATTTTAATGTATGACACATTAACTTAATTCCCTTATAATTTGTACACTCTTGTGCATCACTTTTATTCTTAAAATAGGAACCCAAAAACTCTTTTTCCACTCAGCAAACATCTTTTAAGTCTTTAAAATAATATTAAAAATATTAATAAGCCAAGAAATTCCTTGATCTCCTAAACATTTTCACACTTCTATTGGAATATTATCAGGTCTTTTGATTTTTCACACTTCATTTTCTTTAAAGCTTCTTCAACTTTAATTTTACTAATACGATGATAAAAATAAAATTTTCTTAGGGTACTAAGGTGGCTAAAGTCAATCGTACTTTCACAACCTTCATCTGAAAAAGTTTATTAAAATATTTCATCAACCTATGTTCAATATCCTTATCTAAGATAATACAATGAATGTAAATCACACAAAGAAAGTTAGGATTTCTAAATCAAAATAAACTAAAAATGAAAAAAAAATATGCTTTTTTTAGGAGCAACCAAGAAAAATGAGAATTAGAACCAAAAGGTAATTTGGTGATCAAATCAATCAAAATCAACAAATAATTGTAAATTTTTCACCATATAAAAATCTTGGTTGTCAAATTTAAACAAAAGTAGGAACACTTACAAGACAATAACATATGTAGAATAAATTAAGTCAAGGAAACATTTCACCAATAGAAGGAAATTTAGACCTCATGTCAATACAATGTAATTATGTAGCCACAATTATACCACACTAGAAAGAATCACACATCCAACTTACACTAAAATTGAAAATTAGAATAAGAAATTTTATTCAGTAAGAGTTAACAAACTGCATTTCTCAATTCATCTATTTATAAATTTCTCATCACAAGATTAATAAATATGGCTAATCCAAAATTAGCTCATTTTAATTAAAAAATTTCTCAAAAGTTAAATCTTGATTTGCACAACTAATAGTATACTTCATATTGAAACCGATGAGTACATATACTTACTGGATGCTCAAGATAGATGACGGAAGATCAATTAAAATTCACATCAATGGAGCTAACAAATGGAGGTCTTGTCACGTAGGGAGATAATATCAAGAAAAAAATAATAGAGATAAATGCAGTTAGCAAGAATACCTCTCCCATTGGTAAGGCTCTTTATTTTGATGACTAGATGCAATTGGCTAAATATTAGTCAAATCAACTATATAACAAAGATTATATTGTTACATTCTATGCTTCATTGTTTGATTAAACTAGATGAAATTATTGTGTTGGCAGGCCATAGAGATAATAATGTTCATAAGCTTGATTTTGATAATATAAAAAATATAAAATATAAATTTTATATGTAAAATCAAGCTTGATTTTGATTAAACTTTAGCATTAGAAGGTTTTATCAAGTAAGCATTCACACATTCAATAAGATTTCTAAATAAGATCTTATTATTAGATTGTCTAAACTTAATTATCATCTAGATCATATTTGTGATACTTGTGTATATGAAAAATAAACCAGAACAACCATTCGTAATGAACCTTATTTCTACTACAAGACAACTTGAATTATTTTTGGTAATAGGTTTATGCTAAAATGGAAAAAATTGAGATAGCTATCTTATTACAATATAATATATAAGAGTCTTGATCATAACTAAGAGTTCTTCTAAAAGTAACTTAAGCCAGATTAATTATTAATTCTAATATTAATTTCTAGCAACCCCAAAGTCTTAATGTTTATATAACGTTTATCCTCTTTTTAATTTGCACCATACCCAAGAAAGTTACAATTGAAGACTTTGGGGTGGGTTAAGTTTATTCCTATTAGGTTCATGATTTTGGACAAAGGTTGTGCACCTAATGATTTTTAATGGAACAGTTGAACTAGTCCGAAGCATTTCAAAGAACTTTAGTAGAGATTTTGAAATGAAGCATCTTTGTTAATATTTAATTTATAAGATAACCTATGAGGATAGCATCATCCCAAAAAAAATTAGGAGTGCTATGTGGACATAATAGATATTGTCACCTACAAAGATATGTGTTTTTTCTTTGGGTTATGCCATTATATTAAAATATGTTGGAACAATAACTTAGATGAATAATATCATTATGATTTAAGTAACTTCCTAGAATGTGGTTCAATACTCAATGCCATAGACAGAATGAAGGATTCAGACATTAGCTGAACATTGAGTTTTACCAATATTGTGAATGTTCTTGAATATTTTATATGCATCTGATTTGGCTTCCAATAAGTATAACAACTACACAAGAATATGATCATCAATAAAAATAATGAAAAGACATTTGAAGTAAAGATTTTGAAATTTAGAGGGGACCAAATAACATTGTGCATAAGTGACAAAGATTTGACAGCTTTATATGGTTTACGCTTCAAGGCAAGTTCTTTGGTGCTTGGTGAGATGCTAAATTTCATAATGAAATACATCACTATTTTCAAACAAAGAAGAGAACAAGTTCTTAAGATATAAAAAAATATATATATAATGACCTTACCCATCATGATAATATTATTTAATCTTATGGAAAGAGGAGAAGATTCCCAATTAAAAACAAGGGGTAGTATACTTCTTCAACCTCACTAGCATTGTCAATATGTTTCCCCTAACTTATAGGTGAAAAAAGAACTCTGCAATCAATCTTTAAAAGTTTTACTTATGAATAAAATATTTTAGAGAGATTTGAATTATAAAAGATAAAATTTAGAAGGAAACTATAGTTAATTCTAATGGTACCAATCCTAGCGATATGAAATAGAGATTCAACAATAATTTTAACTTTGAGATTTCCATATGTGAGGGTATAAGAATATGTGAATACAACCTAATGTATGATCTAATGCTCCAAATTAATAATCTAGGATTCCTAACCTCCCTTAGTACATGTAGGAGCCAAAAAAATTACCTTTTGGGGTAATAGAGAAGAGTTGAAAGCTTTTCTAGGAGCAGATAATTTATATATAAGGTCTAGTTGCTCGTTGTTTAAAAAATTATTACCAATAATATCACTAATTTTCTACTTAAACCCCTCATTATTACTTTGATAAGCAAAAGTATCTCTGCGTTGATTTTCAAGATAAAAATTATTATAATCTGACTTGCCATGAAGCTTCCAATAATTCTCTCTTGTGTGATTGAACTTTTTACAAACATCACACGAGAGATTATCTATTTTTCCATGCCTCAAGTCAATTCTTGGATTTTGATCCATACTTACTAGCATGAATAAACCCTTGGTTTGGAGAGAGATCTTGGTGCTTCCAAGCATAATCTTTCATCTGATTTCTCCTCTTCAAATTTGGGTTGTGGACGAATTACAAGAATCCTTCCACAAACTTTATCAAGATAATTGTTCAGGCTTGCAACAAAATTATAAGATTTTGTTTTCTCTATAAATTTGATGTATTTACCTACACACTCCGCACAACAATCATTTGGCTTGAATATGTCCAATTCTTCTAAAATTTTGGTGAGTGTGCTGAAGTATTCAATGATGCTCATAATCCCCTACCTGAGATCACAAGGCTGATCTCATAATTTACATAAGAGTAAAACTTTCAAGATCATAATACAGTGTTGAATTTCTCCCAAATAATTTGTGTGGTGCTATAAATTAAGCACAAGGATCCAATATAATCTTTCATAGATGTGATAAGCTAGGATATTGCTAAACCATATTTAGTGTCCTGTGTTGGGAACGATCTCTAGCTTCATACTCCCTTTTAGAGTTAGTGAATATTACTCCTGTCGCTACTAACTTTTTCGGAGTGATCCCTTTAATATCTACTAATAGTCATTAAAAACAACCTTTTATTTCAAAACATCACAACACCATCTTATTTGTAAATACTGAATTTATAATATATCTAAGAAGTTATATAATTTGAATTAGAGCATTCAAAATATCAATTCCTTAGTGAATAAAAGATTTCATATTATATATACTAAAGCGGGCAAAAAATAGAAGAAATTTTATCCCACTCACCTATATTTACAAAACTTCAAACTAAATGACCCAGATGAATATGTTGTAATTTTCATGATTATAAGATGTTTTATCATCCCATTTTGTGCTGATATATTTTTCTTTTTTTGGTAAATTCTGATACTTTTTATTGTTGTACTTGTATCTTTAGCAAATCAATATATTCTGCTTAAAAGAACAACAAGTTGTCTCACTGGAATGTTTGGCAACACATGAACAGAACATTCATGGCAAAGTTCATTCAAAATGAGAAACTACCTTTAAGCCACCCTACCTATAGGATAGGAACTGACATGTGGCTTACCCATAGTAAACTAAGAAAAAGTAAAGCTTCTTTCTCAAATTAAATTGATCTTCTTCCTCATGAATTGGAGACCACTAATTCAATGATAAGCCGCATTGAAATATTTTGTAATGCATTTATATAATCACTTCAGAACATTTGATAGCAAAAATTTATCCAATAAAGAGCTTCTAGGTCATCCTATCTATAAGATATCATACAACCCAAAATTTGGCGTATCTCAAGCTTTTAGGTTTGTCTCAATTATAAGCATGATCCTTAATGAGTAAATGATAGTCAGCAAGGCTCGTGATACAATAATTTTCAAATAAAACTTAAAGTGTCTCTACCCGTTTTATATGCCAACATCATAATCATCCTACATTATTAAAAGGTAAAAGAGAGTTAAATATGAGAATCCTACAATTGCTTCTAAGCAACATCAACCCTGTTGCGGCATTCAATTATCAAAATATTAAAAACAAGAGGGGTCATTATTAAAATCAAAAATTCAATCATAAAGATAAGCACTTAACAATGTCCCTGTAATTATTGCAACTATTGCAAATTATAAATAGAGTGATCTTGTCATAAAAATATGCTATTAAGGGAATATATAATTGCTTCAAAAAGGAATATAGAGTTAATGTAATGCATTTGGGTTATTTTAAGTTGTTTGGTTAAAAATCCTACAAATACAATAATTTGGTTTTCTTGTTGGGTAAAGTGAATGTAATGTAATATATTTAGTGGCGGCATAGGGGTGGTGGCGCAAGTGGTCGTATCGGCAATAAGGCCAATGACAGACGGACCGAGGCTACAACGGGCGGTCCTCACTTTACACCTAATGGATGTACCAAAAAAATATCTTGTCAAGTATTTCAAATATACTCAAAATACTTTGGAGTTTTACTTTGCAGCAGTCTAAACATCCAAAAAATTAAAATCCCTACATTACTTTACTTTACACTCAAAACTCAGTCAACCAAATAACCCATAAATTATAAAGAAAATACACTTCTAGCTCTTTTCTTGATAATGAGTATGATAAAAGTAAAATCATAATTAAAGAGAACTCCATCTAAATCCAAGCCATTATATAAAAAAAATGTAAAATTCAATGTGATAACCAGGAACTCATACAACTTTGTGCCAATTGGAAGTTTGATCAAAGTTTACAAAGAGCTAATATCATATTATATATCCATATATCATCAAAACCTTAAGTACTTAGCTAAGTACTTCAGTTTTAAGTGCTTCATATAAAGGCAATGCATGAGGTACATATGAAATTATACACGCACACAATCTCAAGTACCTAATATGGTACTTCTCTTTTTATTATGTATTTAATTTAAGCCATAATATATGAAAATTTTATGAGGTGGTGAATACACCAATAAGACCTCAAGTACTTAAAAAATTGCTTCAAAAATTATATTTTTTTATAGCATATACAGCAATGTACTTCACTTTTGTGAGCTTAATTTAAGAGTCACAATGTATGAGTTATTTATAGAAGGATATATATATATATATATATATATATATATATATATATATATATATATATATATATATATATCAAAAAATCATATACACCTAGCTAGGTACATCACTTTTTATGTGCATAATTGAAGTAATAATGCATGAGCTATTTACGAAATGATATACATATCAATAAAACTTTAAGTACCTAACGAAACACTTCACTTTTTATAAGCTATTTAATTAAGGTCACAATATATGAAATATTTATGAAATGGGGAATATAATAATAAAACCTCAAGTATCTAAATTGTATTTAAAACAATTTATTTTTCTAGGAAATACCAAGCAAGGTATTTTTGTATGCTTAATTAAGTCATAATATATGAGCAAATTACGAAATTAAACACACATACACACACACATATACCAACCAAACCTTAAGTACCTAGCTAGGTACTTCACTTTTTATTATGTTTTTAATTTAAATCACAATATATGAAAATTTTATGAAACCTCAAGTACTTAAAAAAAAGTACTTGTGTGCTTAATTTAAGTAACAATGTATGTATAAGTAATTTACGAAATTATATATATTTCAATAAATCAAAAGTAGCTAGCTAAGTACTTGAACTTTTATTTGTATAATTTAAGTAATAATGTATAAGATATTTATGCAATAATATACATATTTAAAAAAAACTTTAAGTATCTAGCTAAGCACTTTATTTTTATAAGGCATTTAATTAAAGACACAACATATGAAATATTTATGAAATTATGAATATAACAATAAAACCTCAAGTAGCTAAATTTGACTTCAACACATATTTTTCTATAAAATATTTAGAGAGGTACTTCACTTTTTGTGCTTAATTTAAGTCACAATATATGAGCAATTTATAAAATGGTATATATATATATATATATAAACAAAACCTTAAGTACCTATGTAACTACTTCACTTTTTATTATGTATTTAATTTAAGTCACATTATATAATTAAGTCACAATATATTTTATGGAATGGTGAATACGCCAATAAGACCTTACTTAAAAAAAGTACTTAAAAAATTTTATTTTTCTATAAAATGCTTAGCAATGTACTTAACTTTATATACATATATATATATATATATATATATGTTGACAAAACATAAAGTACCTAACTCAATACTTCACTTTTTATTATGTATTTAATTTTAATCATAATATATGAAAATTTTATGAAATGGTGAATACAATAATGAAACCTCAGCACTTAAAAAGTAATTAAATTTTATTTTCCATTGAAATCAATATTAATCTACAAATTTTGTAATATATGTCTACACATTTAAGAGAACTCATCAAAGATATGCCATGTGCCACCTAAATGGTGATTAGGTTGATTGCGATTATAGCCCAAGCGCAGAAATTTCTAAATAGTTAAGCTTATGACTTGAGAATCATAAGGCGCACTTTAGTCAGCTTAAAATTAACTCCTTCAGCATGGTCTCACTATAGATCTACATGATCGTTTTGATGACACAACTCTTAGTTGCTCGGATCCTTCCATTACATTAGATCATCTACTTATTGATTAAGTAGTTCAGGTTCTTTATAATTTGGGACAACAAATCATGATTGAGTTTGTGACCATTCACCCCACAAAATTCTTTGAGCCAATAACAACATATTCCTTCATACAATTCAAATTATACCAAAAAAAAAGCATCTTAAAACCTACAGATTAACCTTAATTAAAAGTTATCTCTCATTATTATGAGAAATAATTAATCATAAAGCTTTGCATCTACAAGAAACCTCAAAATAAATTATAAAGTCCTCACATAACAACAAAATTATGGGGTAATGCCTTTTCTTAAATATATAATCTACCCTCTAAAAATCAACCTAAAATCACTCGAATAACCAACAGAACCAAATGGGGATTTTCAAAGCCCATAATTTCAAAAACAATTATGATTCCTATATCCATTTTGTAAGAAATTCATTTGCTTATTTCTTACATTTTGTTCACCTTTGGCATGCATTTGTAATGTATGATTTTTTATGTGGCCAAAACAGGAGAAAATAGATATGTTGGAATGAAATTTTATCTTGTATTGAAATAATTTTGAATCTGTGACCAATACCTTCCCATATACAACCCAATAATGTGTGGACAACAACTTTCCATATATGCAAATTTTAATGTACCGTTGATTATAGATTTTATAATTAAAGATTGGTTTCTAAATTCATTTCTTTCCTAAATTATTATTTCTCTATTTATTTATCTACAACCATTTTTTGTTACATAGAATAA
The DNA here is from genome assembly GCA_021442155.1 of Cymbidium sinense. Lineage (NCBI taxonomy): Eukaryota > Viridiplantae > Streptophyta > Magnoliopsida > Asparagales > Orchidaceae > Cymbidium > Cymbidium sinense. The sequence goes on from CM038221.1 coordinate 182,181,434, forward strand.
GTCACTATGAAGCTATGGGTAGGGTTGTCAAGTCAAGTCAGTGAGTTAGATTCGAGTTTAAGTAACCCAATTTAAACCGAATAGATTTGACCTGAACACAACTTATTTATTAAACGAGTCAAAAGCCTCAACCTAAACCAACCCGTCTTCAACCCGATTGACCCGAACACGACCTGAATGATTTATTTATACATGCATTCTAGGTCAAAATCAAGTCAAATTCAAATTTACAAAAAAATTGGGTCTATTTCGAGTTCACGTCATCACGTGTTAAAATCGTGTCAAATTTGAGTTAGTGGGTCAAAATTGAGTCAATTTTGTATTAGCGGGTCAACTCAAACCTGACTAAAAATATTAAATAGCTCAATTTCTTATGTCTAAACCCGATCCAAAAATAATGTAAACCTGAACCCAATTTTCTAGTTGTGTTGATATTGTCGGATCAATTTTAACACTCCTAACTATGAGTCCATTAATATGGAGTCTCTCCTCCCAACTAATGAGTCCTTCACAAACATTAATCTTCATTCAAAGAGTGGTAAAAACATATGAGAAGAATTCTTCTAGAAAGAAGATGATAACAACTATCATGGAGAAGTAGTCAAGAAGCCAACAACTCCAATATTGAAAATCACCCTCAAAATTAAAAATTCCTTTCCAAAATGTTGAAAGTTCATGATGAAATGCTAACTAAAATTTTCAAAAAGAATCAACAACAATAAAAAATCAGATAGCTCTCTCTTTCCTATTTCAACTATCAAGGCAACAGATCAAAAATAACCAACTACTATCCCTGCAGAAGATAATTTTGGAACATCATTGGAATAAGATTGTTTGTAGCAGAAGGTAAATTCTCACATGCCCTCATTTCAAGCAAGAAAAAAAAAAAACACTACTTAGAAAATAAATTTGGAAGTGTCAAAATCATTAGATAAGAGAAAAAAATGCCTTCCACATTTATAGCCCATGTAAATGAAAATCACAATGTTTGGATTACAAATGGGTCACTATAAAAAATGGTCATAATAGGTTCTATCATTCTCTCAAAAATAAAACACTTAACTTCATTCCTTTAATGTCAAACCAAGATTACAAGTTATTATCAACCAACAAAACTCATTTGAGATAAACTTGTGTGCTAATTCTCATCAAATCAATCATTTTCAGCACTTAAACTCAAGGAGGATAATCGACAATGCAAAGATGTGTTTAGAATTCTAGCTTCTAAAAAATGATCCCTTAAGGCATAAGCTTACATAATGAGTTGTGTATCCACCAACACCCACTTCAAATTCCAAACACACTTTATCACCAATGACACCAAAATTTTACTCACCTTCAAAAATTAATTCCTCCTCTATCCAAGCAACTGTATATCTCACTAATAGAATGCCCTAAAAATTACTTAAGTTTCAAACCCAAGTTCAGACCCCTCTTATTCATGTCCCAAGACAAAAATTATTTCTCTACCACCAAACATCTATTGATGTTTATTCTTTATTCACTATTTTCAACATTAGAGTACATTAGACCATAAATCTACTAAAAGTATCTTCATTCAATACTCAAATCAAAAGAGAGTGCAAATGTTTTTCATCAACTGAAAAATTGTACGCATAACATTCCTTAAATACTAACCTTACTACTTTAAACCCAAAATTAAAAGGATGAAATTTTAAGAACAAGAATTTTAAATTTTAAATTTATTTGATTATCCATCATCATCTCTCATTAAACTCATAAAGAATAAGCATTTCTCCCCCCATTCAATCTATTGAAGCCTCACTATAATTGCAAACTCCCTCATAATCTATTCAATACATCCAATCGATTGAAACTTTGTCAAAACTATAAACTCCATTGTCACCTTTTCAATACATCTAATCAATGCAAAATGAGCTTCATGTCCATAATAAGAAAGAAAGAAAAATTAACAATGGGAGCAATAAATATAACTCCAACATGCCCAAAAACCCGAAATTGATTCAACCACCAATGAAATACTAACTGATGAGAATAAATTCATAGATGATAATACTAATCTCTATTATCTTATGATCTTAAGAAAATGAGTTGAGGTCATGCACCAAAACACATACTATACAACAACAACAACAACAACAACAACAAGCCTTAATCCCACTAGGTGGGGTCGGTTACATGAATCCTTCGTCTCCATTGTGCCCTATTATGTGTCAAATTCTCATCTAATTCAAGTATACTAGGATCATTATTTATACATCTTAACCAAGTCTTTTTAGGTCTACCTCTACCTTTCTTAACATAAGGCAAATCTAATGCATCTACTCTCCTAATCGTCATCTGACGGCCGACGCTTTATGTGGCCAAACCATCTAAGCGACTCTCCTAATCTTATCTACCACGGAGCTACTCCAACTTTTTTCCCAACATATACTCATTTTGCATTCTATCTCTAAGAGTAAAGCCACTCATCCACCTAAGCATCCTCATCTCTCAGAACACTTAACTTAGTCTTATGCTTCTCTTTATTGTCAACATTCTGCACTATAAGTCATTGCGTGTCTTACCACCATCTTATAAAATTTTTCCTTAAGTTTAAATGAAACTTTTCTATCACATAATAGGCCAGATGCATTCCTCCACTTCAACCATCCAACTTGAATTCTACTAATAACATCTCCATCTATTTCACCATCATTTTGGACAATAGAGCCTAAATATCTAAATCGCCACTCTTATTAATGACTTGATCACCTAAAGTCACAACACTATCACTAAAACTTCTACAACTAAAATTACACTCCATATATTCAGCTTTAGATCTACTTAAACGAAAACCTTTAGACTCTAAAGTTGACCTCCATAATTCAAGTTTGGACTCCTCTCTAGTCTTATCAACAAGAAGAATGTCATCAGCAAAAAGCATACACCAAAACACATACTATGATCATGATAAATATAACATTCACATAATTTTATGCTTTTGTCACTTCTATTGATACAAATACATATTCCAAATAATATCTGTAAATCTCAAAACTCCGAAGCGGAAAAAAAAAATGGTAAAAATTGAGACCTTATAAAGAATAATATATGAGAAATTTTTGAACTTCCATCATGAAAAAAAATCACTTAGGTGCAAATGAATCTTTATAGCCATAAATAAACTTAAAGCCCAACTTGCAACAAAAGAATACACCCAATCATATGGCATTGAATATCAAGAAACTCTCTTATTGCAAAACTCAATATAATTTGAGTTTGGTTCTCTCTAGTGGAAAATCTGGAGTTGACTTTACATCAACTTGACATTAAGAATATTTTTAATGGGACTTTAAAGAGCAAGTATAAATGGAGATCACACTGGATTAAAAAATCAAACACTAATAACGCATGCAAACTCAGAAAAACTCTAAATGGTCTCAAACAATCCCCTCATGCATGGCTTGGTAGATTCTTCAAATCTATTAAAAAGTGTGGGTACACTAATTGCAAAGTTAATTAGCTCAAATAAAGAGAAGAGGATTATTCTTATTAACAGATGATTTCAAGGAAGACTTGCCCAAATTACAAGAGTTTCTAGTAGAAAAGTTAAAAGTAAAAGATTTGAAGATTTTAAAAAACTTTCTTGGTATTGAAGTGGTAGGATCAAAACAAGGTATTGTTATTTTAAAAAAGAAGTATAATCTTGATCTACTTTAAAAAAAGAAGCATTGGATGTAAGCCTACAAAAACTCCAATGGACCAAACAAAGAAAATTCAGATCATCATTAACAAATTGTCCATTAATAAAGGTATGAATGACACCTCATGAAACTCACCTACATTTACATCACGAGTCCTAATATTCAATTCCTTATTAGTAATGTAAGCCAATATATGAGCAACCACATTGAAGGTTATAAGAAATTTATAAATCAGATGATACTAAGTAAAATGCATGTTATATAAAAATTTATCCAACAAGATAACAAAAATTTCACAGTTGTTAATTGGATTATAAATGCATCCGACTAAAAATCCATATCTAGCTATTGTATTTATGTATGGGATAAACTTAGTCACATGAAGAAGTAAAAAAACATATGACCTGAAGAAGTGTTTGAAGATGACTACAAGACAATGACAAATGGTATTTGAAAAGAATATGGTCAAGAAAATTGTAAGATGTAAATTATAAACTCACAAAATTCTCTAAAAGCGTAATGTGACAATCAAGTTGCCATAAGTATGCAAAAAATATTATCCACTATAATAGGACTAAATGTATTAAGATAGATCACATTTCATTTCAAAAATATATATATATATATATATGAAACATCCCGACCAAATTATATTGTGATAAACTCTCAAACTATTTATATCCTCACCAAAGCATTATCCAAAATGAGTTTTGATGTTCTATTCAATAGATTGAGCATGAACAACATATATAATCCAGCTTTGAGGGGGGCTTTGAGGGGGAGTGTTAAAATAATCCTGATTTGATAGCTAGTCTAATTCCATCTACAAGCACCAAAAAATCCATGAACAATAACTTTTCAACAAGATCAATTTTCATGTAGCAAGTTTCCATTGAGAGTAATCTTATAAATCCCTGAACACCAACATTCAATTCCTATTATGTAATTAATTTCTAGATTTCATAATCAAAGAATAAATTTTAGATTTGTTTCTCACCTAGATGGTTATTTCTCTATATATTTATGTGCATCTTCTTATCTTTTTTTTTCACAAAATAAGAAAATAAAATTCAATCAAAACCTTTTATTTTCTACTCTATTCTCCTTGATAAATATGCATGTAATTAAGAAAAATTTCCCCACTTTTTATTAAGAGTATTGTTGGGGAGACCATTTGCATTATACTTGGATTCATATAATTAACCAATATAAATTTCCCAGCATAAAAAATGTGGAAATTATTGATGGCAGAACCCATTAGGTTAATCAAAATAATAATATATGCTTGAAGAAAATAATGATATATTAAGTGATTATAGGATTAATAGGAAGCAAGAATCATGATGAATGCAATGATTGGGAATTGGAGGCTAGATTCGATGATTGAGAAGAAATGGAATATGGGCTCAAGCCCATAAAAGAATGAAAAACACTTTATTTTTAAATATTTTTTCTTTTCAATGTCATGCTTACAATATCTAACTTCCACGGCTCCTAATAAGATGGCTAAGTAAAACCAAAATTAAAAAAAAAATTATTATAAGCATCAAAACAATTTTAAAATTACCAAAACATGATATTTTGGTTTTACCTTAAAATATTTGTAATAGAAAAGAAATATCCTTACACTATGTCGAATTGTATATACAATTATAATCATACATATAGTTATGGCTTGCACATATGATGGCAGATCTTGTAACCATTAAGAACTAGTCATTGCAAAATATTTTAAAAATATTCTACTGTCATGGTAAGATTTCACGAATCTTTATGATCTACATACATAGAAGTTCAACAACACACTCAATAAAAGATCATTCATATGATTAGTTCAAAATTAGCTTTAATCATACCTACAATTAATAACTGTTTAAATATTTTACAGAATCAACTAGTTAATTTCCATAAACTTTGTTTCTAAACCTAAAATTGACTCAGGCCCCATTTGGGGCTGCTGCAAGCACGCAGCGCAGTGTAAACCACGTCGTAGGACTGTTTGGATTTGACACGAGTTGCCAAAATTTCGGAATCCGAGGCGAAGCCACTATGAAGCTAAACTCAAGGAAGCCAGGTGCGGCCCGCATTCTATTATTTTTTTTCTTAAATTACCCCTCTGCGGTCCGCGGTTTGAAATGGCGAGGGTAATTTATTATTGTTATAATTTATTATATAATTTTTAATTCATAATTAAGGGATTTAAAATATAATATTGATTAATATTTAATTTATTTGAATTAATCTTATTTACTTAAATTTAATTTAAATGAGATTTATCTAATTTAATTTATTATTTATGATTAATTAAAAATTTTAGTTTATGATAATTATAATTTAATAAATTTAATTATAAATTGTATATTTGATAATGAAGTGGTTTATAATAAATAAATAAAAGTTAAAAATATTGATTAATATTAATTAATTTATTTAATAAAAATTTGATTATTGATCAATTATTTTACTGAATAAATACTTAGATTTACTAATTAATATTAAACTATATATTTATAATTAATTAATTTAATTTTAATATTAGTGTTATTTATTATATGATATATATAATCTCTTAATGTAATTTAGTGGACTTATGTTTATATATGAAAATCAGTTATCTTATTTTTTTCTCATTATGTTTCATAACATTCAACACATAAGGATATTTTAGTCTTTTTACTCTGGCATCGTAGATCGAATTGAGTTTTCCAAACAATCACGCAATGACTACTTAGAAACTAGCGGCAAATCTTACGAAAAGTTGCGTTAATCCAAACAGCCCTTAGTGATTTTTATGGAGATTTGCTTATAGTAATTGAAAATATTTTTGAGCACGGAATTTGCTTATAAATATATCTCTTTGAGACCATTGAATGTTAGAAAACTTCATTGCAAAAATTCCTTCAAGGCTCTCTAATTCAAGAGTTTCAAAGCAAAACCAATAGCAAAACTTCTGAAGTGTAAAATGATAGATACATTGCAAAGCTTCTGTCATTTGATTTTTCTTCGATAATCAAAGCATTGTAAGAAAATTTCCTTTTATTTTAGGCATTCTATAGATTCACTAAGTCTTGGAGAGCTTAATATTTACACAGTACAACATATTGGATTGCAATTGCCTATGTGTAGGAGAGTGATCTGTGAGGACTTCTCTGCTAGAAAATGAAGCAAAATAATGAGTGATAGATGAATCCTAATCTAAGGATTAGGAGTGATCATAAGCTAATTGGGTGTTGAACCAAAATAAAAATTTTCATGACTGTTTTCTTATAATATAATTATGTTGTTTTTACTTTTTTTGCATTGGTTTTCAATTATATGTGCCTAAATTTTTTATTTCCAAAAGCTTAAATCAAACCACTTATCGTTCATGAAATTATGAAGAAGTATAAGCTAGGGAGTATTAAGAGAGTAACAACTATGAACTAAATCCCCTTATAGAAATTAATAAAAAGATAAGAATAGATCTTACCAAAGAATGGAGGCAAATGCTCTCTGACTTGAAAATTTTCATATCTTCCTTCTCCAAGTTTATAGCCCAACAAAAAAAAAAACAACTAAAAAGATCTCAATCAAATAAATAAAAAAATACATTAAAAAAGTTCAAGAAAAAAATTTATTTTCTCCAGGTAAAAATCCAAATGCATTGTAATTCTTGCACCACACCTTATTTTATTATGCCCAAAGTACTGTAAGAAGAATGGGAAGACCAATCTTGTGTAAAAGAAAAAAAAAACTTTTTATAACATAAGCAAATGTATTATAAAAATTATAAGAAAAGGATAACAAAATTACATAAGATAAGTTATAAATTTAACTCTTCATATCAAATTCGTTATCTCGTCCAAAAAAAAATAAATAAATAAATAAATTTGAACATTAATAACCAAATCCTACTAATAACTTAAAACCGGATAAGGTAATAGCAGTGCAAATACCAAATAAGCCCAAACTTGTGAATGAGAATCACCTTTGTCAACATGTTGGCAAAATTATGGTTTTTAAAAATCTTTTGGACTGAAATTTCACCATCTTCAACTTTCATTGATAAATTGGTGTATGATATTAATATATTTTCTATCATAATGCATCTAATCATAAGTTATATGAATAACACTTTATCTATCATCAAACATCATTGGATTGTCATGGCTCAAAAAAATCACTTAGCTAAATAGCCTGATTTTTTAGTTTTAGTAAGTGTCATACTCTATCTCTTTAGTGGATAAACCAACTAAATCACAAGAAACGCCATGTAGCTAATTGCACATCATAAGCAAATGAAGACACCCAACACCTCCTCCAACGAAGATCACTAGCATTATCATATTTCAACAATCCTATATTTTGCCTGACATACATCAAATAAAAGCCAGTGTTACATTTGTGTTACCTCAAAATCTAAGCCTTACTAGGTTTACCTCTATGAAATTTCAAAAGTGATTGAAAATCACAACATGAATTGTATAAGTTGCTAGCTATTCATTCTTTTGGAAAAAATGATTAGTGACAAGAATTGGAGAACTTGATGAGTGCTCCATTCTAATATTTGTGCAATATTTATACAATCCTAGTAGAGCTTCTAATTAAAAACATACAAAATTAAAAATAATAATTAGAAAATAATTACAATAGTCCATGAATTGATGAGAAGGATAAATAATAGTTACGAAATAATAACAACAATCCACGAATTGATAAGTAAATAATAAGAATCCCATAGATCAATGAGGTGGCACTAAAAGAGAAAACAAAAAGGGCGAAAGTCTTGGTATGTATGGGTCTTCCTAGCAAACTTATACGAGTAATTCATAATTAGCAAGTAGAGAAGTTATGAGGTTTTCAGCATTGCAACCCAAAATTTTCTAATATCTTGACAATAAATAACTTATATGTTAAAGATAAAGTGAACTATTTTTGTTTCTCATAATCTTTTTTTTCTCAAGTATCTTCTTCACAATACTAAGATTTTTTAATTGCTTTTGCTCAAATTAACTTTAGTTGTTTTATATTTGACAATTTTTTATGTAATCATGTCACTAAAGAGTAAGTACAATAGATCCATCTATAAATTATTTATAATACACACAGTTATCAATGACCTTCTCCTAAACCTATGACTAATTAGCAAATTGTCAAGTATTTTATACTATCACCAAAGATTGTTTGAAAGCATATAATAACTTTTTCAGTAAAAATATTCGATATTCTTTTCTTGCAATTTTGAAACCTAGAGATTATTGCATGGGAATCTCCTCATCTAAGTCACCATGGCCCTATTCCTTTTAGTCTAGGATTTGCATTATAGCCATGACAATAACATTATATTTTGTTCATAACCAACAGCTCATTTGGTTTGAGATAGTTGAACCAAATCTTAGGTTTTAATTATTTTGTATAATTTCCAACTTATCTAGTATAGTTTGGTTCACTACTTTGATTATTTCTTATTGTTTGATTTCTAATAAGTTGGTGGCACCAATAATAGAATTTGCAAAATCAAATTATAAGTTAGTATGTCTGAAAAAGAGGAACCCTCAAAATCACACTAATGCAATATAATTTGTCTAAAACTTTTGAGAAGTAATGCTTTATTTTGACTTAAGGAAGTAAAGCCTCCAGTTGATATGCAAATATATAGGTTCTTATGGTGAGCGACAATCAAACTCTTCCTACTTATCCTTAAGCTTAACATACCAATCTAATTTTTTAACTCCATCCAAACATCAACCTGCTAAAACCTTTAGTTGAAGCATAGTTTAAGTCATTAAATTTAGCATCTCTACTAATTAAAAAATAATAATTTGATTTGAGACTTGTATAACAAAATGTGTACTCTTTCATCTTATTGCATGTCCAATGAATATACACTTAAGAGCTCTTAAATCTAGCTCACCCTCCTTTAAGATGAGAATAAATAGAACAACTAAAGTTCATAAGAATTGAATAATCTGCAAGATTATCTAACCACCAGCCAATACAATAGTCTCCAATGCAATATTTATAGATGGAGATTTGTTCATCAAACAACATGTGATGTTAACATCCTCTCCCTAAAAATTCTTACCTACACTAACATTGAACAATATAGATCAAGTTCTCTTTAAAAGTGTCATTTCTTTCCTTCTATCAGTAAATTCTATTGAGTACCCACAATAATTTAATGCTTGACAATGCTAGCCTTCGAACAAAATCCTTCCAAGTTAGAAAAGCTCCCCTTGCAGCCATCTTTTGCTTTCACTCTTATGTTGACTTTGCTCTTTCTCTCATGCTCATCATCGAGTAAGATCGCTTCCTTCGACTTTGGATAGTGCCCCGATTCCTATTCCCACCTTTTTTTTTTTTTCTAATTTGGAGCTTTCTCCCATCGTTTTTATCCTTTATAGTTATCTTCCCAAGTGTTTCCATCAGATCCAACATCAAGAGCATCAACAAAAACCATTTTTCCTGTCGTTTCATCATTTCCCATCATGACCGGCCTAGCATCTCTGGATGGTCTAGCAATTGGTGATGGTCTTCATATTTTCTTATGCCAAATCTCTTCATATACTGATGTTCAACCTCCAAAGCTTGATGTTTCTCCTTTATTGATGTTGTTAAGGAAAACGACCCTTCACAGTCAATCCACCATCCAACTTCTCTTTAATCTTTCATCATGACATGGATAAACTTGAAACAAGTGGACCAATACCCTTCATCACACTTTCTCAAAATCAAAGAACTCTAATCATGGTTGGAAAATTCTTATTTGATCACCCGAGCTTTTAGATTGTTTGATCTTTGTTGTGGTAATACTCTGTTGGTCTTCTTGATCGATGTTACGTGCTTAACAAACTATTTTGGATGCAGATTAATATAAATTTTTCTTTAAGCATTTATAATATGATAATGACTTAAAGATGTGTGTTGAAGTGATCTCCTTTTTTTTATACTTTCGAGGAGTCCCATATTACTCCATGTTTGAATTATTTTCCCTCACCTTTGAGCCCACAACATCAACAAATTCACACTATATTCTTTGGCTTTAATTTTTGAAAAATCATAGTAAGTGACTGCTACTCTTGCTGGGCACTCTTGTTCATTGTAGCTTGTGTTCTTATTAAGATGGACATTTTTGCTCCTTTTGCTAGAGAAGCATGGATTGACACTTCTAGAATTTGATAGTTTTCCTTCATATTGCAAACCATGCAAGTATTTTTATCATGATTTTGTTGATTGCTTCAAGGCTCATCTACAATTAAGAAAATCATCCTCTAAGATTCCTTTTGCTTAGATTGGCTTTTTGAGTATTATATGAACATATTAAATAATTGTATTGTAAATATTCATGATCAAATAGAAACTGTAAAGTCTACTAATATGTTGTATGCCGCTACCTCTAACTTGGTCCTTTGGGGTATTCTCATGACTCAAGATTCAACTCCTGAGTTGGTGACTTCTCTTCTATTGATGGTTTAGTGGTTGATAGTACCACCCTATTCCTCCAATTTTGGTAGTTAGGTCTTCTAATTAATTAAGAGCCATGTCTGTCTTAGACGTTGTCAAAACTATTCAAGACCATGTTAATACTTAGGCAGTTGTATTCACCACAGCTACAATTGATTATTGTGTAGTCGAGGTTTATAATGATCCTCTCTCAATTCAAACTCAAGAATCTATCAAAAGTTTTGTTGATTTAGAGAATAAAATAATTCTAGCTTTCAATTAGTATTTTTTTCATCAAGACAGATTGAAAAAAAATCTTCTTCACTCACTTAGATTTACTAGATTTTACGCAAGATATAATTACTCCCTAACGATTTTGGCATTTTGGACTTTTGTGTCTTCATGTTAATATGATCCACTCTAGTATAATCATCACTCCCTATATTTTATATATTTTATATCAGCTTGATCTAATGTATGTTATTTTTCTTTCTTGTTGGTAATCTTAAGTGACTACGGTTTCATTTATCTTATTCACTTATGAGTTATAAAATTTTGTTATTTAAAAAAACACTTAATGGATCCAATAATAATGTGAAGACAAAAAAAAAAGGATTATAAGCACTCCTTCGTGGAACACTCTTCCTCTAAAAAACAATTTTGGTTGAAGTGTCCTCATATTTTTTACTTAGTTTTTCCTCAACTATGGAATAATTTGATAGATCAAAATATGATATAATTATGATAAGTGAAGCATTAGAAGACCACATTATTTGGACTTCAAGTAAAATTTCATCATAAAAAGAAGAAAAAAAAATGTGGTAAACAATATCGCCAATTTCATTAACAAGCATGATGCAAGAAAGCTTCTATGGAAACTTTCAAAGATCAAGATTTTGTCTTTGATTTGGAGATAATATTGATTAAAAATAACTAAATAATAAGAGAAAATAAAATTAAATGAGCAAAGGAATTCTAATAAGATGAAAAAAATAGATAAATGTTGCACGAGTCCACTGACAATTTTTCAAGCATCACACATGGAATCCCAAGGACTTTACATCCATTGCAAATAATTTAATTATTAAAACATAACATAATAACCCCAACAAACTCTATTGATCAATCACTCTTCAATAGAAGTTGAGAAACTAATAAAAATAATAACGACAATGGTCAATTTAAAGAATAAAATCGAAATGACAAACAATACCTAATAAAAAATATGACAAAAAAATGAAGTCAAATATCTATAGTAATTTCATTGTAAAGTATTTTACCCTGAATTGTGGATACCGACCAAAGAAGCATAATTTATCACTTAAAGATTACAAAAAAGTGAACGATATTTTCAATAAAAATATAAAACTTCATTATCTACAATAAACAATAATGTCATCTATAATTAGTAAAGGGTATGAACTAGATATGCCTTTGGCAAATAAAAATCCCACTTATAGAAACATCATTGTGAATAAGAGTCTCAAATGGGTCAAGTTTGGGCCTTACTCGAACTTAGTCGACATGAATAGGTATAACTTAAACCTAACATATTTATTAAATGGGTTAAAAATCATCCCAAGCAAGGCCTAAGTGACCTATTTGGACATTTGAAGTCAAATTCAAGTTTGCAAATCAAATTCAATGAATCTTGAGTTTTTGGGTCAAATGTGGGTCAATCTTGTTTGTGGATTAACCCAAACTCAACCTAAAAATTAAACAAGGCATACTTTTAGACCCAAATCCAACATGAAATTTAAATGGGTTTACCCTAACCTGGATTTTTTCAAGATGAGTTTATGTTGGGTTGTCATATCATGTCGATTATTGAAATCCCTAATCATTAAGTTCAAGGAGGCTAAAAAATTTCTTCAATTAGACGCCCAATCCTCGACATAGAAGTTAGAGTTGATAATAACACCAATATACAAAGCATAGTTTAACATTGCGCAATTTGAGGCACAACTCAATACTTTTTGAGTAATTTTGCCATGAGGCATGTGTTTCATGTAAGTTGTGCCTCACCTCAAGATGTATGAGACATGTGCCTTATTTAAAGTTAGGTGTCTTTTTTAAAAATAAATAGTAAAAGAATATTACAAATTTAGCTGTTTTTTATATCTCTCATGCCTCACCCCTCACTCAACCTCATCCCCTCTCGCTCTCCGTTTAACACAAAGCCTGACCACCTCTCAGTCCTCACGCATCCACCAATCATCTACTTCCTTATTGATGCTAGCTACCTTCTAGCCATCGTCATCATCATGCTCTTTTTATCAAGCCTTCTTCCTTAACAAGGAATACATCTCTTCCTCCACCACATCTCTTTTTACTAGTGATTATAGAAATTATTTCTTAAAATAAAAAATTTCTCGATTTATTTAGGATTTATTCTTTTGTGATTATTTTCTTGTTCCAAGTTTTTTTAAATTAATTTTTAAAGATTTTATAAAATGATAAGAGTTAGGAATAAAAAGACAATGGAACATAGAAAAGACCTGACAAGGATCCATAATGCGCAAGTTGTAATTGCAATAAATGACAAAACATATGTTTATCTACATTAATAACTACTAAAAAAGGGTTAGTAAGGAGAGTATTACAAGAATAAAAGAGCACCTTCATGGCTCTCACAAAAATATTACATTGCATGGTGCCTAAAATTTAGAAGAGGAGATCCATGTATATATGAACAAGATGATAATGTCAAAGCATTTAGCATTATGACAATTTAATGATAGAATATATGTTTCGATCTTATTATTATAATGGGCCTAGTGCCAAAGATTCCTAATCTTCTTAGATATAAATATAAATTAGACGTGCACGAGGACTATGCATCAATACATGATAAATGTGGAGGATGACAACAATGATACAATGAGAGTATCCCATAAAATGTCACCCCAAAATAGTAGAGAAGCTCGCAAGCATGTATATATCGATATTGGAAGATTCTTTCATGAAAATGCCATTCCATTTAATGTGGCAACCTCCATTTTTATTTCAACATAATATGTTACATAGATTCCCATGGTTGAGGCTTTAGACCACCATCTAAGTATGACCTGAGAACTTAGGTATTAAAATAAAAATTGAATGGAATTGAAAAAATTGCCAAGAAGATTAAAGAAATTTGAATCATATTGGAGTGATGATCATGTTTGATGGTTGATCTTATATCAATAATAAAAGCTTGATCAACATTTTGATCAACAATCCCTACAACACTATTTTCGTAACGTTTGTTGAAGCATCATATTAGGTAAAGAGTTTGGAGTATAGTTTTACACTTTTTGATGGAATCATAAAATAGATTTGAGAGCATATAGTGATACAGGTTGTTATGAATAATGCTAGTGTTTATAGGCAGCTTGGAATAAGTTGATGAGGAAAAAAAACCAATATATTAAATATCTCACACTACAAAGATTTGATTCTTAAGAAACTAGGTAACTTCCTCAGCACAAGAATGCCTTAAGCAAACCAAAGAATATCAACAAGGTTATCAACAATCACTTGTAGGTTTTAGCTTTGATGGAAAAAAATTTCTTGAGAAAAACTCTTATAGCCTACTACAACTAGGTTTATTATAGAATAGTTGACTCTATAAAATATGTTGGAAACAGTTCAATCTTTGGCGACTATGTTCACTTCCATACAATGGTTTAATCATGCATGGGCCAAAAAAATAAAAATGAAAGGAAGCAAGAAAATTATTTTGAATGAATGGCATTGTTAAGTGTTAATTAAGCAATAACAATAACAAATCCATTGGTTAATGTATTAAGGTTCATTGATTCGGAGAAAAAGCTAGTTATGGGATATATTTAGAATGCGATGATAAGACTAAAGAGTTGATAGCACATGTTAAGAGGAATGAGTGAAAAAATAATGAGATTTAGGAAATAATTGATAAGAATTGTGAACTTCAACTTCATCGTCAATTGCATGCAACATGATATTACATTAATTCTCAATTTAAATATGTTGAAAATAAGTTGACCGATCTTAAGATCAAATTAGATTTATACTATTATATGAATAGGTTAATATCTAATTAAACTAAAAGGGCAAGGCAGATTTGCAACTTGTAGAATTTTAAAATAAGCTACAATTCTTTGGAGTGCAATAAGACTGATACATTTGTAAAATATTCTTCATTTATTAATTAAAATAAAAAAGAATGCTCCTAATTTTAATTATTTTCTTTTCAGATTTAGTTGAATGGTATATTCAATTTAGTGATGATAATCTAGAGCTATAAAAATTTATTGGCTTGTATATTCATCATCTGGTAGTGAGCAAAATTGAAGTGCATACAACCAAGTTCATACAAAAAGGAGAAATCGTTTAACTACCTTAAGAGTGAATTCCTTGGTTTACATCACACATAGTAAGAGATTAAATAATGAACATCTAAAGAAAATACTTTAAAAGATAACAAAGATCCCTCACCTGTAATGAAATATCAAAAGATGATGAATGATTTGTCAATGATAATAATAAATTTACACCATCCTATTTGCAACAAGATGATCTAAATATTGAATTTTTTTATGGGGATAAAAGAAAGATGAATAAGCCTAGTACAAGCCAACAAGAAATAAAAAATAAAGGTATCTATAAAAATTTAGGTATTTGAAGTTGTAACCATCAATATAGTCATTATTTTAAACTTTAATGAATATTCTTATTGATTATTATTGATTAAGAAAGAGGAAGATGAATGAGATTAAAATTAAAAAAAAAAGTTTGAGAAAACGACATACTCAAGAATGAGGTAGGAGAAAAAGCAATGTATTATGATGATGATTCTAATAAAGACGACTGAGTGAAGAGAGTGTTGGGGATTTTTGATTTTAAAAATTCTAATCTTGGTGGCTAGTTACTTGTTATGTTCTTACTATGGCATTGGACATAAAAAAGTAAAAGAGAGAGACTTATTGTGTTAAACTTATATTAAATTGTTATATTATTA
Organism: Cymbidium sinense; assembly: GCA_021442155.1. Classification (NCBI taxonomy): domain Eukaryota; kingdom Viridiplantae; phylum Streptophyta; class Magnoliopsida; order Asparagales; family Orchidaceae; genus Cymbidium; species Cymbidium sinense. Next base: position 182,197,505 of record CM038221.1, read on the forward strand.
GTTTGATGTCTTATCATACTTCGATATTTGTATAATACTTCTTACTTCAAGATTTAGTATTAAGATGTTAATATGTTACTTGATAATTTACATAATTTTTTATTATGAGGCTTACATTTTACCTTATGAACCCAATTTCAATTTTAAACCTTGATATAGAACAAGTGCATATGTACTGAAGCCTAGCTTCAAATAATATACAAAGGTTTAGATGTGCTAGTAGGTAGTATCATGCCAGTGGGTGAAAAAAGTGTGAAGAATAAATGTCAACTAATATGTAATATCCATAAATGTAAATATAAGCACTATGATAATCAATCATTACAACTTTAAAAATTTTTATGCATAATAATTCCATTAGCATAGTCAACAACTTTGATTGATAGACATGTATAATAACACTGAATGATGCATGCAGGGCTCAAAAAAAATCAAGAAATCATTTAAGTAATATACTAAAAACATTTTTGAAAGGCATTTAACTGGTGTCCTAATGTTGGACCAAATCTAAGTAAACTCTAGCAAGGAAAGTAGTCATGGGATCAAATCATGCTCGAGACAAAGGAAATTAGTCTAAAAGGATTGGGCTTCTTTCAACCTAGTTAGAGAAGATTCTAAAATTGAGCATTAGTTTCACTTTTGAATTGAGGTTGTTGTGCTAAGATGCATGAGTTAATAAGAACAAAAAAATATTGGCTTATAAGATCAAAAACTCACAAGGAAGTTTTTATGGCCCAGCTTGAGAAGTCTTCTTCGATCAAGACTCACAACACAATTCATAACCTTTTGGCTCATTTGCTCCCTCACTCCTTTAGGCATAACTACAATAAGAATTAAAACCAAATTTCATGGCTAGACATATGCTAACTAAGCAAACCACTTCCTAAAGAATGACCGGAATACCTTTTAAATACACTGGTTAATATTAATTGCCATTGTAATGCAATATGCTTTTGGGGATATAGTGAGGTGTGGAGTAAAGATGTAAACTTGAAATCTAATTTGTAGAACATGGTGACTTATAAGATTCAAACTCAAAATTAAACTAATATTTGGGCTCAATTCCAAGTTTAGATTTACAAGAACATTTACGTGTGAGCTCATGTGCAAATAAAATACATGACAAAAATGTCGTTCTACACAGATAATCTTATTCTAAATCTAAATCATTAGTAAAATAGTATTCATGGGCTATAATATCCTTGAATAAGAACTATGAATGACTTTAGGTGGTACCATTGCTTGTGTTCCAAGCTAGTGACCAACAAGTTATTCATGGATGTTACGCAATATATAAGGTTGAAAATGAAATAGACAATAGTTGTCTCTACATTGTTCTTTCCTGATAGCGGCTTTAGTGATATATTGAGAAGAGAAAGTGCCTTGGAATGTGTGCAAAATTAACTAGAAAAAATGGTGAATCTGCGGTAGAAAATAAATGTTACAAAATTAGTAACAAGTATAAAAAATCCAATTGAAACAACTATTTCAAAAAAAATCAAAAAACTTTAAAATCTAATCCATTTGCTTAACTATGACTAAAAATAACAAGAAAGTTGCATTAGTCAAATAAAAAATACTCAAAAAATAAGTGTTGTAAATGTTAAGAGTAAGGTTAATCTGAAAAGTTAGGCCTTCCAAGTTCACACCAAAGAAAATGAACTCCATCACGCCCAACGAAAAAATGGAAATCTTTCTCATTTCAAATTAAGCATTATGAAAGGATGCCCATGAAGTGAAGAATCATGCCACAAATTCAAAAAATGATATAAAGTATTTTGAATTTTCAAATGCCAATGAAGGCAATTAAACAACAATTAAAGCCATCAATATCCTCACTGGCAGTTGAATCCTATAAAGAAATAGATTGCTACAAACAAAAGGGCTAGAGGGTCAAACCCTTGCAATTAATGACATCATGGACATGGGCATAGGAACTCTCATGAGCAAGAAAAAGGCCCAAGTCAACCTAATGAACCCTCATATGATTCATTTCGGGTTGCTCAAAAATACATATTGAGATGCACATGAGTTTGTTTTGAGATTCATGTTTTGTGAAGTTTTAATTAGGAGTACAACACAAATTAAAAGACTTTAATTCTTAGCCTGCTTAGAAGTAACCAAACTAATCTACAATTGCACTGCACTTTGTCACATTACCCCTCTTTAACATTGGGAATCCCACCAATCTAGGCTTATAGAAAACACTTTCTAAATAATGATTAATTTGTTGTTCAAGAGTTGCAATGCATTTACAATTAGCTTATGTTAGTTAAAAGCTTTGTGAAGTTATCGAAGTTGGATCTTGATTGAGAAGGCTGATTGAACTAACACGTCTCGTATAAGAGATGTCCAACGTTTTTACGGGAAAGAAGGATAAGTTATTGATGAAAGCTGATGGAACTTGGATAAAGTTATCACGTAAATGTGACCATTAAAACCCTAATAATCACCAACCTTTCGCTTATGGAGAAAAATATGATGCTTTGAAGAATTATTTTCTGTGATGTTATCCAAGGCTTCAAAACATATCAAAAGAAACCTAATCTCAACCAAATTCTTTAACGCAAAATAATAACAATTACAATGGAGAAGAAGATACTTCAATAATCCAAAAAAACGAAGTGAAACACCATTTAACCAAAGCAATACTACATAAATATTTTGACCGAAAGAAGAAGAAATGCTTACAGCTTGCTGAAATGACGCCACTCCTAAGATCTGTGCGTACGGGTACGGGGCGGCGGTGTGCTGATGCGGCTGGTAAGCGCCATATGACACAGCCTGACCGTCATATCCGCTTTCCACAGCCTGGGCGACGGCGCCGTCGGTAAAGACGAGGGTGGACGGCGATGGATCTTCGTGTCTAACAATCGGATTAGGGTAAGGATTGAGGTTTGCAGTCGAATAGTAGGCCGAATAGAGATGAGCAGCGGGAGCCGTCGGCTGCTGTGACTGTAAGAGCGTTTGCGGCGCGGCGGAGAGATGGTGGCTACTCTGAATCCCGTAATCCATGAGCTCGCATCCGACGAGAAATGGGTGGATTCGAAGATCAATTACTCTATCACTCTGGGTTTTGGAGAAGTAAATGAAGGCTTGGGTACAGAGAATAGATCAAAACAATAATGTTCTTTTTTATCTTGGAGTTTTCAGAGAGAAAAAAATTTATTTTATACAAATAAAGAAAGGCAATATATTTATAAGAATGAATATTTAAGTAAATTTATTTATAATTTCATAATCTGGTGAAAAAATATTAATTTCAAAATTTTACAAAAATACATACTAGTTTATCCTAATTTATAATTAAGGACCTAACTCTAACCTCATATTTTATTTCTCAGACATCTATAACATCTATAACAGACATAACACATAATATGTCTAATATTAAAAATTTAATATTTACATAAATAGCATTTAAATCTTTAATATTATATCAAATAACATCATCATTAATCTTTTAAAAATAAATGCATTTTTCTTACATAGAAATAGGATTATATTTATAAATATTAAATTTTTAGATATTATATTTGTAAATGCATAAAAATTGTGTGTTATGCATGTTAATGTGCCTTTATTTAAAAAAAAGATTAAACTTTCATTATTGTATTGTTATAGGGAAATTTTGGCTTTATACCATCATAATCCAATATTTGTACTCATATCCACTTTTATTTTTATTTAGTTAAACATTCACAAAATTCATTTAAGATAAAAATTTCTCTTAGAATATTTATATTATTATTGAACATATTCCCACAAATATCATTTATTTCTTCATTCTATCATATCATAATTTATCTTGTAGCATTGTAAGAATATCGTGATGTTAGTTGAATCGAGCAAAGTAGTTTAATTCGACATTGTTAATCATGGGTTAGTGCTTTAATATTTAAATAATATTATGTCATATAATCAAATATAGGGTTTGAAGAAATTGCTTCAAACAAAGTTTAATCAATGATCAAAAATAGGTTTAAAACATGTTCAAACTTATTTCAATTTTATTCAAATAGTTCAAATCAAATTCAAAATTTGTTTGAACTTTAGTTGAACTAAGTATGGACCTAATTCAAACAGATCGAATTCAAATTTTGTTTGAACCTTTTTTTATTGTTAATCAAACATTGTTTGATTTTATTTGTATAAGTTTCTAAACATTTTGAAGAGGATCCAATCATTGTTATAATATGGTTCGGACATTATTCAAACATGATAGTAATCTTGCTCAACTTTATTTTTATAATGTTTTTCTTATGTAGGTGAACTAAGCATTAACACTTTGTGTTGTATGACATAGAATGGAAAGAAGACATCAAACTTGGTTGAATGTTTAGTGGAAGACAGAGTATATGTTTGATGTTTCCAAAAGTATTATCTATAACAAACACAAAGATCTCCTACACAAAGTTACAAATATATTTGAAGTTGAAAGTAAAGTATCATTTTGATGGACTATAATCCATCAAATCAATCCCACAAATATAAACAACAATATATTTTGATCTTGCATTATTTGGCAATACGATTTCTATATTTTTTTTCAACATTATTCTCTCATTATATGTCTATTGCATTAAGAAAACAATATTTCAACTATATTATATAGCTATAGGCAAAACTATTTTTAGGTGGATAGAGTAAATGGCAACAAATGAAGATGATGTAAGGATAGACATTGATATAAGAGATGGTGAAGATGATGTTAAAGTCTACATGATGAAAATGATGACAGTTTCATAGATGTTTTATAACAAAAGCGTCAATTATGAATTACAACCCCTTTATGTGATGTAGCTTAAACTAGTAAACGAGTAAATTATTATGATTCTTTATAGACTATAGGATTGGAAATAATAATTATTGGGATGAAAAACACATGGATAACTTCTATCTTGTAAACATTAATACTTGAAAGTACCCCCCCAATTCAATAATTTATAATATTATGACTTTATGTTAGAGTTTTCCCTCAATGTATATAGAAGTTAGAAAAATATTTTGAGAGCAAGAATGATAAGAATAAATAATTACATCTATATGCCATGACAAAAAAATTGAATTCAAGATAGTTTTGATATTTGGTGTTTTTGTAATAACTCTAAAATTTGTTCATGAAGCATGCAAGTAAAGAGTTGGCACATTATAACATAATTGAAGTTTGAAGACATATATCATAACACAATTATTCACAAGATAATAGAGGTAATGACCATTGACATAATTAATTATGGCTTACTACATACATAAAAAGGTCAAGCTCATTGGGTCTAACCAAAACTTGATGATAAGAGTGATAATATCTAATATTAAAAAAAAACTATGAGTTTAATTATTTTGTAAGAATGTTGATGATATCGTGTGATGTTTGGTCTATTAAAACTTTCTTTAAAAAGTTATCATCATATCTTTTCATGTTAAATAAGAAAAAAATTAGGCATAATGATTGATATGTAGCTTGGGACTTTATGATAATATTTCAAGTATACACATTTCTCTCTAGGTGATAATATTCAATGTTTAAAAGGTGCATATTGTCTAGTTTTAAGTGTTAATAGAATATTTCTTAATATAAATTGTGGATATATTTTGCTCATGATTGTGGCCTAATATATGAATGCTTAGTTTTATTCAATGATATTTATAATAGTTGACCTAAAAATTTTAAAAATCTTTATTTAAATTCAAATCTATTTTCAAATCCATTAAAATTTATTATTAAAAATAATTTTAATATCCAACAACTTAAAATAACAAGCTTTAATTTAATCAGATTTTTTTTTCAAATTGACTTGGAAGCTTAGAGTCATATAAGTTAACCATTTGACCACTCTTCGACTTAGTACATATTAAGTATTGTGATACCATTACTTAGAATCTTATTTAGTCGAAGATAAGGTGTAGTTAGGTTTAACCTCTTGTTATGCTTCTTGAATATATTCCATGTGATGTTTTGTATTATTTAAAATGATTTATTTATTGATTTGTTTGCACTAAGATAAAATAATGTACTTTTTATAGGTGTTTTTAAAATGTAAAAAAAAGGCACAACTAACTACATCAATAAATTGTCAAACCAAACTTTAATTTATGTTAATATTTAATTAGCTTAAATAGTTAAAACAAATCTTTTTGTAAGGCCTAATATATGTTTATATTTGTGTTATATCTATGTTCATTTTAGTTAAGTAAGCTTGATAAATAGGATAAGGTAAAAGTAATAGTTTGCCAATTCACTTTAAGATTTGAGAGTAAAATCTAGATGATTAAGGATAAAATTGTGAATGAAATGAGTGTTCAATAAGCTAATTATGGCTTTATTTAATAAAAATCTATTCATCTGATTAACTAATTAAATAGGTTTTGATACTTTTATGAAAACTTTGTTATTAGAAGAACAAGCTTGAAAAATTTGTTTCTTATTTTGTTTATGATCATGAATAATATCATCTATAACTCATATATAAGCATGATTGAGGAGCTCGATTTAGGCTCAATATAAAGCTTAATTAAGGTTCATTCGTACTTGCTTGAATTCTATTTGTTATTTAGAAATTTAGTCCTATGAGGATATTCTAAAGTAGAACTATGTATAAGTTATAAAGAGCTAACTGAATTTTTTAGCATATAACCCATATAGCATTGGGCGACGTTGTTTGAAATTATATCGAAAATAAATTTGATAATTTTTTAAATGAATAAATTTTATAAATTAAAAGTTTTTTAAGCTCAATAGGATTAGCTCATTAAGAAACAATAGCTCAATTTGATTAGGCTCATTGATGGTTTCAGATGAGTTGTTCCTTGATTACAAACTAAATGAAGTTTGAGCTAAGCTCAAACTAAGCTTAAACATAAATAAATTTAAATGAATTGATCTTAAGCATTATCATAAAAAGCTCAAATTAGGCTCAAACTATGCTTTTACTTTTGGTAAACAAGCTCAAGCTCAAAAAGTTTTTGGTTCAGCTCAACTCATTTCACTTATTGCTCAATCCAATCTAAGAGTAAATACTAAGAGCAAAGAAATCATGGGACTTATGCTTTATGGTATTGTGTTATTTTTACATATAGAAAGTAAGATTAGGTTGTATTTATAGAATGTCTATATGCATATTTGTATATTTTTATGGGTACTTATTTACAGACCTAACAACACATGGCCTTTCTTGTCATATTTGTTTATATTTTGTTCTTTTGAAGTTGGATCATATGTTGTATATTTTTCTCCTTTTTAATGAAATATTTGTTTGAAATATGCATTTTGATGGTTCATTAAAAAGTTATTATATGTAACTTTAATTAAAAAAAGTAATCAATATAAAAAAATCTTCTTTAATATCAAAATCACATGGACTTATAACCACTTTTTAATGGATCTTTACTTTCCTAGTGTCTTTATGAACACACACATAAGATAGTCTTTTATTAGCATTAAGTTAGGCTGATTCATTTGTCATGATATGATCAAATTGATATAGTTAAAAGACTCAAGGAAAAATAAATTAGCATATATTTATGTGTCATATTATATCTTGCTCCATTACACTATCCTACATCTTGATTTAGTTAAATTTGTCTAGGTGGTTTTCTAAACATATGCTTAAGTTGTGACTTGATTTAGATATGATTGTAAGGCTCACTAAGTAGTTTGAAACCCTATTATCAAGTTATCTTTATCTTATATTTCTATAATCATCTCCATATGCTTCAAAGGGTGGAAGCCTTATACTCTTTCAAAGTATCAAGTATCATTAATTTTCTAGGAATCTATATTTATTTCTTGGTTTTGATTTTTTGGTTCCTCTATGCAAAATAATTTATGATTGTTGATTGGGAATCTCAGTTGGACTACATTGATTACCTTCATAGCTAAGTATATAAAAATTTGATCACTTGGAATGTGGATTCATAAAAATCTTAGACATGTTATGCTGATCTTTTTTATGAATTCCATATATGTACCTATAAATCCTTTCAAACCCATTCAATTCACTTAAATTTTTATTAGTGTCATTCTTTTACTATACTCAAGCTGAATAAGAATATAAACATAACTCTTTCATCAAGAGTATGTCTTAAAGATTTCCAAAGGTTTAAATAATCTAAAAGATAAATTTTTAGAATACTTATTAACCATACTATCTCAGTTTAATATTTATAAGTATTTTATATGAGTTTTATATGACTAATTGATTTTATCTCATTAAACTCACTTTTAATCTCTATTTGTGGATAACCCATTTTTAATCAAACATAGAATAAAAGAAATTATCATAACATGAAGCATTGACAACTTTATTTGCTCTGAAGAACATTGAAGTTCATATAGGACTACAAGCCACTTCAATACCTTTAAACACAATCCAAATGTCAATAATCTAGACATAGTAAGTGGATGTAATACCAACAATAGCTTAACTAAGTCATTTAATACAAAAAGACATGTAGAATATGATGGCAGATATGCTCTATTATCCTTTAGTGACCTTATATATATATATATATATATATATATATATATATATATATATATATATATATATATATATATATATATATATATAGTAATGCAATTGAAATTGAAATTGACTTATCACAAGCATTACTCTTTTATTACCAGTGTCTTCTAGAGGTGTTCAAAAGTATAATTAATCATAAATATTTTTTTAAAAAGATTTATTAACCAAGCTCTCTTAATTTAATTTTTATGAGTATTTTACATGAGTTTTGTAAGAATAATTACTCTTACCTCATCAAACCTCTTTTTTTGCTTTCATTGTAGATTATCTTCTATAAAAATCTCCCTTCATATAAGATGATAAGAAGTTACTTATATGTTATAAAATAGTGAAGCATTAATAACCTTATCTACTCCACAAGGATATCAAACTTCATACAAACTATATGCCACTATAATTATACAATCCAAACTTCAATAAACTTGTGCATTAAGTGGATGGAATACTTATGGTAGTTTAACTAGGTCATTTAGTACAAAAAGGGCATGCAAAATATAGTGGAAGACATGTTCAATTTCCCTTTATGACCATATGCATAATAATACAATTAAAATTGGTTTGACATGTGTTGATCTCTCTAAGCTAGATGTAGAATTTTGAGGGGTTTTGTCTAAGAAAAAGAATATGCTATCAACATTTCTTATCAATAGTTAACAATTGTGTTTTGAAGGATGGTGGTTGGGTGAAGTTGATTTAAGAAGCACACACCTCCAAAGTGATACAACACTTAAGGGTGAATATAAGTTAAACAATTTAAAGAGTCATGCACATTAGATAAAATTCCTTGCTTAATTGTATTTAATTCATTTTTAATCTAGGTTGTATAATGGTGAGCGGCCTACCCAATTTGTTTCGGGTTTTGGTGATACGATCATAATGACCTTTTATTCTTTTAACTTGCTTTATGAATTGATTGATGATTTATTTAGCTTTTGCATTAAGTGACATCTTTTTTCTAATTTCTTCCTTGCTTCATGTATGGCCTAGATGTGGATTAGGCTCTTAGGAAAAATAAATTTTTACCAAATCTAATAATTCAAAACTAAAAATAAAGAATTCATAGCCTCCCCTAAAGCTTAGGTTAAAGATCAAGATAAAAGAATTAGTAACCCCTTAGCTTGATGAGTACTTCTTTTATAACATCTTGCACAAATGTATCTTGTTTCACTTTTGATTGGAGGACTTTCTCCTTGCGGAGAAACTTGGCTTGACTTTTGAGAGCCATGGTGGAAACACACCTCCTTTCTTCTTGTTGATTTTGACCAATAACTTTATTTCTCATGCATTAGGCATATGAATCCTATTAGCTTGAGTCAAAATAATTATCCAAAAATGAAAAGAAAAATGAAATCTGAATTGCATTAGATTTAGGTCATTTGAAGCATGTCCTTACATGATTTAGTCTCTTTAGAGAGTGAGTTTAAGGACTTAGTCTCTTTCTAAATAAATAATAGTCTAACTATCTTACATAAAGCATAAGACTTGCCTACATGAATTTAAAATCATAGGAGGAGTTAGTTGGCTGCCACCCCCAGGCGGTTGTAAGTCCAACCAGTCAGATGGTTTATCCTTTCTTATGGAGGCAAATCAAATACCCAATTTCACTTTAGATTTAGGTTGTGCTTTCAGCCCTTACCAAAGCTCAATAAATTTAGATTCTGAGGTTGCTTCTCCCCTTTGTGGGCCATAAGCTTAAATCCTCCTCTCTTAAGTATTTCCATAATCTTGTGTTATGAAATCATAAGTCCTAAATTCTTAATAAAAATTTAACTTAAACAAATTAAATCAATTTCAAAAATGTAAAGCCCAACCATAGGATAGTTTGAGATGCTCAAGTTTCCTAGCATCGTGAACATCTCGACTTATCTTTCTTTTGATAATAACTCCCTCTCTTTGATCAATCCCATTTGATCTTCAAAATGAACTAATCGATTGATAGTCCTCTCCTGTTAAAATCTTTGAAAAAAATGATTATTTACCTTAATCAAGAGTATTCCTAAAGGATCTCATCTCTTAGGATATAATTAACTATGGGGGCTTGCCCCTATAGGAAACTTAATGAACCTGGCTTAAAATAAACCCCGCTTACTTTTCATAAAAAGTAGGGAAGAATCTCGGTACATATGTATACCCATCATCCTTAGAGTTCTTATTGAGGTGATTAGTCCATTAAAGGGTAGTGACTTCTATCTCCTGAGATAGTACACTATTCTCGACGATGCATTCCTGAATAAGCACATCTTCGAATCTGCATGGTGTCCCAAAAAGATGAATTTTTATATTCTTGCTTTTCACCACAGAAGAAGGTGACCATATAAAAAATTTTCATCCACAATAATTGATTTATGGGCTTTTGAAAATAACTTTTGATTTAATAGTAATAATAACCACCTATTTTTAATTTAAATTAACACATATAATTTGATATAAAAGAAACTATTTCATTTAATTAATTTTAAAAGAAATGAATACATGATTACATATGGCAAGCAACATTTAACATGATTGAATGAAATAAAGGAGCATAGCACATGATCTCATTCATTCCAATTAATTTTTAAGGACAATCATACCAAATAAGGGTATTTAAAATAAACTAAAGTTCTTTAATGTTATTTCTTCTTTATGTTTGATTTGAGTTAAGGAAAGTGAAAGAGGTTTGCTGTTTTTAATCCCATTCTCCCATGTGTGAGTTAATCTGATTTAATAAAAAGTAATTAGGTTGATTTTATGGATTGATTAAGTTAAGGATGGATTAAATCAATTAATTAATCCTTACCTATGTCACCTTAAGGTAGTTAATTAAACAAGTATGAGCTAATATGATATGCAACCACATAGAAAAGTAAATAGTAATGCTCTTATAAAATGAAAGGGACCTAATACAATTAGCTCATAATTATTAATTAATTAAACTTAAGGAGCTCACTTAATTACTCTTATGGTTTTCTCACACATGTGAGCAAATCATAATTTCATTAGCTCTCTCTTTAGGTTATTGAACACCCAAAGAGTGACGTGGGTAAAAATTTCTATATGGTCACCTTCAATCTTTGGTGAAAAAGGCAAGAATATCAAAATTCATCTTTTTAGGATACCACGCAGATCCACATATATGCTTATTCAGGTGATTGAGTATGTCATCAAGGAATAGTGTACTATCTTGGGAGATAGAAGTCACTACCCTTTAATGGACCTAATCACCTCAATAAGGACTCCTAAGGATGATGGGTCTACATATGTACTAGAGATTCTTCCCTACTTTACATGAAAAAATAAAGCAGGGTTTATTTTAAACCGGGTTCGTTAAGTTCCCTACAAGGGCAAGCCCTCATAGTTAATACATCCCAAAGAATGGGATTCTGTAGAAAATTCTGGTAAATGATCATTGTCTTTAAATATTTCAATAGGAAAGGACTATCAATCGATTTATTCATTTTTTTGAAGATCAAATGGGATTGATCAAAGAGAGGGAGTTATTATCGAAGCCAAAAGAAAGATAAGTAGGAGATGTCCATGATGCTAGGAAATCTAGTGAGCATCTCAAACTATCCTATGGTTGGGCTTTATATTTTTAAAGTTGATTTAGTTTGTTTGAGTTACATTTTTCAATAGAAATTTAGGACTTATGATTCCTTAACACAAGATTATGAAAATGCATAAGAGGTGAGGATTTAAGCTTATGGCCCAAAGGGATAAGCAACCTCATAACCTAAATCTAGGGAACTTTGACAAGGGCCGAAAGCACAACCTAAATCTAAGGTGAAAATGCGCATTTGGTTTGCTTCCACAAGAGAGGATAAACCACCCGATTACTTGGACTTACAACCACCTGGGGGTGGCCACCAACTAACTCCTCCTATGATTTTAAATACATGTAGGCAAGTCATATGCTCTATGCAAGATAGCTAGGCTATTATTATTTAGAAAGAGATTAAGTCCTTAAACTCACTCCCTAAAGAGACTAGATCATGTAGCGACATGCTTCAAGTGACCTAAATCTAATGAAATTCAAATTTCATTTTATTTTCATTTTTTGGATAATTATTTTTGACTTAGGCTAATAAGATTCATATGCTTAATGCATGAGAAATAAAGTTATTGACCAAAATTAGTGAGAAGGGAGGAGGTGTGTTTCCACCATGGCTCTTAAAGGTCAAGCCAAGTTTCTTTGGCAAAGGTGGAAGCCCTCCAATCAAGAGTGAAATAAGATACTATTGTGCATGATATTGTAAAAGAAATACTCATCCAGTTAAAGGGTTGCTAATTCTTTTATTTTGATTTTAAACCTAAGCTTTAGGTGAGGTTATGAGTTCTTTATTTTTAGTTTGAGTTGTTAAGTTTGGTAAAAGATTTATTTTTTCTTAAGAGCCTAATCCACATCCAGGCCATACATAAAGCAAGAAAGAAACTAAAAAAATATGCCACTTAATGCAAAAGCTAAATAAATCATCAATCAATTTATAAAGCTAATCACAAAAAGAATAAAAGGCTGAGTGTGGTCGGGCACCACCACACAAACTTGAAAATAATAAACTGGATAGCCGAGTTCTACCCTTATACAACCTAGATTACAAATGAATTAAATTATAATTAAGCAAAGAATTCATTGTTATGGGGGTCCTCAAGCTTCATTTCTTCATTCTTCTTTTCTTCTTTCTTCTTTTGGTTCCTTCTTTTGGATGGTTGGAAGGTAGATACTCCAAGGCTTCAGATGGTGCATAAGATAGGATCTTATGACCAATGCTCATATTAATCCCTATAGCAATTATTCTGAAATCCTACATAAATTTACATGAAAAGAAAAAGAATAAAAATCTAACTAACACCTGCAAAATAGAGATTAGCTAAAATAAATCACACAAATCCCAAGCATGTATATTAGACTTATCACCCCACACATGGTGACTAAGTCCACCTAGCCTATTAGATTATGCTTAGGGGTATAAGCACCTGCAAGCAAAAGTATTTATATTTTTATTTATCACAACGCCCCTTAAGCACAATCCCCTGCAAAAAATAATGGTTAAACTAAGAGCGTCCTACCATTCATTCTATGAGCATACATCCTAACATCCAATCTAAAACATATATCACAAAATAAAATATAACATCAAACCATGCACCATCCTAACCTAAAGCTAGAAGTCGTGACTTAGCCTAATGTGTGTGTTTGGAAGGTTTGTGTGGTATGCTTAGCTATGGCTTTAAGTTAGAATTTTCTAAGTGTGAAGCATGTTCAACTTAGAGGAGGGTTTCATTTAAGTGATTTAGTTGATTTGGGTTAATTTTATTTTAGGTTTTTATTAGTTCAAGTGAATCCTACAATTAATTACTAAGTTATAAAGAAAGGGAAAGAGAAGAGAACTTCTCTTTCCTTCCCTAACCTAAGTAATTTCTAAAGTGGATTCACATTTTTAGTTTTATTTAGTGAATGCTTTGATTAAGTGTTTTAATTATTCCTAAGTTTAGATGAACTCTAAATAAGCCCAATAAAAAAGAAAGGCACTTTAAGATTAAATAAAATGAACCAAATTCACAAAATATACATCACTTCATTTCTTTCCCAACATGTATATCATGCATATGAATGAGTCTTAAGCATATCTATAAACACAAATGAGAACATTTAACACACTTTATGATGCATGCTAAGTAATTTATTTAAGGAAATTTAGAAGTTTAAGATGCATGATTTTCATTAAGTATAAAGGATTTCTTATCCAATATTCACATGCACACTTGAAAGTATGAAAATCATAAGTGAATATAGCGTCATTGTTAACCAGAGATGTAAGGTACAAGACCTACTTAGGGCTACTTAAAACCTCACAATCTTGGGGTTGTCTAGACTAATATATTGCTTTCCTTAAATACAAATATGTGTACAAAAGAAATGAATGAAAAAGAAAGAATGCAAAAATTTGTATTAGTTGATTCATTTTGTTTATGCAACTTATGTGTGCAAGCATGGGTAACCTTCTTAAGTATTAGTATAGAATGAATATGATATGGGATTGGGCAAGTGCTATGTTCTTTTCAAATGAACCATACATCTTACCAAATCCTATTCAAAACTATCCTAAAAGAAAAGAGAAGGAAGACCTATACTAAGCACATCCTTATTCTCTCACATGCTTATAATTAAAATATAAGTAGCACACTTTCAGTTTAAGGCATTTGATTTATATGTCTTGAAAATAATTTGAATTTAGTTGTGATAATAGCCACTCATATTATTACTTTAGCCAACACATTCAATTTTGACATAAAGTAAACAATTTCATTTTGAATTTGATTTTGAAAAATATAGATGCATGAAATCATATGACATACAAATTTAACATGTTGGGAAAGAATCAAAGCAAATGAACGCATGTGAACTCATTCACTTCAATTAAATCCTTATGATAATCTTATGAAATAAGAAAGCTTAAAATAAATCAAAGTGTATTCAATGTGATTTTTGTTTGGTTCTAAGTTTGATTTAATTTTGAAAATGTGGATTGAGTTTGCTATGCCTAATCCATTCCCACATGTGTTTGATATTTTTTTTAATTTTAGATGATTAGATTCATTTTAAATTTTGATTAGGTTATGGTATGAATTAAACAAGTTAATTAACCCTTACCTACACCACCTTAGCATAGTTAACCAAGTAATTATAAGCCAATGAGATGACATAAAAACTCACAAAGAATTTAAACTTATAATGCACTTAGGAAGAAAAGAGCCTAATGCAATTTGGCTCATGATTAATGGTTAATTAAGCTAAGAGGTTTAACTTAAGTAATTTCAAAACACCCCTTCACACATATGAATTAGGTTTTGATTTCCTTAATTGAACTTAGGCTCAAACACTAAGTATCTACCCAAAGTAGATTAATTAAGTTCTGAAAGTTTTTAGAATTTTTAGAAATTAATTAAAGTGGTAATTAATGAATTAACCCTTAATTAAGAGAGGATTAAGGAAAGAAAATATGATTTAGGGAATAGCTTAGGGGAAATATCTCAAAATTATTCCTAAATTTCCTATTCATTGGATCTAACCTTAATCAACCTTAATAATGGATTAAACACTAATCCAATCTTAATTATCCTTAATTACATTAAGAGAGTAATTAGAAAACACATTTGTAATTCCCCCAATTAAGCCTTAAATAAATCCCAAGAAAATTATGAGAGGCAGAGGTCATCTCCTAAAACATACGCGAGAAGTTTGGGATTAATCAAAGGATTAATGAAGAAGTAATTAACAAAATTATATTTCCATTAAAACTCAAAATTAGAGAAAAGTATAATTTAAAATCCATTGAAATTATTTTTAAAATATTTAAGGTTAAATTATCTTTCCATAGAATTTTACCTCATATTTTTCTAAATTTTATTGAGGGAGATATGAATTTTTGAAGGTTAGGATATTAATTAAAATTAATTAAAAAGTAATCTCAACCGACCGCACACGGGCGGGGTCGCTTGTTTTACGCACGCGGGGATTACTTAAACATCACATCGTGGTATGACGGACAGATGTTTGATCCTAATCAAAGATCGAGTGATTTGATCGAATGGTCAGGGATCATCATGCAATTTCTAAAGGGATAAATCACTTCTAAAACATGGGATTAATCTCAACCGTCCATCCAAAATGCACGGATGGATGGCTAGCATCGCCCTAGTTCTTCCCTAAGGCTCAACAGAGATCGTCCATGATCTAAGGGAAGATCCGAGCTTAATTGATCTCGAATTGGAATGAGATTGTACCCACACCATCTAAAGCAATTTACAAACTTATCAAATGGTGGATTTCTCATCCCATGATAATTGCTTTCACAAAAGACTAACACCTCCTAAGCTAAGTGGTTAGAAAATTTCATACCTCGTGGAGGTGATCACCGGCACTCGAGCTCGATGAGGTAGTTTCATCTAGTGGAGACGAAGCCCTTTGAAAGCCTCGGGTTGAGTTGAGATCTCCCATGGACCAACACCACTTGCTCCCCTTTGTGGCTTTGATCCAATTCACCTCCTCCTTGCTTTAAGAACTTGAGAGAATGCTTAGGTGCACTCAACTTGATCCCCTGAGGGAGTGTGCAAGAGGAATTGGAGTGGATTTGTGTGAAGAGAAAGTTGAAGATTGAGATGATCTCCCTTCTTTTCTAAAGAGGAAAACTAAGAAATGGCTATCTCAAATCTTTGTTAGAAAGCTTAGGATTGCTCTCTGATGTTTGCTAACACTCACTAGGGTTCAATCAAATGTTAGAATGATCAATTCAAATTGAATTAGGGGGAGTATATCTCTACTATGGAAATCAAATAAGCCTTAGCTTGCCATTTTGATCCAATTGATCACATGGAAAGGTTTGTTTAGGTTGTTAGATCTTTGTACATGGTCAGTTTGAGGTCTTGAGTGATTGGTAACCTCCCATGTGCTTCAAATTGAGTGGAAGAAGGATTTTGAATGAGCCAATTTGGGCTAGGGGGTCGGGATTGGCCTTGGGTCCATTTGGGCTGACCCAAACCCATTGGGTTTGGTGCACCACTCTTCATTGGGTTCACTTGAGCTATTAGGAAGGTATTAAGTTGATATGAAGAGGGATTGATCAAATTACCCATGGATTAGACCAAAATTTATTCTATGGCCTAGGGTAAATGGTCATGTGACTAATTTTTCAATTTGGATATATTGGGTATGTGGAGAAACTAGGTTTGGCCAAGTTTCATGAGATTTGGAATTCATTTGATAAGGTTTGGCTCATGTTGACCCATTTAGGTCAAAATGGGTCAACTAAAGTAACCAATTGGTCAAATTGGGTCAAACCAAGGTTCAAGTTCATATGACCATTTGAAGTGTTTTGGTGGCTTTGGTTTGATTCAATTTGGTTTAGTTTTAAATTTGGCTCATATAACTTTATTTAGGTCAAATGGGTCAAGTTGACCAATTTGACCCATTTGACCTATTTGAGCTTGGTCAAGGGTAGGTTTAGGTTTGGTTAGTCATATAGAGTGGATTGGTATCTTTGTTTCCAATCAATTTTGGTTAAGTTTGAATTTGGCTTAACATGACCCCTTTATGTCAAGTTGGACCTAAGGTCAATTGGGCTAGGTTAGGTCTAGTTGGCCAATTGAGGCTTTGGTCAAGTTCAACAAGTGATTTGGAATGAACTTGACCCATTGGTTTGAATCAATTTGGCTTAGATTTTTTTGACACATTTTGACCTCTTTAGGTCAAGTTGGGTCAACTTGGGTCAAGTGGCCAATTGGGCTAGGTTAAGCTCAAATGTTGACTTTGTCAAGTTCAAACATAGTTCATGAATGAACATAGATCATTGGTTCCAATCAATTTGGCCTATGGTGGATTTTGATTATGTTAGATTTCATTTTGGGCTAAGTGTTGACTTGGTCAACCTATAGGTTTGACTTGGTTCGACCCAATTTGGTTGATTGATCATCCTATGATGATTGTTGATCATGATGAGAGGTATAGGTGAGTTTGGTTCAATCCAATTTGGTAAGGATTAGAATTTGACTCATAAGGGTACTTTAGGTCACTTTAGGTCAAGTGAGCCTAAGTGGGTCAAATGGCTTGGTCAAAGTTGGATTTGAGTTTGATTGAACTTATATATAGACTTATGATTGAAATATAAATCCATTTACAAGTGGTTTGAAGTCAAATGAGTTTTGATTCAATTGCAATTTCATATTCAAAGGAAGAATATGAAGGGATTTTGGCTTTGATTTTTGAATTGAGTTTTGGTTAAGTGATTGAAGTTTCTATTTATATATGGGTTCATGATTGTAGGGTTGATTGAATCATAAAGGAAAATCAAGAGTTTGGCTTGATTTGAAATTGATTTGGCTAAGTTCAAGATTTTAACTTGAAAAGCTTAGGTTGGATTTTGAGTAGATTTGAATTTGATTATTTAAATTTATATTTCATTTATATTTGTGAATATAAATGAGAATATAAATGAGTCATGAGAAAATTCTAAGGAATTGAAATGCTTTGATCATGATTTAGGCTAAGTCCATTAAAAGGGATTTAAAGGACTTAGGAAAATTTTTAGAGTTTGAAGTTTAAATTTTTGAATTTGATTTGATTGATTTATATTTATATTTCATTTATATGTGTGAATATAAATGAGAATATAAATGAGTTTTGAGAATATCCCATGAGTTTGAATTGATTTGATCATGATTTTGGCTAAGTCCATGAAGGAGAACTTAAAGGACTTAGGAAAATTTTATTTGGAGCTTGATTTGTGGATTTGATTTGATTGATTTATATTTATATTTCATTTATATATGTGAATATAATTGATATATTAATGAGTTATAAGAAAATCTCAAGGATTTGAATTAGTTTAGATCATGATTTTGGCTAAGTCCTTAAGAAGAGTTTAAGGACTTAAGAAAGATTTGAACTTAGGAATTTCATTCATGGGTTTGAATCATGGATTTCAATCACATGGAGTTGATTTGAGTTTGGAGAAAATCAAATAAGATTGATTTGAAGTTTGACTTGAAGGAAGGAAAGTGAGGAATGGTTCAAGCTAACGGTAGGCAAGTTTTCCTAACACCCCTAAGGTATGACCTATTCCTATGGCTAACTCTTCTAAGTCTCTAAGGCTAGGTTGAGTGTCCACCTAATCACTAGATGTGTCTTAAGACTAAGGAACTCTTAAAGTCTAAGAGGAGCCCTATGTCTAAGATGGAGGGGTTGAGAGCTCATTTTAAAAATGAGGTTAACAGCTACCCAAGAAACTTAATTAGACAAGTTTTGGAATGATTATGATTTCAATTTAATTAATTAATCCATTTAATTAATGAATTAGACCGTTAATTAATTCTAAATTAATTGATTTCAAGTCAAATGAAATGAACTTAGGAAAAGAATGGGAAAAGGTCACAATCTTATTCATGTCTATTCACCATCTCACAATGATTAATTAATTAATAATTTTCTTACTATTTAGCATGTTAATTAATCACCTAATTAATTAAGAGAGTAATTAAGGCTAAGTGTGGTAAAAAATATTTCTGCCTTCATTTATCCCACTTTTGGAAAGAGGATAAATGAAAATAGAAATATAATGCCTTGTTGGGACACCACGCAGATCCGCAGATGTTCTCATTAGGGTGATCGGGCACAGCATTGAAGAAATGTGTACTATATCGAAAGATATAAGTAACCACCCTATAATGGACCTAATCACTTTAATAAGGACTCCTAAGGACTATGGGCCTTCAGAATGTACCAGAGGTTCTTTCCCTACTTTACATAAGAAAAGTAAAGTATGGTTTATTTTAAATCAGGTTTGTTAAGTTACTTACAGGGGCAAGCCCCATAGTTAATTACATCTAAGGAATAGGATTCCTTATGAATACTCTTGATTAAGATAAATAATCATTATCTCTAAAGATTTCTAAAGGTAGGATTATCAATCAATTGATTTATTTTTAGAAGATCAAGTGGGATCGATCAAAAGGAGGGAGTTCTTATCGAAGCCAAATGAAGATAAGTAGGGGAAGATTATGATACTAGGAGGTCTAGTAAGCATCCCAAACTATCCTATGGTTGGGCTTTATATTTTCAAAATTGAATTGACTTATTTGAGTTGCATTTTTATTAGAAATATATGGCTTATGATTCCATGATACAAGGTCATGAAAATACCTAAGAGGTAAGAATTTATGCTCAGCCGCAAAGGGAAGTAACAACCTCTAAACCTAAATTTGGGGAGCTTTGGCGAGGGCCAAAAGTATGACCTAAATCTAAGATGAAAATGAGTATTTGGTTTACCTCCATAAGAGAGGATAAACCACCCAAGCTATCTTACAACCTGCCAACTAACTCCTCCCATGATTTTAAAACATGTAGGCAAGTCATATGCTTTTGCAAGATAGCTAGGCTATTATTTATTTAGAAAGAGACAAAATCCTTAAACACACTTCTTAAGAGACTAGATCATGTATGTCATGATTTAATGACTTAAATCTAATGCAAATTTTGCAATTTTTTTTTTCATTTTTGGACAATCAATTTGACATAGGCTTTAGGATTCATATGCATAATTCATGAGAAATTATGAGCCAAAATCAACAAGATAAGGAGATGTGTTTCCACCATGGATCTCAAAGGTTAAGCCAAGTTCTTTGGCAAAGGTGGAAGCCCTTTAAATCAAGAGTGAAATAATATGCTTTTTATACATGATGTGAGAAAAGTAATACAACATAGCTAAGGGGTTGTTAATTCTTTTATCTTGATTTATAGCCTAAGCTTTAGAGGTTATGAGTTATTTTATTTTTAATTTGAATTGATTTGATTAGATATAAAATTTATTTTTCATAAGAGTCTAATCGTCATCCAGGCCATACTTCAAAGCAAGGAATAAACTAGGAAAAGATGCCATCTTAATGCACAAGCTAAATAAACATTAATCAATTTATAAAGCTAGCACAAAAAGAATAAGATGTCATTTGTGGTCGGGCTCCACTGCACAAGCCCAAAAATAAATTGGGTTGCCGAGTTCTACCCTTATACAACTCGAATTACAAATGAATAAATTACAATCAAGAAGGAATTCTTTGTTATGGGGGTCTTCATTCTTCTTTTCTTCTTTCTCCTTTCTTCTTTCTTCTTTCTTCTTTCTTCTTTTGGTTAGTTGGAATGTGGTTGCTCCAAAGGCTTCACATGATACATAAGACATAGTCTTATAACCAATGTTAATCCTAATCCCCCATAACAATCATTCCAAAATCCTAATTGCAAAATTTCATGAAAATGGGAAAAAGGAAAATCTAACTAAAACCTGCAAGACAGAGATTAGCCAAACAAACCATACAATCTCAAGTATGTATATATATAAATTGGACTTAACACCACATGGGTAACCAAGTCCACTATATTTTGGATTATGCTTAGGGGTATAAGCACTGCATAGCAAAAGCGATATTTTTTATTACAAAGATCCTTAAGCACAATCTCCTGAAGATAATGATTAGACTAAGATCACTACCATTCAATCATGCATACAACATCCATACTAAAATAAAATATCACAAAATAAAAGCAAATATCAAACCATGCACCGCCCTAACATATGATTAGAAGTGGTGACTTAGTCTAACGTGTGTGCTATTTAAGGTTTATGTGGTATGCTTAGCTAGGCTTTAAGGTTGAAGTTTTCTAGAAATTATTCAAATTATAGGGTTATTTCATGTAAGTGATTTAGTTGCTTTGGTTGATTTTATTTTGTATTTTTATTTGGTTTGAATGAATCCTATAATTAATTACTAAGTTGTAAAGAAAGGAAAAGAAGAGAATTTCTCTTTCCTCCCTACCTTAAGTAATTTCTAAGGTAGATTCATATTTGATTGTTATTTAGTGAATACTTTATTATGTATTTTGATTAATCTAAGTAGAGATTTTCTCTAAATAAGCTTATTCAAAAAGAAAGGCATTTTAAGATTAAGTAAAGTGAAATACTATCACAAAATACACAACACTTCATTTCTTTCCCAACATGTGTAACATGCATATGGATGAATCCTAAGCTCTATACATGCAAATGGAAGTGTTTAGCACACTTTAATGATGAATGCTAAGAGAGTTACTTAAGAAAATTTGGATACTTCATGATGCATGATTTGGTTAAGTAGAAAAAGAGTGATTCTTTTATCCATTTTTCATGTGCACATTTATAAGTATAAAAGACATAAGTGAGTACGACACCATTATTAGCACTGTGGGTGTAAGGTACAAACTACTTAGGGCTACTTATCTGCAACCTGGGTTGTCAGACTAATATACCACTTTTCTTATATATATGTGCATGTACAAAAAGAAATGCATGGAAAGAGAATCATGCAAAAGTTTATGTTTGTTTGGTTAATTTGTTGGTTGTTTAATTTACATATGTAAATGTGAGAATCCTTCTTAATTCATAACATGGAAGTGGATATGAAAGGATATAAGCAAGTGTTATGTTCTTTTAAAAGAACTATACACTTTGAAATCCATCAAATTCATGTTAAAGAGAGAAGAGAAGGAAAGCCACAGATACATCTTTATATTTATACTCATATGCAAGCTTATAATAATTATAAGTAGTATATCTTTTAGTTATGATATTTGATTTATAAGTTTTGAAATTAATTTTTGATTTAGTAGTCATAATAACCATTCATATTCTTACTTTAAAGGAAATATTTTCATTTTAATTTGATTTTTAAAAAGCATAAATGTATGATTTTCATATGGCATACACATTTAGCATGTTAAAAATAAATAAAGTGATGAAAGCATATAAATTTATTCACCCTAATTAATTCTAAAGACAATCTTATGAGATAAGATTATTTAAAGTAAATAAAATTTATTTTAGAGAGATTTTTAGTTTTGTTTGAGTTTGATTTGAATTAAAGAAATGTGAAGAGGTTTGTTGGTCCTAACCCATTTCCCACATGTGTATGTTGATTTTAGTTTAATTTTAGAATCATTAGATTGATTTTATATTTTGTTTAGGTTAAGGTGTTGTGGTGAAAATATTCTTGCCTTCATCTATCCTTTTGAAGAGGATAAATGAAAATAGAAATATATGCCTTTTGGTTGGGACAAAATATAGATCCATAGATGTTCTTATTAGGGTGATCGGGTATGACATTGAGGAAGGTGTACTATCTCAAAAGATAGAAGTCACCTCCCTACAATGAACCTAATCATCTTAATAAGGACTCTTAAGGACAATGTGTCTGCATATGTACGAGAGATTCTTCCCATACTTTACATGAAAAAGTAATGTATGATTTATTTTAAACTGAGTTCATTAAGTTCCTTATGGAGGCAAGCCCCCATAGTTAATTACATCTTAAAGAATGAGATTCCTTAAGAATACTCTCGATTAGGTAAGGTAAATGATCATTGTCTCAGATTTCAATAGGTAGACTATCAATCATTGGTTTATTTTGGAAGATCAAATGAGATTGATCAAAGGGAGAGAGTTATTATCAAAACTAAATGGAGATGAGTAGGGGATGCCTATGATACTAGAAGCTTAGTGAGCATCTCAAACTATCCTATGGTTGGGCTTTACATTTTTAAAATTGAAGTGATTTATTTGTTTGAGTTGAATTTTTGTTAGAAATCTAGGGCTTACAATTCCATGAAATAAGATCATATAAATGCCTAAGAGGTGAGGATTTATACTTATGACCCATAGAAGGGAGAAGCAACCTTAGAACCTGAATCTAGGGAGCTTTGGTGAGGGCCAAAAGATGACCAAATCTAAAAAAATGGGCATATGATTTACCTTCTGAGAGGATAAACCACCCATTGACTTACAATGTGGGGTGGTTGCCAACTAACTCCTCTATGATTTTAAATTCATGTAGGCAATCCATATGCTTTATGCAAGATAGCTGTAATATTATTTATTTAGAAAGAGACTAAGTCCTTAAACTCACTCCCTAAATAGACTAGATCATGTAAGGGGATGCTTCAAATGACCTAAATCTAATACAAATTATATTACATGTTATTTTCATTTTTGGATAATCCTCACACTTATAGGATTCATATGCCTAATGCATGAGAAATAAGATTATGGGCCAAAATCAGCGAGAAGGGGGAGGTGTGTTTCCACCATGGCTCTCAAAGGTCAAGCCAAGTTCTCTGGAAAAGGTGAAAGCCCTCCAATCAAGAGTGAAACAAGATGCTTTTGTACATGATGTTATAAAAGAAATACTCATCCAGCTAAAGGGTTGTTAATTCTTTCATATTGATTTTAACTTAGGATTTAAATGAGGTTATGAGTTATTTATTTTAATTTTGAATTAATTTGGTAGAAGATTTATTTTTCTAGAGCCTAATCTAATCATCGGGCCATACATCAAAGCAAGGAAGAAACTAGAAAATATGCCATCTTAATGCACAAGCTAAACAAAATATCACACATTTTATAAAGCTAACACAAAAGAATAAAATGCCATTTATGGTCAAGCACCACCGCACAAACCCGAAAACAAATTGGGTAGTCAAGATACCCTTATACAACCCAGATTACAAATGAGTTAAGTACAATTAAGCAAGGAATTCATTGTTATGGGGGTCTTCAAGCTTCATTTCTTCATTCTTCTTTTCTTCTTTCTTCTTTCTTCTTTTGGTTCCTTCTTTTGGATGGTTGGAATGTGGATACTCAAAGGCTTCACATGGTACATAAGATGTGATCTTATAACCAATGCTCTTTCTAATACTCCATAACAATCATTCCAAAATTCTAATCATAAAGGTACATGAAAAGGGAAAAAAGTAAATCTAACTAAAACCTATACAACAAAGATTAGCTAAACAAATCAGACATTCTCAAGCATGTATATAAACAAATTAGACTTAGAACCCCACACATGGGTAACCAAGTCCACCTGGCTTATTTTGGATTATGCTTAGGGGTAAAAGTAGTTATATTTTTATTACAACACCCCTTAAGCCCAATCTCCTACAGAAGATAATGATTAGACTAAATCATCCTACCATTCATTCTATGCACATACACCCTAACATCCAGACTAAAATATCACATCATAAAATAAAAGTAAACATCAAACCATGCACTCCCCTAACATAGGATTAGAAGTGGTGACTTAGCCTAATGTGTGTGCTATGTAAGGTTGGTGTGGTATGCTTAGCTAGGCTTTAAGGTTAGGATTTTCTAAGTTTGAAAAGGTTCAACTTAGAAGGGTGGTCTCATTTAAGTTATTTAGTTGATATGGGTTAATTTTATTTGATGATTTGATTTGGTTTGAATGAACCTACTTAATTACTAAAGGTTTTAAAGAGAGGAAAAGAGAAGAGAACCTCTCTTTCCTCCCTACCTTAAGTGATTTCTAAGGTAATTTCATTAATGATTTTTATTTAGTGAATGTTTTATTATGCATTTTAATTAATCCTAATTTTAGATTTTTTTTTCTAAACAAATTTATTCAAAAAGAAAGACATTTCAAGATTAAGTAAAGTGAATTACTATGACAAAACACACAACATTTTATTTCTTTCCCACATGTGTATCATGCACATGAGTGAATCTTAAGCATATCTATACATGCAATGAAAGTATTTAGCACACCTTAGTAATGAATGCTAAGAGAGGTTGCTTAAGGAAACTTGGAATGTTTTATGTATGCATGATTTTGTTAAGTAGAAGAGAGTGATTCTTTTATCCATTTTTCATATGTACATTTACAAGTATAAAAGATATAAGTGAGTACAACACCATTGTTAACCTGGGGTGTAAGGTACAAGACCTACTTAGGGCTACTTAAATTCTCACAACCCCGAGATTGTCTAGACTAATATACCACTTTTCTTAAATACATGTGCATGTACAAAAAAAAATGCATGGAAAGAGAATGCTAAGTGAGTTACTTAAGAAAATTTGAATGCTTTATGATGTATAATTTTCATTAAGTAGAAAAGAGTTTTTCTTATCCACTTTTCATATGCACACATGTATGTATGAAAGGCATAAGTGAGTACAGTACCATTGTTAACTAGGGGTGTAAGGTACAAGACCTACTTAGAGCTACTTAAAGCTTCACAACCTCAGGGTTGTCCAGACTAATATACCACTTTCTTTAAATACAAGCATATATACAAAAAAAAAATGAATGGAAAAGAAAGATGCAAAAGTTTGTACTTATGTTTGGACTTGGTTATGTAATTTATATGTGTAAGTGTAAGGATCTTTCTTTAGTCATAACATGGAAGAAGATAAGAACATATTTAAGCAAGTGTTATGTTCTTTTAAAAGAACTATACACTTTGCAAATCTTATTCAAATCCATATTAAGAGGAAAGAAAGGAAGAAAACATAAGACACATTTTTATATTCACATGCAAGCTTATAAATAAATTATAAGTAGCACACTTTCAATTTTAGGTATTTGATTTATAAATTTTGAAGATAGTTTTGAATTTAATAGTGATAATAGCCACTCATATTTTTTACTTTAGCCAAAACATGCAATTTTACATAAAGAAAACATTTCATTTTGAATTTGATTTTAGAAAACCATGAATATATGAAACTCATATGACATACACATTTAGCATGCTAGGAAAGAAATAAAGTGATGTAAGCATGTAATTTCATTCATTCTAATTAATTCTTAAAGACTATTATGAAGTAAGATCATTTAAAGAGAATCAAAAGTTGTTTAAAGAGACTTTCATTTTATTTTGAGTTGGATTTGAATTAGGAAAGTGTGAGAAGGTTTGCTGGTCCTTACACATTCCCACATGTGTGTATTATTTTAGTTTAATTTTTAGGTGATTAGATCAATTTATGCTTTGGTTAGGTTAATGTGTAGATTAAGTTCATTAATTATCCCTTACCTATACCACTTTAACATATTTAATCAAATAATTATGAGCCAATGTATGACATAAAATCACAAGGAATTTAAATCAGTAATACATCCTAGGAAAGAAAGGTACCTAATGCAATTGTCTCACAATTAATGATTAATTAAGCTAAAGGGTTTAATTTAAGTACTTTCATAACCCTTCCCACACATGTGGGTTAGGTATGATTTCCTTAAGTTAGGTTATTGAACATCTAAGAATCTACCCAAGATGAATTAATTTAGGTGATTAAGTTTTGAGAATTTGATTTGATTAATTAAGTAGATCATTAGTGGATTAACCCTTAATTAGATTTAGATTAAGGAAGAAAGGGGGGTTTAGGGAATAGCTTAAGAAAAATATTCCAAAATAATTCCATAAACCTCTAATCACTTAAATAATGTTTAATTATCTTAATCAAGGAATTAAATCACTATTCACATGCTTAATTAACTTTAATTATATTAAGAGAGTGATTAGGGGTTCATTAATTTATTTCATGATTAACTCTTTAAGAAATTCCAAGAAAATTAGAGGAGGTAAGTAATCCTACTACACATGCTTGAGAAGTTTGGAATTAATTTATGAAGTCATTAGAGAGTAATTAGGGTTATTAAGTTGTTAAATAAACCATGATTAAGAAAAATCTACTGTTCAAATTCAATTAGAAACAATTTTATTGGATTCTCCTCTGAATTATCTCTAAAATGAACTTAAGTTTGTATTTTTTTTAGATTTTTCTACAATTAGTTATGAATTTAGAAAGTTTCAATTGATTTAAGTGATTTTTATGAATTCTGCTAATTTATTTTTTTAAAATAAATCATTTGACACTAAAAATTCAATATCTTTTAATCCAAAGGTCATTTTAAATTGAAATTTTATGATATGTGTATTTTAACTTCAATTTTAATCTCTGAAAGTTTCAACTTAATCTGATATGTATTTTTGATTTAATTAAAGAAATTTGATTTTTATTAAAACTCAAATTAAGCTCAAAATATTTAGAGAAATTTAGTAATTTTAGGTTTGTTCGATTCCCCTTGGAAAGATGAATCTACCAAGCCATTGTTTGCAATTTTTTGTTAAGTAATTTATTTTCTAAGAATTTTTGAAGTTTCAAGTGATTTAAAGTAATTTTTTAAATGAGAAAATTGATTTTTATTTAGCATACGACGCATGACGCCGACGGTAACACGATGCCTGTGGCCATGTGATTGCGCATGCGCGCGCTACACGCGTGCGCACATGTGGTGCCGCCGCCGCCTGACGGGTGGGAAAAATTGGTCAATGCTACCCATGCGCTGACCATCCGATCATGATCGATTGTCACGACGCAAGATCAGGCTAGATCGCATGATCGATGCACGATGAGCCGCCGACGCACGAACCACATGTGACGGTCCATATTGCATCAGATTGAAGGCCGACAGCGACCATCACGATGATCCGAGCCATCCGATCCGCAAATCGGATCGATGCTTGCCACGGATGAACAAAATAGGCTATTTTTAAAAAAAGAGAGTTTCTAAGTGAAAACTTGTCCAAATGGACTTCTTTTTGCATCGATTCCCACCTAAAAAATTTTATTTTCTAATTGGGATGATTTAAAGTAAAAATGTGAGATTATCTAGGGTAGATTCCTAAAAATTGCATAAAAATCATCACAAAATGAGGGATCCTAAGGCCTGCTATGATTTTTGAAGGTTACCTCACCGGGAATGATTTTCGGTGGCAATGGTGACTCGAGCACTTTGTTGAGTGAGGGAAGAAGCCTTGGACTGAGCTTGAATCTTTGCCTTCATGTCGAAATAAGTTTCCTCTGGTGATTGTCATTTCTTCAAAATCTACTTAGTTTTGAAGTATTTCTCTCCAAAATGAAGTGGGGGTGATTGCTAATGGCTTTGGAAGCTCTAGGAGGAGGAGAATGAGAGGAATGATGGATTTTTTCAGCTTCTAAAATCTTAGAATGAAAAGTGAACGAAAATGAACCTTTTGTTTAAAATTTTGGCTCCAAACGCATGTCATTTGGCTTGGGGTGGTTGAGAATGGAAGATAATCATCCTGGGTGGCTCCATATGGTTGGCTAAGGCATGGAAAGTGGTTTCCATGAAGGACAAGTGGGTGTCCTAGCCAAGGGGAGGTGAGTGTCCTTCATGCCAAGTGTTCTAATAGAAGAGGTGAGGTGATTTCACCTCCCCATGAGTCATGGTTTCCTCAACCACTCATTGGGTCATAAAATCATTATCCTTGGTGCCTATGTGGACCAATGGATCAGTGTCAAGTGGCCAAGGAAGAGAAATGACCACTTGGGAAAGTATCTTTTCTCATGGGATGCCCTTGAACCATGGGCAAAGTGGTCATTTCGCATTGAATTTGATTTGAATAGATTTGAAATGAGTAAAAAGTAAGTTGGACCAAATTTCATGTCATTTGAAGTTCATTTGGTTTAATTCGGGTTAATTTGACCCATTTGGGTCAAATCAGGTCAAAATAGATTAGGTTAACCAATTGATCAAATTAGGTCAAATCAAGAGTTGGGTTAAGTTCAAATGACTATTTGGAGTATATTGGTTCAAATGGTTTCAATTAATTTGGTTTAATTTATATTTAATTTAGATTTTGGCCAATTTGATCATTTATGTCAATTTGAGCTAAGTTGACCAATTTGACCCAATTGACCAAATTGGCTCGAATCATGGCTTAGTTTGCGTTTGGTTGATCATTTGGAATATATTGTATGCTTTGCTATCAATTAATTTTAGTTTGGCTTAATGTTGGTCTAATTTGACTTTTTAGGTCAAGTTGGGTTCATGGTCAATTGGGCTAGGTTGGATCTAGTTGGCCAATTGGTCAAATTGAGTTTAATTGAGGCTTTGGTCAAGTTAAATAATTAATTTGGAGTGAACTTGAGCCATTGGTTGTAACAATTTGGTTTAGGTTGCTATTTGGCTAGTTTGGGTTCATATGGGTTAAAGGGTTGATTAGGTTAACGGGCTAGGTTGACTTGGTTTGACCCAATTCATGACAATTGATTAACCTATGATGATCAACAAACATGACATGAAGTTTGGATTGGATTAATTCACTTTGATTTGAATTGAATTGAATTTGATTCATGTAGGTCAAATTAGCCACTTTGGGTCAAGTGAGCCAATTGGGTTTAGTTGGGTTGATCAAGGTTTGATTCAAGTTTGGTTGAACTCACATATGGATTTATGATTGAAATATAAATCCATTTGCAAGAGATCTGGAGTCAAATGGGTTTTGATTCATTTGACAATTTCAAGTCAAAAGGGTGAATATGGGTTCAACTTGGGTTAGCTTGATTTTGATTTGATGATTGAAGTTTGAGTTTATATTTGGATTCATGATTGAAGGATTGATTGAATCATGAAGAAAATTAAGGGTTTGGCTTGATTTGAGTTTGATTTGACAAAGTTTAAGATTTTGACTTGAAGACTTAGGTTGGATTTTTGATTGAATTTGCATTTGATTTTTGAATTGATTCTTGGATTGATGATTGAAGTTTGTATTTATATTTGGATTCATGATTGTAGGATTGATTAAATCATGAAGAAAAATCAAGGGTTTGGCTTGATTTGAAATTGATTTGGCTAAGTTCAATATTTTGACTTGAAGGCTTAGTTGGATTTTTGTTGAATTTGAGTTTGAGTTTTGAGTTGGTTTTGTTGTTTGAATTTATATTTCATTTATATATGTGAATATAAATGAAAATATAAATGGGTTATGAGAAAATTTCAAGGATTCGAAGTGATTTGAACTTGATTTAGGCTAAGTCTTTAAGAGAGAATTAAAAGACTCAGGAAAAATTTTTTTTGATTTGGATTTGGTTTGATTGATTTGAATTTATATTTCATTTATATATGTGAATATAAATGAGAATATAAATAGTTGTGAGAAAATTTCATGAGTTTGAATTGATTTGAACATGATTTAGGCTAAGTCCTTAAGAGGGAATTAAAGGACTTAGGAAAGATTTTAAACTTGGAATTGAATTTTGGATTTTATTTGATTGATTTGAATTTATATATGTGAATATAAATGAGAATATAAGTAGGTTATAATAAAATTTCTTGAATTTGATTTGAGCTAAGTCCATAAGACAGGATCACAGGGCTCAGGAATGATTTTTAGAATTTGAATTTGGATTTCAATCATGGATTTTGATTATTTGAAATTGATTCATGATTTGAGAAAATTGATTGAAATTGATTAAAGGTTTGATTTGGAGTTGAAGTTGATTTGAATTTGACTTGAAGGAAGGAAGTGAGGAGTTGGTTCAAGTTATAGGGTAGATAAATTTTCCTAACACCCCTAAGGCATGACCTATTCATATGGCTAACTCTTCTAAGTCTCTCGAGCAGGTTGAGTGTCCACCTAATCACTAGATGTGTCTTAAGACTATGGATCTCTTAAAGTCTAAGAGGAGTCCTATGTCTAAGATGGAGGGGTTGAGAGCTCATCCTAAAAATGAGGTCAATAGGTGTACATTAAGTTCATTAATTATCCCTTGCCTACACCTCTTTAATATATTTAATCAAATAATTATGAGCCAATGTATGATATAAAATCACACAAAGAATTTAAATCAGCATTGCACCTAGGAAAGAAATGGTCTAATGCAATTGGCTCACAATTGATTAATTAAGCTAAAAGATTTAATTTAAGTACTTTCATAACCCTTCCCACACATGTGAGTTGGATTTTGATTTCCTTAAGTTACTTAGGTTATTGAACACCTAAGCACTTGCCCAAGATGAATTGGTTAAGTTTAGAATGTTTTGAAATTTTCATTAAGTTAATTAAGTAGGTGATTAGTGGATTAACCCTTAATTAAGTTTAGATTAAGGAAGGAAAGTGATTTAGGGAATGGCTTAGGGAAAATTTCCAAACTCATTCCATAAACCTCTTCTTCACTTAAGCAAGGCTTAATTAACTTAATAAAGGGATTAAACCACTATTCACATGCTTAATTACCCTTAATTACATAAAGAGAGTGATTAAAGATTCATTAATTAATTTCCCTAATCAACTCATCAATAAATCCCAAAAAAATTAGGGGAGGCAGAGGTCATCCCACTAAATGCATCTGAGAAATTTGAAATGAATTAATGAAGTAATTATGGAGTAATTAGGGTTATTAACTTTTCACTAAAATCCTAATTAAGAAAATGTACTGTTCAAAATTTATTGGAAATAATTTTAGTGAATTCCTTACTGAATTATCTTCAAAATGCATTTTATTTTATATTTTTTTTTCTGATTTTTCTATATTTAGTTATGAATATTTGAAGATATGGTGATTAAGGAATTAATTAAAACCCCTAATTATATAATTAATCCCATCAGCTCCACATGGACCGCTGACGTGACACACGCTTTCCACATGGCACGATGGGATTGGTTATTTAAGTTGTCACATCCGAGTGCTGCATCAGTGGTGGTGCTCCGTGCTTTCTCTCTAGATCATCCAATCAAGGATCAGACAGTTGAGATCGAGCCTGCGTTTCTTAAGGGGTAAATCAAAGGTTCCTACGCAGCTTGATCAGGACCATTCATCCAAAATGCGTAGATGGATGGTCCATGATTTGTCACTGAGTTTGCCTACGAGAGAGGGCATCCGTCCACTTTTAGGAAAGATCGAGTTTGATTGAGCTTAGATTGAACTCAAACTCAACCCACAATATCATCATGCAAGGGGGAAGACATCTAATGACCAATTTTACTTGAGATGAAAATTCTCTTCACAAAGGACCAGACACTCCCTATTCTAGGTTTGGTTTGAAGGCATACCTCGCCTGAGGCTATCACCGATGATCCTAACTGTCGAGGTAGCTTCATCTAGTGGAGACGAAGTTCTGAAAAGTTTCAAGCCTTGGGATGAAGTGGATCTTCCTATAAACTAAGCACCTCTTCAAATGCTCACGACCTTGGTCTAGCTCCCACCTCCTTGCATTTGAAGCTTGGAAGAAGGTTTGGATGAGTTTGATTAGGTTCCCTCAGAGTGCTTGCAAGAGAATTGGATTGATGTTGTGTGTTGGATGAGTTGGAAATTGCCTTAGCCTCCCTATTTTTGATTTGAAGGAATCAAAAAATGGAGAATTCCAAATGCTTGAGGATTTCTTGAGGGAGCTTGGGGAGCTTGCCTTAGGTCTCTCTCTGTCAATCGAGTGTGAGTGTGTTGGATTCAAGTGAAATTAAGGGGAGTATATTTCCCCATAGATGGATCGGATGACCGAGAGGTGTTAAGCCATTTTGATCAAATTCACTTCCTTCAATGGGTTGTTTAGGCCGTTTGAACTTGCACATGGTTTGGTTTGGCCATAGGGAGGTAGTGGAGGAGTGCCATGTGCTGATTTTGGGTGGAAGAGTGATTGTCATGTGTTGAAATGAAGGGAGTGGTCGGTTTTGACCTTGGGTTGGGTTTGGCTGACCCAAACCTATTGGGTGCACCATGCTCACTAGTGTCCACTTGGTTCACTAAGAGAGCGCCAAGTCGTTATGAAGAGGATTTGACTAAATTTCAAGTGAATTTGACCAAGAATTACCCTTTTCCCTAAGGTAAAATGGTTATTTAGCTTGGATTTCAGTTTGAATATGTTTGGTATGATTGAAAAATGGGTTGGGCCAAGTTTCAATGAATTTGGAATTGATTTGGTCTGATTTGGCTCATGTTGACCCATTTATGTCAAAATGGGTCAACTTGTGTCAAATTGCCCAATTGGTCAAATTGGGTTAAACCAAGGGTTTGGTCAAGTTCATATGACCATTTGAAATGTTTTGGCATCATTGGTTTTGTTCAATTTGATTTATATTTGGATTTGATTCATTTGATTTCATTCAAATGGGTAAGTTGACCAATTTGACCCATTTGATCTTTTGGTCATGGGTTGGCTTAAGTTTCCTTGGTCATATGAAATGTATTGGTATCTTTGTTTCCAATAAATTTTAGTTTAATTTAATTTTGGCTCAATTTGACCTTTTAGTCAAGTTGAGTTCAAGGTCAATTGAGTTGGGTCTAGTTAATTGCTTTGGTCAAGTTCAACAAGTGATTTGGAATGAAATTGACCGACTGGTTTTAATTAATTTGGCTTAGATCAAGTTTTGACACATTTTTGACTTTTAGGTCAAGTTGGGTCAACTTAGGTCAAGTGGATAATTGGGCTAGGTTAGGCTCAAATGATGACTTGGTCAAGTTCCAAAATTGATCATGGATGAGTTTTGATTAATGGTTTCAGTCAATTTGGCCTATGGTAGATTTTGGTTAGTTTAGGTTTCATTTTGGTTAAGTGTTGACTTGGTCAACCTTTAGGTTTGACTTGGTTTGTCCTAATTTGAGTGATTGATCATCTCATGATGATTGTTGCTCACAATGTGAGGCTTAGTTGGGCTTAGTTCAATCCAATTTGGGTAGGATTAGAATTTGGCTCAAAAGGGGTACTTTAGGTCACTTTGGGTCAAGTGAGCCTAAGCGGGTCAATTAACTTGATCAAGACTTTATCAAGTTTGGTTGAACTCACATATAGACTTATGATTGAAATATAAATCTACTTGCAAGTGATTCGAAGTCAAATGGGTTTTGATTCATTTGACAATTTCAAGTTCAAAGGGGTGAACATGAGTTTGACTTGGGTTTGATTTTTTATATTTAGTCTTGGTTTGGTGATTAAAGTTTATGTTTATATTTGGATTCATGATTGAAGGATTGATTGAATCATGAAGATAAATCAAGGGTTTGGCTTGATTTGAATTTGAGTTGGCTAAGTTTAAGAATTTGACTTGGAAGGCTTAGGTTAAATTTTGGTTGAATTTGGATTTGATTTTTGAATTTAGTTTTGGATATTTGAATTTATACTTCATGTATATTTGTGAATATAAATGAGAATATAAAGGGGTTATGAGAAAATTTCTTGAATTTGAATTGATTTGGATTTGATTTAGGCTAAGTCCATAAGATAGAATCAAAGTGACTTAGGAAAGATTCTTGGGAATTTAGAATTCAATCATGGGCTTCAATCATTTGGAATTGATTTGAGTTTGAGAAAATCAATTGAGTTAGAATTTATTTAAGTTTTTATGTTGATTTGATTTGGAGTTTGGGGTTGGTTTAGGATTGATTTGGAATTTGACTTGAAGGAAGGAAGTGAGGCTCTGGTTCAAGCTATAGGATAGACAAATTTTCCTAACACCCCTAAGGCATGACCTATTTCCATGGCTAACCTTTCTAGGTCTCTAGGGTTAGTTCGAGTGTTCACCTACTCACTAGAAGTGTCTTAAGACTAAGAAAACTCTTAGTGTCTAAAAGAAGTCCTATGTCTAAGATAGAGGGGTTGAGAGTTCATCCTAAAAATGAGGTCAACATTAAGACAAGCAATTTCTTTTAATTAACTAAGCAATAAATCTCAAGAAAATTATGGGAGGCAGAGGTCATCCTATTGATCAAACTCAAAAAGTTTGGGATTAATTATTTAGGTAATTAGGGAGTAATTAAGCTAATAAGTTTTTAGTTAAACTTAAATTAAACCTTAATTACTTTTCAAAATTAATTAAAATTTATTTTAAATTAATCTCCTCTATAATATCTTTAAAATGAGTATTTATTTGTATTATTTGGATTTTTACACAATTAGTTATGATTTTTCAAAGTTTTAGTTGATTAAGAAAATTTTCATGAAGTTTGTTAATTTATTTTATTAAAATAAATCATTTGAAATTTAAAATTTAATATATTTCAATCGAGAAGTGATTTCGATTTGAAATTTTTATGGTAGGTATATTTAAGCTTCAATCTCAATCTCTAAAAATTTCAACTTAATCTTAAGTGTATTTTTAGTTTAATTAATGGAATTTGATTTTTACCAAAACTTAAATTAAGCTGAAAATATTAAGTAAAAATTGAGCATTTTGGGTTTGTTGGACTCCTCTCGGAAAGGTGAATCCAACGAGTCTTATTTGTAATTT
Source organism: Cymbidium sinense (assembly GCA_021442155.1). NCBI lineage: Eukaryota > Viridiplantae > Streptophyta > Magnoliopsida > Asparagales > Orchidaceae > Cymbidium > Cymbidium sinense. The sequence goes on from CM038221.1 coordinate 182,233,415, forward strand.
TTTATTAGGTATTTTATTTTCTATCAATTTCTGAAGTTTCATGTGATTTAAATAATTTTTAAAATTAAAAAATATGGATTTTCCCACTTAACCTAGTCAGTACCGTGCGCAGCGTTGACATGGTAACCCGGTGCCATGTGATTGGACCATGCGGTTCCACATGGCATGCGGTGCCACATGCGCTACAGTGATAGCGTCGACACGGGGAAAATTTTAGAATAATGATCGCGACGTGGATCAAATCGACCATTTGATCGCGGAGACAATCCGTGACTGATCCAGATCCGGCGGTAGATCGTGTGATCTGAGGGATGAGGTCCACGCTAGAGCGCCCGATCCTTCAACGGAGATTGATGGCTCGCTCTGATAAAATGAAATCAATGAAAAAAAATGAAAAAAAAATGCAAAATTAGGTCCGATTGGGCTTATTTTCTCATCGATCTTCGCTGGAAAAATCTTCTTCATATTGGGATCAAATAAAATAAAAAAATGTGAAATTTATCTAAGAAATTTCTAAAAGCGCAAGAAAATCATCATAATAAATAAGAAATCCTAAGACCGACTATGAGTTTTTGAAGATTACCTCACAGGGGATGATTTCGGTGGTGATGATCTGAGCATGCTTTTGAGTGCGGGAAGAAGGCTTGAATGAGCCTAGACCTCTTGCCTTTCTTCAGAATGACACCTTCTCCAATCGCTACTTTCTTGCCAAAATTCACTTATTTTTTGGTGTTTTTCACCCCAAGATCAAGTGAGAATAATTGCTTGTTAGTTTGGGAGCTCTAAGAGATGAAAAAGAGAGTGGGAGGAGGAGTTCTTCAGCTTTTAATGCCTTGTGTTTGATTTTGGCCGAAAATCCTTCTTTTTGTTTAATTTTTGGCTCCAAAATGTTGTCATTTAGCTTGGGTGGTTGGGAATGAAAGGGAATCATCCTAGGTGTCTCATTTTGGTTGGCTAAGGCTTGGAAAGTGATTTCCATGAAGGACAAATGGGTGTCCTAGTAAGGGGAGGTGGGAGTCCTTCATGCAAAGTATTCCAATGGGAGAGGTGAGGTGAATTCACCTCCCCATTAGTCATGGCTTCCCCAACCATCTCTTGGGTCATATAATCAGTGTTCTTGGCATATGTGGATCAATGGATGAGTGTTAAGTGGCCAAGGAAGAGAAATGACCATTTAAGTGAGTGTCTTTTCTCATAGGATGCCTTTGACCCAAAGGAAAAGTGGTAATTTGGCATTGAATTTAATTTGAGCAGATTTAAAATGAGTCAAAAGTGAGTTTGACCAAATTTCAAGTCATTTGGAGTTCATTTTATTTAATTTGGGTTAATTTGACCTATTTGAGTCAAATTAGGTCAAAATGGGTTAGGTTGACCAATTGGTCAAATTGAGTCAAACCAAGGGTTGGGCCAAGTTTAAATGATCATTTGGAGTATATTGGTTTAATTGGTTTCAATCAATTTGGTTTAATTTGGATTTAATTTGGATTTTGGCCAATTTGATCCTTTAGGTCAATTTGGGCTAAGTTGACCAATTTGACCCAATTGATCAAATTGGCTTGAATCATGGCTTGTTTGGGTTTGGTTGATCATTTGGAATATATTATAGGCTTTAGTTAAGTTCAAATTGGATTTGATTGCATTTTAGGTTGATTTGACCCTTAAGGTCAAATTGGGCTAAGTTTAGTTAGGTTGACCAATTGATCAAATTGGGCTCAATTAAGGCTTTGGTCAAGATCAATAATCAATTTGGAGTGAACTTGAGCCATTGGTTGCAATCAATATAGTTTAGGTTACAATTTGGCTAGTTTGGGTTCATATGGGTTAAAGGGTTGACTTGGTCAACGGGCTAGGTTGACTTGGTTTGACCCAATTCATGATAATTGATTAACCTAGGATGATCAATAATCATGACATGAAGTTTGGATTGGCTTAATTCACTTTGATTTGAATTGAATTAGATTTTGATTCATGTAGGTCAAATTGGCTACTTTAGGTCAAGTGAGCCAATTGGGTTTAATTGGCTTGATTTTTGAGTTGAGTTTGATTTAGTTGAGTTTATATATTGATTTGAGATTGACATATAAAATCAATTGCAATTGATTTAGGTTCAAATGAGTTTTTGGCTCATTTGAATATTTCAAGCCAAATGGGCTAGGTTGAGTTTGACTTGAGTTGATTTAGATTTGGCTTGATAATTATAGTTTATGTTTATATTTGGAATAATGATTAAAAGAGTGATTGAATCTTGAAGAAATTCATGAGTTTTGAGTTAATTTGGGTATCATTTAGCCAAGTTCAAGAATTTAGCTAAATGGGCTAAAATTGAGAATTTGATTTGATTTGGTTTGGTTTTGGCCTTCTGAATTTATATTTATGAATATAAATGAAGATATAAATGGGTTATGATAAAATCACTTGAGTTTGGAGTGATTTGGAAACAAATTTGACCAAATCTAGGGATGTAGGTCAAAAAGGCTTGACAAGGGAATTGATTTGATTTAGGTTACAATCATTTGGATTTGATTTATGATTTCGAATTTGATTGGAGATTGAATTTAATTATTAAGAAAATCAATTAGATTGGGGTTGATTTGATTTTGTTTAAGGCTAAGTCTATAAGATAAAATCAGAAAGCTTAGGAAGGGCTTTGGAGTTTGAATTTAATCATGGGTTTCAATCATTTGATAGTTGGATTTGATTTTGGAATTTGGATTTGAATTTGAGATTTGATTTGGAAGAAGGAAGCAAGGAATTGGTTTGGCTACAGGGTATGCAAGTCTTCCTAAATCCTTAAGGCACAACCTATCCCTATGGTTAACTCTTCTAAGTCTCTAGGGTTAGGTTAAGTGTTCACCTAATCATTAGAAGTATCTTAAGACTAAGCAACTCTTAGTATCTATGAGAGTCCTAGATCTATGATAAGGAAGTTGAGAGCTCACCCCAAAAATGATGTCAAGAAAGCTCCGGTGAGGCATGCCATTAAAACTGATCATTAGCTCAAAATAGATTGCATCTCGTGTGATTTCCACCATTAGATATGCTTGTTATGCTTCCCCAAAGGTGTGAGATCAATTTCATCTCCATTCAAGTTCGTGTGAGCTCAGATCGAGCGATAACTAACGGACGGTATTCATCGCTCGCCATTCGAAGGAGACTAATCATGTAACATCCATTTCGCGTGATCAGAATGAATGATCCTGATCTGATCATGTGTAGAACCTCTCTTTTCCCCTTCGAAATTGCATGTTTAATCATGGTCATCCGATCTTAGATTGGACGACCCACGGAGTTACTGCGTCTATTGCCATCAAGTCAACCTTCAAATGTGACAACTTAAATAGCCACTCCCATCTCACCATGTGGAAAGCACACACGTCAGCCACCACATAGCTCGATGAGATCAAGGCTTTAATTAGGCCTAATTAATCCATTTTAAGCATGAAACTTCTAAAAGTCATAACTAATCCTAGAAAAATCCAAAAAATACAAACTTGGGTTCATTTTAAAGATATTTCAGAGTAGAATCTAGAAAAATTATTATTAATTGATTTTAAATAGTAATTTTAGTTTAATTAAAGTTTAATTATAAATCTAATTATTTTAATTATTTCTTAATTAATCACCTAATTGAACTCCAACTTTTTGTGGATGTTTGGGGGGATGACTTCTGCCTCCCCCATATTTTTTTGAGATTTTATTGATTGATTAATTAGGGAAATCAATTTATTAAGCCTTAATCACTTTCTTAATATAATTAGTGATAATTAGTGAATGAATATTGGTTTAATTAATTATTTAAGCGTTATTACCCCTATTGAACAATAAGGGAGCTTAGGGAATGTGGTTGGGATACATTTATTAATTCATTTCCTAAGTTTTTTTTTTCACTTTTTGGAATTTGATTAGTTAATGATTATTGAGGTAATTAATTGCTTAATTAATTGATTAATCTTCAAGATAAAGATCAGAGCCTATTTGAGTGTTTGAAGTGACTTAGGGGTTAAGATTGAGGTCTTGTCCTTGATCCCTTTCCTAAGTTAATTTTATTATTCTAATCAAAATATAATCAAAGAATTCAATCAATTAATTAATAAGCTTGATTAACTCAATCTAAAATTCACTTCTCACCTAAGTAACCCTTAATTAATCTTGGGTGGCTCTTTGGGTGTTCAATAACTCAAAGTGGGATAAAATGAAATTATGGTTAGCTCATGTGTGAAAAAATCATAAAAGTAGTTAAGTGAGATCCCTTAAGCCTAATTAACTTTTAATCATGAGCCAATTACATTAGGCCCCTTTCATTTTTTTAGGAGCATTGCAAATTTACTTTTCATGTGGTTGCATATCATATTGGCTCATTATTAATTAATTAATTAACTTAAGGTGATGTAGGTAAGGGTTAATTAATTGGCTTAATCCATACCCTAATCTAATTAAATCATAAAATCAACTTAATCACTTCTTCATTAAACCAAATTAACTCACACATGGGGAATGGGATTAGGATTAACAAACCTCTTTCATTTCCTAAATCAAATCAAACTCAAAATTAAAAATGTTATTAAAGAACTTTTGTTTATTTCAAATAGCCTTATTTAGTATGCTTGTCCTTAGAAATTAATTGGAATGAATGAGATCATGTGCTTTTGTTCTTGTATTTTTTTTTCCAATCATGTTAAATTTTGTTTGCCATTCATAATCATACATTCATTTCTTTTAAAATTAACTAAATGAAATATTTTTTTTTTATGTCAAATTACGTGTGTTGATTTAACTTAAAAATAGGTGTGGCTATTATTACTATTAAATTAAAAGTTATCTTCAAAAGCCCATAAATCTATTATAATATATGGAGTGATGTTAATTACAAATACCTATAAGTTTGCATGTGTTGATAATACAAGATATGCAATATGATGCTCTCTTCTCTCATCTTATATGAATTTGCATGGGATTTCTAAATGTAGTTCATTTGGAAAGAACACAACATTTATCTAAATCTACTCTTATGCATCTCCATGCTAAGACTTAGGAAGAATTTCATATCACATATGTAAATCATATAATCAAATCAAATATGACTTCTTGCATGACTTCTCATTCTTGTGATTCTTTTTATACATTCACGTGTATCTAAGAAAAGTGGTATATTAGCCTGGATATCCCGAGACTGTGAGGCTTTAAGTAGCCCAAAGTAGTTCTTGTACCTTACGCCCTTAGTGTAGAATAATGATCACTCACTTAAAACTCTTAAACATATGTATATATGATATGACCAATGAATAAGAATCATATACCAAATATAACTTTTGCATGGGTTTTTCTATTCTTATAGTTGCTTATACATCTATATGTGCATAAAAAAAGTGATATATTAGTCTAGACATCATGGGGCTGCAAGGCTTTAAGTAGCCCTAAGTAGGTCTTGTACCTTACGCCCCTAGTGTAGATGGATGAAAAATTCTTCTTTTCTATTAAAAAAGACATGCATTCATAATTCAATCAAATGAAATATTTAAATTCTAAACACACTTCTTTGCATTCATCATTTAAGTGTGCCAAGACATACATTGTATGCATGATATGCATGATGGAAAGAAATGAATAAGCATGTGATATGTGATAGTAATTAATTCTAATTAATCTTAAGATGCCTTTCTTATTGAATAAGGTCATTTAGAGTGAACCTAAACTTAGGATAGATTAAAACATACAATAAGCCATTCACCAAAGGAAGTTAATTAATTAACTTGCTTTAGAAGTGACTTAACGTTATTTCTTCTCTTTATAACACTTAGTTGTTAAGTGTAAGTCATATGAAATAAAAGAAAATACTAAGTAAAATCTTCAAATCAATTAAATCACTTAAAGAGAAATCAATCCTTTATAAATTAAATCTTTAACACTTAGCAAAATTACAACTCTAAAGCCTAGTTAGGACATACCACACAAGCTTTAATGCACATACATTAGACTAAGACACCACTTCAAGCTTTATGTTAGGGCGATGTATGGTTTGATGTATGCTTGTTTTATGATGTATTATTGTAGACTGGATATTAGGGTGTATGTGTATAGTCTGGATGTTAGACCGATATTAGCTTAATCATGCTTTCTATAGGGGTTGTGCTTAAGGGGTTCTATAATAAATAAAAATATAAATAGTTTTTATTGTGCAGGTTGCTTATGCCCCAAGCATAATCCAAGTTAGGACAGGTGGACTTGGTTACCCATATGTGGGATGCTAAGTCCAAATTATTCATATAACTACTTGGGTTGTATGACGTATTTTGTTGACATTTGTTTTGTAGGTGTAGCTAGATTTACTTTCCTTCTTTTAATGTAATTTTGCATTAGGATTAGGATAAGTGTTATGGGAGATTAGGATGAGCATTGGTTATATGACCAAGTCTTATGTACCATGTGATGCCTTTGGAGAAAGCACATCCAAATCAAACTAGAAGGAAGAAAGAAATGGAGCAAATCAAATGAAGAAATGAAAGATGAAGAGAAGAAGAATGAAGAATGAAGATCCCCATAACATTCATCATTTGTAATTATAATTATTCTCTTATAATCCGGGTTGTATAAGGGGCTTGGATAAGCATTTTTTTGGGTTATGCAGTGAGTCATCGATCTTTTATTCTTTGTGATAGCTTTATAAAATTATTTGATATTTTGTTTAGCTTATGCATTAGAAAAATCTTGGCTTTTTATAGTTTATTTATGATTGGTGATTGTTGTATGGCCTGGATACGATTAGGCTCCAAGGATAAAAATTAATTTTTCTACCTAAACTAATAACTCATAACCCATATAAAAGCCTAGATATTAAATCAAGATAATAAAATATTTAGCAACCCCTTAACTGGATGTTGCATGTTTAATATCAATCATAATCATCTTATTTCACTCTTGTTAAGGGCTTCATCTTTGCTAGATAATAAGGGCTTAACCTTTGAGAGCCTATGATGAAAGAACACCTCTTTCCCTTTTGATTTGGCCCATAATTAACTTCTCATGCATTTAGGCATACAAAATCTATAGCCTGTGTCAAAATAAAGAGTTCCAAATTAAATAAAATTTGATAAAAAATTGTATTAGATTAAGTCATTATTCATATCCCTCATGCTCTAGTCTCTTAGGGAGTGGGTTTAAGGACTTAGTTTCTTTTCTAAATAATAACTAGCCATCTTGCAAAAGCATATGACTTGCCTACATGGATTTAAAGCATAGGAGTTAGGCGCCACTCAGGTGATAATAAGTCCAGTAGTCTGGTGGTTTACTCTCTCTTGTGGAGGTAAACCATATACCCACTTTCGCCTTAGATTAAGGTCGTGCTTTGGCCCTCGCCAAAGCTCCCTAGATTTAAGATTTGAGGTTGATGTTTCTGTGCTACAAGCATAAATCCTCACCTCTCAGGCATTTTCACAATCTTGTGTTGATGGATTATAAGCCCTAGCAATCAAATAAAACTTTAACTCAAATAAATAAATCTCATCAATTTCAAATATATAAAGCCCAACCATATGATAGATTGGAGTGCTCACTCGGCTTCCTAGTATCATGAGTACTCCCTACTCATCTCCTTTAGTTTTGATAATAACTCTTCCCTTTTTGATCTATCCCACTTGATTTTCTAAAACACAACTAATTTATTGATAGTCATATCTTTGAATTCTTTGGAGACAACAATCACCTACTTTTATCGAGAGTATTCTTAAGGGATTCATTTTTCTAAAGATGTAATTTACTATGGGGGCTTTCCCCCATAGGGAACTTTAGAACCTGCTCTAAATAAACATTACTTTATTCATCCATGTAAAGTAGGGAAAATTCTTTGGTATGTTCGAAGACCCATCATGCCTCAGGAGTCCTTATTAGGTGATTAGTTCCTGTTGACCTCATTTTTAGGATTAGCTGTCAACCCCTCCATCTTAAACATAGGATTACTCTTAGACTTTAAGTGTTTCTTAGTCTTAATACACATCTAGTGATTAGGTGGACACTCAACCTAGCCCTAGAAACTTAGAAGAGTTAGCCATAGGAATATGTCATGCCTTAGGGGTGTTAGGAAATTTGCCTACCCTTAGCTTAAACCATTCCTCACTTTCCTTCCTCCAAGTCAAACTCCAAATCAATATTAATTGATTTTCTCCAAACTCAAGTGAACTCCATATGATTAAGAATCCATGATTGAAATCTATGATTAAAACCCATGATCAAAATCTATCAAAATTCCTAAGTTCAAATTTTCTAAGTCCTTAATCCTTTCTTAAGAACTTAGGCAAAATCATGATCAAAATCAGTTCAAATCTTTGATATTTTCTCATAATATATTCACATATATAAATGAAGTATAAATTCAAACCCATCAAATTAAACTCAAAATTCCAACTCAATTCATGAAATTCTCCTAAGTCCCTTAATTTCCCATTAATGGACTTGACCTAAATCTTGATCAAACCATTTAAAACTCATGGGATTTTCTCAAAACTCATTTATATTCTCATTTATATACACATATATAAATGAAATATAAATATAAATCAATAAAATCAAACCCAAGAATTAAATTCCCAATTTAAAATCTCCTTAAGTCTTTAATTATCCATTAATGAACTTAGCCTAAATCATCATCAAATCAATTCAAATTCATGGGATTTTCTCTTAGCTCATTTATATCATCATTTATATTCATATATATAAATGAAATATAATTATAAATCAATCAAACTAAATTCAAAAATTCAAATTCCAAACTTTAAAATTCTCTTAAGTCCTTTAAATCCTTCTTAATGACTTAGCCCAAATCATGATTAAACCCAAATCTTGAAATTTTCTCATGATCCATTTATATTCTCATTTATATTCACATATATAAAGAAATATAAATTCAAATAATCAAAACCAATTCCAAATATCAAACTCAAATCCACTCAAAATCCAATCTAAGCCTTTCAAATCAAAATCTTGAACTTAGCCAAATCAATTTCAAATCAAGCTAAACTCTTGATTTTCTCTCATGATTCAATCAACCCTACAATCATGAGCCATATATAAATCCAAACTTCAATCAAACAATCAAAACCAAATCAAAATCAAAGCCAAAACCATATTCTTCCTTTGAATATGAAATTATCAAATGGATCAAAATTCATTTGACTTCAAACCACTTATAAATGGATTTATATTTCAATCATAAGTCCCTATACAAGATCAATCAACTTCAAATCAAGCTTTGACCAAGCCATTTGACCCACTTAGGCTCACTTGACCCAAAGTGACCTAAAATACCCTTATGAGCCAAATTCTAATCCTAACCAAATTGGATTGAACCAAACTCATCTATCCTCTCATCATGATCAACAATCATCATGATGATCAATCAATCAAATTGGGTCAAACCAAGTCAAACCTAAGAGTTGACCAAGTCAACAGTTAACCCAAAATGAAACTTAACATAGCCAAATTCTACCATAGGCCAAATTGATTGAAACCATTGATCTAAGTTCACTCATAACCTATGTTTGAACTTGACCAAGCCAACATTTGAGCCTAACCTAGCCCAATTGGCCACTTGACTCAAGTTGACCAATTTTGACCTAAAGGGTCAAAATATGTCAAAACTTGATCTAAGCCAAATTGATTGAAACCAATGGGTCAAGTTCATTCCAAATCACTTGTGGAACTTGACCAAAGCCTCAATTGGCCAACTAGACCTAACATAGCCCAATTGACCTTAGACCCAACATGACCTAGGGGTCATGTTGAGCCAAATTTGAACTTAATCAAAATTGATTGGAAATAAAGATACAAATCCACTCCATATGACTAACCTAGCCTAAACCTACCCATGACCTAGCCCAAATAGGTCAAATGAGTCAAATAGGTCAACTTGACCCATTTGACCTAAATGAACTCATATGAGCCAAATTCAAAATAATACCAAATTGAATCAAACCAAAGCCACCAAATATTTCAAATGGTCATATGAACTTGACCCAACCCTTGGTTTGACCCAATTTGACCAATTGGTCAACTTGACCCAAGTTGACCCATTTTGACCTAAATGGGTCAACATGAGCCAAACCCTATCAAATGAATTCAAATCTCATGAAACTTGGCCAAACCTAGTTTCTCCACATACCCAACATCCAAAGTGAAAAAATTAAAATATTCTACCCTTGGCCATAAATAAAATTTTGGCTTAATCCATGGGTAATTTGGTCATACCCTCTTCACATTCACTTGAGGTTTTCCTAAAAGCTCAAGGGGATCTAGTCAAGACTGGTGCACTCAACCCAATGGGTTTGGGTCAGCCCAATTGGTCCCTAGACAAAACCCGACCCCATGGGTCAAAAATCAAAATTCAAACTCCCTCTCCCACTCAAATTCAAGCACATGGGAGGTTGGTAATACTCAGGCTCAAAGACCATGTGCACACTAATGATCAAACAACCCATTGCCTAAGCTCAATTTGATCAAAATGATAAGTGCATGGACGACCATTCGATCCTTCAAGGGGGAGATATACTCCCCCTAATTCATTTCAATTCCACCTTCCCCTCTGTCGATTGAAGCTAAGGAACTCTTAGCAAGCATCAGAGTGTATTCTCAAGCTTCTTAGAGAGGATTTGAAAATCCCATTTCTCAGTTTTCAGAGATTTAAAATAGGGGAGGTCCATTGAAGAGCCAACTTCCTCTTCACTCAATTTCCATCCAATTGCTCTTGCATACTTCATCAAGGAGCTAAGTTGAGTGCACCCAAGCTTCCTTTGGAGTTCCCACAGCAAGGAAGAGCTGAATTGGATCAAGGCTGCAAGCTAGCTAAGGAGGAGTTGGTCCATACATCAATCCACTCAATCTCAGTGCTCAAAACTTTGAGCTTCATCTCACCAACGAAGCTTCTCCAAGAATCAGTGCGGTGAGGTATGGAATTTTTTACCATTAAACTCAATGTGGTGTGGAGCTTTGTAAAGAAATTTAATCCCATGAATTTTTTATCGTTGGATTTGCCGCTCTTTAGCTTTAGATGGTGTGGGTTGAATTTGGCTTGAATCCGAGCTAGATCGAGTTCGGATCTTCCCCTTGATCATGGACGATATCTATTGATCAAGGGGAAGAATTTGGGAGATCTTAACCATACATCTACACATTTTAAATGGACGACCAAGATAATTCCCCACGTTTATATATCTATTAACCATTTTAAAACCACGAGGAGATCTCATCGATCTTTGATCGGACGTAGATCAAATCAGTATACCCTTGCCTTTGGGGTGATGTTTGTAAATCCCTCACGATGCGATGTGTGTAAAGCGCTGACCCGCCACCGCATGCGTGAGCTAAATTAGTTAGTTAAAATGCTTTAATTAATTCTATTAATTTAGAGATCTTCTAAAATTCATAACTCCTATAGAAAATTAAGAAAACATATGAAATAAAATCCTATTGAAAGATAATTCAACCTAGAATATTTTAAAATTAATTTCAATGGGTTTCAAATTATATTTTTCTCTGAATTTGGGTTTTATTGGAAACTTCATTTTGCTAATTACTTTTTAATTAAGCATATGATTAATCCCAAATTTCTTAGGTATGTTTTATGGGATGACTTCTATCTCTCCTAATTTTCTTGGGATTTATTGAAGGCTTGATTAGAAGAATTGCATATGGATTTCTTAATTACCATCCTTATCAAATTAAGGATAATTAGGGTATGACTAGTGGTTTTAATCAATGATCAGAGTTGATTAAGGTTAGATCTAGTAAGTTGGAGATTTATGGAATAATTTTGGGATATTTCCCCTAAGCTATTCCCTAAACTCCCTTTTTCTCTCCTTAATCCTCTCTTAATTAAGGGCTAATTCATTAATTATCCCCTTAAATAATTTCTAAAATTCTAAAATATTCTAGAACTTAATTAATCTACTTTGGGTAGATGATTAGGTGTTTAATAGCCTAAGTTCAATTAAAATCAAAACCCAATTCATGTATGAAAGGTGTTTTGAAATTACTTAAGCTAAACCCCTTAGCTTAATTAACTTTATAAACCAAATTGCATTAGGCCTTTTCTTATTAGGTGCATTACAAATTTAAATTCCTTGTGAGTTTTATGTCATCTCATTGGCTCATAATTATTTGGTTAATTCTTCTAAGGTGGTGTAGGTAAGGGTTAATTAAGTTACTTAATTCATACCTTAACCTAATTAATGCATAAAATGGATCTAATTATCTAAAAATTAAACCAAAATATCAAACACATGTGGGAATGGGTTAGGGACAACAAACTTCTCACCTTTTCAAAATTAAATCAAACTTCAAACAAAAATCACATTGAAATTCACTTTGATTTATTTTTAAACTTTCTTATTCTATAAGAATGTCTTTAGGATTTAAGTGAAGTGAACTTATTTACATGCTTTCATTGCTTTGAATCTTTCCCAACATGTTAAACTTGTATGTCATGTGATTTCATGCATTCATATTTTCAAATTCAAATTTTAAAATGAAATTGTTTGCTTTATGTCAAATTTGCATGTGTTGGCTAAAGTAGAAATATGAATGGCTATTATCACTACTAAATCCAAATTATTTTCAAAACTTATAAATCAAATATTACATCTAAAAGTATGCTACTAATATTCTAATTATGAGTTTGCATGTGATAGATTATAAAGGCATGCTTAGCATATGTTTCCTTTCTCTTTCATGTTGACATAGTTTTGAATAGGAGTTAGGAAGATGTATTGAAAAGAACCAAACACTTACTTAATTCCATATCCTATTCATCCTTATGCTATCACCTAGGAAAGGATACCTATACTTGCATACACAAATTGCATAAATAAATGAATCCATCAATACAACTTTCTCATTCCTCTTTTCCATTTCATTTCTTTTATACATATGTTTGTATTTAAGGAAAGTGGTATATTAGTCTGGACAACCCCGAGGTTGCGAGGCTTTAAGTAGCCCTAAGTAGGTCTTGTACCTTACACCTCTAGTTAACAATGAAGCTGTACTCACTTATGCCTTTCTTACTTACATGTGTGTATGTGAAAATTTGGATAAGAAAACCCCTTTTCTACTTAAGAAAAAATCATGCATATTAAACTTCTAAATTTTCTTAAATGGATTACTTAGCATGCATCATAAAGTGTGTTAATACTCTCATTTGAATGTATAGATATGCTTAGGTCCATCATATGCATGTTATATATGTTGGGAAAGAAATGAAGTAATGTGTGTTATGTGAATTTTGATTCATTTTATTTAATCTTAAAATGCCTTTCTTTTTGAATAGGTTTGTTTAGAGTTTATCTAAACTTAGGATTAATTAAAAGATTTAATCAAAACATTCACCTAAACAAAATTAAAATGTGAACCTACTTTAGAAATTACTTAGGTTAGGGAAGGAAAGAGAAGTTCTCTTCTTTTTCTCTCTCTTCATAACTTAGTAATTAATTGTAGGATCCATTTAAACCAAATCAAAACATGAAATAAAATCAATGCAAAATAACTAAACAACTTAAATGAAACCTCATCTAAGTTGAACATGTTCTTCACACTTAGAAGAATTTGAACCTAAAGTAAGCATACCTCTTGGCACATTAGCTAAGTCACCCTTTAGGTTAGGTAGTGCATGGTTTGATGTTTATTTTTTTTGTGATATATGTTTTAGACTTGATGTTAGGGTGTATGCTCATAGAATGAATGGTAGGATCTTAGTCTAACCATTCTTTTTATGAGATTGTGCTTAAGGGGTGCTATCATAAATAAAAATATAAATGCTTTTGCTTAGTGCTTTATACCCCTAAGCATAATCCAATAGGCCAGTGGACTTAGTCACCCATGTGTGGGGTGATAAGTCCAATATACATGCTTGGGATTTATGTGGTTTGTTTTAAACCTTTATTTCTGATTGTTAGTTAGATTTTACTTTTTTTTCATGTAAATTTGTGCAATTAGGATTTTGGAATGATTGTTATGGGGATTAGGATGAACATTGGTCATAAGATCTATCTTATGTACCATGTGAAACCTTAGCATCACCTTCAACCATCAAAAGAAGGAACCAAGAAGAAAAGAAGAAAAGAAGAAGAAGAAATAAAGCTTGAAGAAATAATGAATTCTTGCTTAATTGTAATTTAATTCATTTGTAATCAGGTTGTATAAGGGTAGAGCTTAGACACCCATATTTGATATTTTAGGTTTGCGTGTGCGGACCACGACCTTTATTCTTTTGTGATTAGCTTTATAAATTGATTGATGATTTGTTTAGCTTACATTAAGTGGCATGATTTTTCTAGTTTCTTCCTTGCTTTATGTATGCTTGGATGTGAATTAGGCTCTTCATGGAAAAATAAATCTTTTACCCAACTTAACAACTCAAAATTAAAATTAAACAACTCATAACCTCACCTAAAGCTTAGGTTTAAAATCAAGATAAAAGAATTAGCAACCCCTTAGCTGGATGAGTATTTCTTTTATAATATCATGCATAAATGCATCTTATTTCACTCTTGATTGGAGAGCTTCCACCTTTGCTAGAGAAACTTGGCTTGACCTTTGAGAGCCATGGTGGAAACTCACCTCCTCCCTTCTGATTTTTTTTGGCCAATAACTTTCTTTCTCATGCATTAGTCATATGAATCCTATAAACTCAAAATAATTATCCAAAATAAATAAAAAAATGAAATTTGAATTGCATTAGATTTAGGTCATTTGAAGCATGTCCCTTTACATGATCTAGTCTCTTTAGAGTGAGTTTAAGGACTTAGTGTCTTTTAAATAAATGACCTAGCTCATACATAAGCATAAAGACTTGCTACATGTATTTAAAATCATAGGAGGAGTTAGTTGGCGAACCTAGCGGGTAAGTCCAAGCTTGGTGGTTTGTCCTCTCTTGTGGAGGCAAACCAATTACCCATTTTGCCTTAGATTTAGGTTGTGCTTTGACCTCAAAGTTCCCTAGATTTAGGTTATGAGGTTGCTTCTCCCCTTTGTGGGTCATAAGCATAATTCCTCACCTCTTAGGCATTTCTTTAATCTTGTGTTAAGGAATCATAAGTCCTAAATTTATAATGAAAATTTAACTCAAACAAAATAATCAATTTCAAAATGTAAAGCTTTATAGATAGTTTGAGATGCTCGTTGGGTTTCCCAAGCATCATGGCATCTCTACTTATCTTCCATTTTGGCTTTGATAATAATTCACTCTTTTGATCAATCTCATTTGATCTTTCAAAAATAAACCAATTGATTGATAGTCCTTTCCTATTGAAATATTCAAAGATAATGATCATTTACCTAAATCTAGAGTTTTCCTAAGGAATCCCCATTTCTTAGGATGTAATAACTATGGGGGCTTGCCCCTGTAGGGAACTTAACGAACTCAATTTAAAATAAACCTTGCATTACCTTTTCATGTAAAGTAGAGGAAGAATCTCTACTACATATACAGACCCATCATCCTTAGGAGTCCTTATTGAGGTGATTAGGTCCATTAAATGGTAGTGACTTCTGTCTTTCGAGATAGTACATTATTTCCTTGATGACGTACTCGATCACCTGAATAAGTACATCTGCGAATCTATGTGGTATCCTAAAAAGATGAATTTCTATAAGTCTTGTCTCTTTCATTTCTCCCCACAGATTTGAAGGTGACTCCTCCTATAGAAATTTTTCACCACAGGTCCATTGTATGGTAGTGACTTCTATCTTTCAAGATAGTACACTATTCCTCAATGTTGTACTCGATCACCTCAATAAGTACACCCTCAGATCTACGTGGTGTCCCCCCCCCCTATACACATGAATAGAAGATAAACACTTCTGATTTTTTGGGGATGGATCTTCTCTCCATCTCTAGTAGTTATCTCCAAGCATCGAGTGGACTTGCATTTTATGTGCGAGACTATCTTTCCTTTCATTTGGCAGCTTATTTTATTCTTAAGTAAAGTTAGCCAACATCCTTTAAGTTTTAGGACCTCACTCTGTGTAGGTCTTGAAACTCTATTGAGCTCCCCAATAGATGAAAAATAAAATTTATCAATGAAGGAAGAGATAAGGAAAATCTAGAACCTCCTTACCACTAGTTTGGTGAGGTGAGGTTCATCGTAAAATTTTAGAAAATAAATTCTTTCACATAATGACACTTTCCAAAAGCACTATTTTTTTAAAATAGCCACCTTCATTCAACATACTCAAATTTGTTGAATGAAGATTCTATTTTCAAATAATAACATAAAATTGAAACTCCACTCAACATATTTCACATATGCTAAGGTTGAAGTTTCTCTCTTTTTAAAATCAAGAAATCACATTCATGGCATCAAATCATATCATTGAAATCTATTTAACATACTTAAGATTTGTTAAATAAATTTCACCTCTATTTTGGAATCTTATTTGACATGCCACATTGGTCAGACAAATAATTTCCCTCTCTTTCCAAAAAAGAAATAGAGTGCTTCAAATACATTTGTTTCCCACTTAAACATATCAAAGTTGTTAAGTGAGAATCTCATTTTTATATGCATTTGATTCTCAGTTAACATGTCAAGGTTGTTAAGCGAGAATCTTATTTTCATGTCACATTTAATTCTCACTTAACATATCAAAGTTGTTAAGTGAGAATCTTATTTTCATGTTATATTTGATTGCACTTAATATGTCAAAGTTGTTAAGTGAGAATCTCACTTTCATATACATTTGATTCATGCTTAACATATTAAAATTGTTAAGTGAGAATCTCATTTCCATGACACATTTGACTTTCACTTAACATTTCAAACTTTCTAATTGACAGTCTTATTTTCATAAATCATATTTGATTCCACTTAGCAAATCAAATTTGTTAAGTAAGAATCTCATTTTCATGACATATTTGACTCCCCATTTAACACACCAAATTTGTTAAGTGAGGGTCTCATTTTCATGTCACATTTGACCTCCACTTAACATATCAAATTTGTTAAGTGGGAGTCCCATTTTTAAAACATATATCAATCACATTTTACTTTATCTTTACATACCAAATTTTTTGAGTGAGAGTCTCATTTTCAATACACATTTGATTCCTACTTAACATACCAAATTTGTTAAGTAAGAATCACCTTTTTTTAAATCTCATCACATTTAGACTTTCACTTAACATACAAAATTTGTTAAGTGAGAGTCCCATTTTTAAAGAAAAGCAAAGCATACATCAATCACACTTGGCTTTCATTTAAAATACAAAATTTGTTAAGTGAAAGTCCCATTTTCAAACATAAATCAAACACATGTGGCTTCTACTTAACATATCAAATATGTTAAGTAAGAAGCCCCATTTTTAAATCAACATTTCACTCATCACAAGTAAAAGGTATTTCATAAAAAAATTTCAAGCACACAATCACAACCTCTTCTTAGCATACTCAAATTTGCTATGTAGAGGTTCTTTCAAATCATCAATATTTTTAAACAATATACACAAAATACAATTATCTCCAAGAAAATCTCTTTCAAATTTACAAACCCCACCCAATCTACCTAAATTTGTTGAGTATGGGTTCTAAAATCAAAATTAAATGACAAAGACTGTCCTCAATTTCAAAATCTCTCCAATGAACCCCACTTAACATATTTGAATTGTTGAGTGTGGGTTCAAAACTCCAAATCTATATCACTCCCTTGGGACAAGTATTAAAGCGAAGACTCAAGTTACATTTCAACAGCAGAGATCTCAGATCAGTCGATGTAGTTTATTTTCAATGTCACATGGCCTCCCAGTTCATCTTTTCGTTTTGGATGTATTTGGATGGGGCACCTCTGGACCTCATTTTAGAATGAGCTCTCAACCCTCCATTTTATACATAGGACTTCACTTAGACTTTAAGAGTTCCTTAGTCTTAAGACACATCTAGTAATTAGATGGACACTCAACCTAGCCTTAGAAGACTTAGAAGAGTTAGCCATAGGAATAGGTCATGCCTTAGAAGTGTTAGGAAATTTGCCTGCCCTTAGCTTGAACCATTCCTCACCTTCCGTCCTTTAAGTCAGTCTCCAAATCAATCTCATTCAATTTTCTCCAAACTCAAATCAACTCCATGTGATTGAAATCCATAATTGAAACTCATGAATGAAATTCCTAAGTCCAAATCTTTCTTAAGGACTTAGCCAAAATCATGATCAAACCAATTCAAACTCATGAGATTTTCTCATAATTCATTTATATTCTCATTTATATTCACATATATAAATGAAATATAAATTCAAACCAATCAAACTAAACTCAAAATTTCAAATCAATTCACCAAATTTTCCTAAGTCCTTTAAATTTCTTTTAAAGGACTTAGCCTATATCATGATCAAATCAATTCAAACTCATGGGATTTTCTCATAACTCATTTATATTCTCATTTATATTCACATATATAAATGAAATATAAATATAAATCAATCAAACCAAATTCAAAAATTTAAACTCC
Source organism: Cymbidium sinense (assembly GCA_021442155.1). Classification (NCBI taxonomy): domain Eukaryota; kingdom Viridiplantae; phylum Streptophyta; class Magnoliopsida; order Asparagales; family Orchidaceae; genus Cymbidium; species Cymbidium sinense. The sequence continues at coordinate 182,251,894 of CM038221.1, forward strand.
AAACTCCAAAAATTTTCTAAGTCCTTTAAATCCTTCTTAATGGACTTAGGCCAAATCATGATCAAATCATTTCAAATCCTTGAAATTTTCTCATGATCCATTTATGTTCTCATTTATATTCACATATATAAATGAAATATAAATTCAAACAATCAAAACCAATTCCAAAAATCAAACTCAAATCCACTCAAAATTCAACTAAGCCTTTCAAGTCTTGAACTTAGCCAAATCAACTTCAAATCAAGCCAAACTCTTGATTTTCTCTCATGATTCAATCAAACCTACAATCATGAGTCCAAATATAAATACAAACTTCAATTACCAAATCAAAAATCATTTCAAAAATCAAACCCTAAATACTTTCATGTTCACCCTTTGAATATAAAATTGTCAAATGAATCAAAACTCATTTGACTTCACACCACTTGTAAATGGATTTATATTTCAATCATAAGTCCATATACAAGATCAATCAAGCTTAAATAAAGCTTTGACCAATCCATTTGGCCCACTTAGGCTCACTTAACCCAAAGTGACCTAAAGTACTTTTATGAGCCAAATTCTAATCCTAACCAAATTGGATTGAATCAAACTCACCTATACCTCTCATCATGATCAACAATCATCATGGGATGATTAATCAATCAAATTGGGTCAAACGAAGTCAAACCTAAGGGTGTACCAAGTCAACACTTAGCCCAAAATGAAACCTAACATAGCCAAATTCCATCATAGTTCAAATTGATTAAAACCATTGATCTAAGTTCACTCATGACCTATGTTTGAAGTTAACCAACATTTGAGAACTTAGTCTAGCCACTTGTTTGACCCAACTTAAGTAAATATGCTAAAACTTGATCTAAGTCAAATTGATTGAAATCAATGGGTCAGGTTCATTCCAAATCACTTGTTGAACTTGACCAAAGTCTCAATTGGCCAACTAGGCCTAACATAACCCAATTGACTTTAGACCCAACTTGACTTAAAGGGGTCATGTTGAGCCAAATTTGAACATAACCAAAATTAATTGGAAATAAAGATACCAATACACTCCATATGAATAACCAAACCTAAACTTACCTTTCGACCTAGCCCAAATAAGTCAAATGGGTCAAATAGGTCAACTTGACCTATTTTACATAAATGAAGTCATATGAGCCAAATTCAAAACTATACCAAATTGAACCAAACCAAAGCCACCTAAACATTTCAAATGGTCATATGAACTTGACCCAACCCTTTGTTTGACCCAATTTGACCAATTGGTCAACTTGACCCAAGTTGACCCGTTTTGACCTAAATGGGCCAACATGAGCCAAACCTTATCAATTGAATTCCAAATCTCATGAATCTTGGCCAAACCTAATTTCTCCACATACCCAACATATCCAAATTGAAAAATCAATAAAATGACCATTCTACCCCTAGGCCATAGAACAAATTTTGGACTAATCCATGGGTAATTTGGTCATGCCCTCTTCATATCCACTTGATGCCTTCCTAATAGCTCAAGGGGACCTAATGAAGAGTGGTGCACAACCCAATGGTTTGGGTCAGCCCAAATTCAAGGCCAAACCCGACCCCATGGGTCAAATTGGCTCATTCAAATCCTCCTCCACAATTTGATGCACATGGGAGGTTGGCAATCCACTCAAGGCCTCAAACCATATGTGCAACTCAAATAGATCAAAACCTCTCCATGTGGTCAATTGGATCAAAATGGCAAGAGCTTGGCATCCGATTTCATGGGGAGATATACTCCCCTAATTCAATTCAAAATCATCATTCCTCAATTGATGAAGCCTAGAGTGTTAGGAAGATCAGAGCCTCCACAAGCTTTTAGAGGATTTGAATTTGAGATTTCTCGGTTCTCCATTGAAAATAGGGGAGCTCACTTGAATCAACTTTCTCCACACTCAAAATCTCAATTCCTCTTGCACACTTCCTAAGGATCAATGAGTGCACTCAAGCATCATTTGAGTTCCCACATGGAGAGAATTGGATCAAAGCAGGGACATCAAGTGGTGTTGGTCCATAGAAGATCCACTCAACCCTAAAAATTTCAGGGCTTATCTCCACTAGAAGCTACCTCGCGATCTCATGGGTGATCACCTTTTGAGGTATGGAATTTTTGACCAAGCATGAGGTGTTGGTCTTTTGTGAAAGAATTTTCAAGTCATGAATCCACCATTGGATGATCTTATTGCTTTAGATGGTGTGGGTAAAGTTTTTGTTCAATCAGCTCAATCGAGCTTGGATCTTCCCTAGATCATGGATGGTCTCATTGATCTGGGGAAGAACTGGAGATCTTGGCCATCCATCCATTTTGGATGGATGGTGAGATTATTCATTTAGAAATTCATTTATCCCTTTATAAATGGGATGATCCACGTTTGATCTTTGATCGACGTAGGGATCAAAAGCATCCCATCGCACATGACTTGATTTGATGTTTAAGTGAGCTCATGGATGCGTGTAAACAATCGCCACCAGCATCGGCGTGAGTAGGGATTAGTTAGATTTAATTAAATTAACCTCTTGATCTTCTAAAAATCACATCTCTCTTAATAAAATTTAGAAAAATATGAGATAAAATCTTATGGAAAGATAACTCAACCTAGAATAATTTAAAATAATTTCAGTGGATTTTGAATTATCCTTTCCTCTGATTTTAGGTTTTATTGGAAATCATATTTTGCTAATTACCTCTAAATTAAATCTCTGATTAATCATAAACTTCTTGGGTATGTTTTAGGGGATGACCTCTGCCTCCCTTAATTTTTTTGGGATTTATTGAAGTTTTAATTGGGGGAATTTTAAATATGATTTCTAATTACTCTCCTTATATAATTAAGGATAATAAAGGTGTGATTAGTGGTTTTAATCCATTATTAGAGTTGATTAAGGTTATATCCAGTAGATAGGAGGTTTAGAATAATTTTGGGGCATTTTCCCTAAGCTATTCCCTAAACCCCTTTTTTTCCTCAATCTTCTCTTAATTAAGGGTTAATTCATTAATTATCCACTTAATTAATTTCTAAAAATTCTAAAAATTTCCAAAACTTAATTAATCTACTTCAAGAAGATGTTTAGGTGTTTAAGAGCCTAAGTTTAATAAAATCAAAACCCAATTCATATGTGTGAAAGGGTGTTTTGAAATTAAGTTTAAACCCCTTATTAATTAATTAATCATCAAATTGCATTAGGCCTTTTTTATTCCTAGGTGCATTGCAAGTTTAAATTCCTTGTGAGTTTTATGTCATCTCATTGGCTCATAATTACTTGGTTAACTATGTTAAGTGGTGTAGGTAAGGGTTTAATTATTTAATTCATACCTTAACCTAATTAATACATAAAATGAATCTAATCATCTAAAAATTAAAAAAAAATATCAAACACATGTGGAATGGGTTAGGAATAAACTCAACTCACTTTTTCAAAATTAAATCAAACTTAAAACTAAACAAAAATCACATTGAATACACTTTGATTTATTTTAAACTTTCTTATTCCATAAGAATGTCTTTAGGATTTAATTAAAGTGAATGTGTTTACATGCTTTCATTGCTTTGATTCTTTCCCAACATGTTAAATTTGTATGTCATGTGGTTTCATGCATTCATATTTTCAAATTCAAATTTAAAATGAAATTGTTTACATTATGTCAAATTTGCATATGTTGGCTAAAGTAGAAATATGAGTGGCTATTATCACTACTAAATTCAAATTAATTTCAAAACATATAAATCATTTATCAAATCTGAAAGTATGATATTTATATTTTAATTATAATCTTGCATGTGAAAGAATATAAAGGTATGTTTATTAGATAGGTTTCTCTTCTTATGTTAGTATATTTTGAATGGAGTTGGTAAGATGCATGGTTCATTTGAAAAGAACCTAACACTTACCTAATTCCATATCCTATCCATCCCTATGCTATCACCTAAGAAGGGTTACCAATACTAGCATCCATAAATTGCATAAACAAAATGAATCAATTAATACAACTTTTGCATTCCTTCTTTTCCATTTATTTTTTTGTACACATGTTTGTATTTAAGGAAAGTGGTATATTAGTCTGGACAACCCTGAGGTTGTGAGGCTTTAAGTAGCCCTAAGTAGGTCTTGTACCTTACACCTTTGGTTAACAATGGTGATGTACTCACTTATGCCTTTCTTACTTTCATGTGTGCATGTGAAAAATTGGATAAAGAAACCCTTTTCTACTTAAAAAAAATCATGCATATTCAACTTCCAAATTTCCCTAAATGGATTACTTAGTATGCATCATAAAGTGTGTTAAATATTCTCATTTGTATGTATAGATATGCTTAGGATTCATTCATATGCATGTTATACATGTTGGGAAAGAAATGAAGTAATGTGTGTTATGTAAATTTGGTTCATTTTATTTAATCTTAAAATGCCTTTCTTTTTGAATAGGTTTGTTTAGAGTTCATCTAAACTTAGGATTAATTAAAAGACTTAATCAAAACATTCACTAAAAAAAAACTAAAATGTGAATCTACTTTAGAAATTACTTAGGTTAAGGAAGGAAAGAGAAGTTCTCTTCTCTTTCCTCTATTTATAACTTAGTAATTAATTAATGTAGGATTCACTGAACAAATCAAAATATGAAATAAAATCAATCCAAAAATAATAAACAACTTAAATGAAACCTCCTCTAAGTTGAACATGTTTTCACACTTAAAAAAATTTGAACCTAAAGCCATAGCTCATACCACACAAACCTTCAAAGCACACATTAGCCTAAGTCACCACTTCTAGCTTTAGGTTGGTGATGCATGGTTTGATGTTTTATTTTATTTTGTGATATATTTTAGACTGGATGTTAGGATGTATGCTCTTAGAATGAATGGTAGGATGCTCTTAGTCTAACCATTATTTTCTGCAGGGGATTGTGCTTAAGGGGGCGCTATCATAAATAAAAATATAAATGCTTTTGTAGGTGCTTTATACCCTAAGCATAATCCAATAGGTGTGGACTTAGTCACCCATGTGTGGGGTGATAAGTCCAATATACATGCTTGGGATTTGTGGTTTGTTTTAGCTAATTTATTTTGCGGTGTTAGATTTCTATTTTTTCTTTTCTTATAAATTTATGCATTTAGAATTTTGGAATGATTGTTATGGGGATTAGGATGAGCATTGGTCATAAGATCCTATCTTATGCACCATGTGAAGCCTTGAGCATCTACCTTCCAACCATCCAAAAGAAACTAAAGAAGAAGAAAGAAAAAGAAGAAAGAAGAAGAAGAAGAAGAAGAAAAGAAGAAAGAAGAAATGAAGCTTGAAGACCCCATAACAATGAATTCCTTGCTTAATTGTAATTTAATTCATTTATAATCTAGGTAGAGGTAGAGCTCACTACCCAATTTGTCTTTTGGTTTGTGGTGCACCACAACCTTTTATTCTTTTGATTAGCTTTATAAATTGATTGATGATTTGTTTAGCTTTTGCATTAAGTGGCATCTTTTCCTAGTTTCTTCCTTGCTTTATGTATGTGGGATGTGGATTAGGCTCTTTAGAAAAATAAATCTTTTACCCAACTTAACAACTCAAAATTAAAATAAAGAACTCATAACCTCACCTAAAGCTTAGGTTTAAAATCAAGATAAAAGAATTAACCCCTTATAGGATGAGTATTTCTTTTATAATATCATGCATAAATGCATCTTATTTCACTCTTGATTGAGGGCTTCCACCTTTGCCGAGAAACTTGGCTTGACCTTGAGAGCCATGGTGGAAACACACCTCCTCCTTCTTGATTTTGGCCAATAACTTTATTTCTCATGCATTGCATATGAATCCTATTAGAGTCAAAATAATTGTCCAAAAATAAAAAATAAAATGAAATTTGAAAGATTAGATTTAGGTCATTTGAAGCATGCCCTTACATGATCTAGTCTCTTTAGGGAGTGAGTTTAAGGACTTAGTCTCTTTCTAAATAAATAATAGCCTAGCTATCTTGCATAAGAAAAAAGACTTACCTACATGTATTTAAAATCATAGAGGAGTTAGTTGGCCACCCCAGACATTGTAAGTCTGTTGGTGGTTTGTCCTCTCTTGTGAGGCAAACCAATTACCCATTTTCCTTAGATTTAGGTTATGCTTTGCCTCACAAAGCTCCTAGATTTAGGTTATTTCTTCTCCTTTGGGCCATAAGCATAATTCCTCACCTCTTAGGCATTTTCTTAATCTTGTGTTAAGGAATCATAAGTCCTAAATTTCTAATGAAAAATTCAACTCAAACAAACTAAATCAATTTCAAAAATGTAAAGCCCAATTATAGATAGTTTGAGATGCTCACTCGGTTTCCTAGCATCGTGGGCATCTCCTACTTATCTTCCATTTTGGCTTCGATAATAACTCCCTCTTTGATCAATCCCATTTGATCTTCAAAAATAAATTAATCAATTGATAGTCCTTTCCTATTGAAATCTTTGAAGATAACGATCATTTACCTTAATCAAGAGTTTTCCTAAGGAATCCTCATTCCTTAGGATGTAATTAACTATGGGGCTTGCAGTAGGAACTTAATGAACTTTAAAATAAACCGCTTTACTTTTCATGTAAAGTAGGGGAAGAATCTCTACATATGCACCCATCATCCTAGGAGTCCTTATTGAGGTGATTAGGTCCATTAAAGGGTAGTGACTTCTATCTTCAAGATAGTACACTATTCCTTGATGATGTACTGATCACCCAAATAAGCACATGCACATTTGTGATCTGTGGCATCCTAAAAGATGAATTTCTATATTCTTGCCTCTTCTTTCTCCCACAGATTTGAAAGGTGACTCATAGAAATTTTCACCAGATTTTTTACTACTCAGGGATGGTTCCTCTCTCCATCTTTGGTAAATGATCATCTTTGAGTATCGATGGTAGGTTTGTACTTTGGTATGAATCTGAGACTATCCTTCCTTCCATTGGCACTTAGCTTATTTCATTCTTAAGTTGAGTTAGCCAACATGTTTAGGTTTTAGGACAACATTCCTTGTGGGTCTTAAAACCCCCGTTGGGTTCTCCAATGGGTAAAAATAAAAAGATCTCAATAAAAAAGAAGATATTTTAAAGACTTTATCTTTATCATTTTTTTATGATAAGGAAAAGTTCATCTAAAATAATAAAAAATAAAAATTTCCATAAAACTTTGCTTTCAAAAGCACCTTTCAAAATGCACTTAATAAAATATTTTCCACAAAATTTATCACCTCATAACAATTCCCATAATGTTACATGAATTTTGAGAATAAACCAACAATCTATTTTCCAAAAGCATTAGCATCTTCTTTCAATTCATTTTGATGAAGATCTTTTCAAAATAAAATGAACAATCATCTTTCAAAATTACAATCAAAATCAATTAGAAAATTTTCAAAACACAAATGAACATCTTCTTTCAATTCATTTGATGAAGATTTCATTTTCAAAATAAAATAAACAATCATCTTTCCAAAAATCACAATCAAAATCAATTAAAAAGTTTTCAAAATCACATCATGAACCTTTCCATTCAATACACTCACATATGAATGGAAGTTTCATTTTCAAATAAAATTAAATTTTTCAAAAGCACATATGAACATCTTCATTTAATATAATCAAATTTATTAAATGAAGATTTCATTCCAACTAAAAAATAACATCATTTGGAAATCCCACTGAAACATATCCCACATATGATTAAGTTGGAATTCCCCTCTTTCAAAAAGCAATAAGCACATACAAAACAAAATTTTTACATTTCAAAAATAAGATTGATTCCCATTCATGCATATCCAATTTTTTGAATGGGAGTCCTCTTTTCAAAAATTAAAAATTAAACAATAATACTTTCAAAATTCTAAACACATTTGGAACTTCATTTAACATACCCAAATTTATTAAGTGAAGTCTCCAAATTCAAAATTCAAAATTTTCAAACATATTTGGAACTTCATTTAACATACTCAAATTTGTTAAGTGAACTCTCCAAATTCCAAAGTCAAAAAAAATTCAAACACATTTGGAACTTCACTTAACATACCCAAATTTGTTAAGTAAAGTCTCCAAATCCAAAATCAAAAAATTTTAAAAACACATTTGGAACTTCATTTAACATACCCAAATTTGAGGTGAAGTCACCAAATTCAAAATCCAAATTTTTTCAAAACACATTTAGAACTTCATTTAACATACCCAAATTTGTTAAGTGAAGTCTCCAAATCCAAAATTCAAAAAATTTCAAAACACATTTGGAATTTCATTTAACTTACCCAAATTTGTTAAGTGAAGTCTCCAAATCCAAAAACCAAAAATTTTCAAAGCACATTTGGAACTTCATTTAACATACTCCAAATTTGTTAAGTGAAGTCTCCAAATTCAAAATTCAAAAATTTCAAAACATATTTTTGGAACTTCATTTAGCATACTCAAATTTGCTAAGTGAAGTCTCCAAACCCAAAAAACCAAAAATTTTCAAACACCTTTGCAAATTCTTATCTTAGCATACCAAATTTGCTAAGGAGAAGTTTCCATTTTCAAAATCAAAACAAATCAAAAATTTTGAATACATCTTTTGGAATTTCATTTAGCATACTCAAATTTGAAATTTCCATTTCACAAAACTAAGTGGGACTTCATCTTTAACATACCAAATTTGTTAAAGTAAAGTCTCCACTTTCAATCAAATAAAAAAAATGAAACACTTAGGATTTCCTTAGCATACCTAAATTTGCTAAGGATCCTACCTTTTCAAAAAATCAAAACATCAAAACAAAAATGAAACACTTAGGATTTTCTTAGCATACTTAAATTTGCTAAGAATCCTATTTTCAAAAAATCAAACAAAACACACTTGGATTCTTCAATTAGCATACATAAATTTGCTAAGTTGGAATTCCAAATTTCCAAAATCAAAATAAAAATTTACAAAAAGAAACAATCACTTTCTCAAATACTTCATTTATCATACACAAAATTTGCTAAGTAAATTCCAAAATCACAAACAAAAAATCAATTTGACCTTACTTTAACATACCCAAATTTGTTAAAGGAAAGGGTCCTCAAATCACAAAATTTAAATTCAAACAAACATGAACCTATGGAAGCATCCTTCTTAAAAATTTTGAATCCATATTTCAACATACCTAAATTTGTTGAAGTTGGATTCATATTCAAAATTCTCTTTCAATCAATCTTCTCAAATCCATTTGAACCCCACTTAACACTTCCAAGTTGTTGGATGTGGGTTCAAATTTTCAAATTAAAATTCAAAAATCTATAAAGACAAAAATCTGATACAAATTCATTTCTCATTGTAGATTCTTACAAATCGATGAGAGTTCTGCCTCTAGTTGAAATGGCCGGTTCTCAGAAGTTCATTTTTACCTTCCCCCATGGTATGGATCTGGCTTTGGATCAAGCCAACTTCCCCTGACTAGACCATACACATCTGATTCACTTTGGTAGGGCATTCGAGGGAGCCAGGATTACTTGTGAGGGCACTCCTCTCACTATAGTTAGTAGGACAATGGTGACCGCGTGTCATCATTGACTTACCTTCCAAAACTGATGTCTCCTCTTGAAGAGGAAAGCGTGTCCACAGATTTAGTTGTGTCATTACCAGCACTGAAGCAGCCATTGCAATACACCCCAGAGTTGCTCATGTTGCCCTAGTGAGGGCTAGTACCATCTCATATGTACCTTCTAAAGGTAAGGCTCCCCTGGTCTCAAGGTTTGGCTCCCCTACATTTGAGTATAGGTCTAACTCACACTCCTCCCATCCTTCCTGGACACAATGTAGGAATAAGAACTACATGATCAAGCGGCACCACACCAGGATCGCTAAGGAGCTAGAGGCATCAACCCATTCACGGGATGAGTTTCTTGTTACTTCACCACCGGTTATAGCTAGTTCCATCCTCTCTCGAGAGGATGTTAGAGGAGCTCATCACCTCCTCCAATGGTGTATCGCCAGTTCCGGAGAAGGAGGTCGTACGTCAGCCTCCATTCTATCTTACGCCAGGTAGATGAAGCATACAGATGCTCAGAGTTTGAAACTCAGTTTGATTTTTGATCAATCATCCTAGCGGGGAAGCAGCAGAGAGGGAGAGGCCCATACAAATATTACTATTAAGAGGTGGAGGTTCGCCGTCAACATCCGCTTATTATTTTCTAGCTCGCGCCACCCAACCATACAATATCTTCTTACGGGACTAATCACCACAGGGAGGCGCTCGCATAGAGTTGGTGGTGTCTCCACCCACCGCTCTACCCTCATCCCTCATCACAGTTACATCTCTATTCTAAGAAAGGCCGCCATGGAGAAGCACCCTGATCTATGACGAGGGATCCTACCCCTTCTACACCACCCATTATGGCTGAGCTCTCTACCACCTTCCCAGTGGTGCAAAGTGGGAGACCGTGGGCGGTCATCTTCACCAACTGCCCATACAGGATGTGGAGATGGTGATTATCTTATAGGTAGATGACAATCCAGTTGCACTAGTGATAGTAGAATATCCTAGGATTGTTATCCCTCTCATAGCTAGTGGTAGTTAGGAGTGTCATTCATCCAAAGAGACACATAGGATTGACTCTCCAGTGAGGTGCCTCTCGCATGACAAGTGATCACATCGACCTAGACTATTATGTTCTGGATATGAGATAGTGGCACATTATTTCATGGAAAAGAAGGAAATCTTAGGGTACGACTGGTCAAATGAAGAGAAAGTCAGCTTCGATCCCAACGAAGATGACTTGTTGGGAGACTCAGCTGGAGTTTGCATGGTTGACACTAGAGGATCTCTTCTCAAGGAACAATAAGCTATGGAAGGTGATGAGATTGATCAGAAGACACGATAACATCACCCAAAGACCTCCACAAGTAGATGGATGAATATATTGATAGGATGGCACATCAGTTAGAGGACTTGTTAGTAGCAGTAGTTTTAAATAAGCCCTTTAGTTCATCCTACTACCAACATCCACTGAGTGCATGTCTTGGACCCAGCCAAGAATCTACCTCGTTGAGCAAGGTAGCACTATAGGAAGGTAGTGGAAAGTACCTCCATATAAGAAAAAAGACATAAAATCCATGGTTGAGCAACAGGTGAAGGAAGCTTTGGCTCAAGCCCGGGGAGGATCATTAGTTTCAAAGAGTAGATCCTACCTAGAGGAATTTAATGATATACAATATCCCAAGGGTTTCATGCCTCCTTCCTTCAAAATCTTTGATGGCAGTGGAAATCCAATGCATCACATAGCACATTTCGTTGTTATTGTGGTGCGCAATGACGCTTTGCTTTTTAGTAAAAGATTATTGTTTACATTGGTACCGAAGCCCAACATTTAGTAAAGACATTTAGAAGTAACTCTTCATCAAGAGATTTGTTCATAGGTGATCTCTGTAGCACAACACGGTGAGTCCCTTGTTGATTATATTCTCGATAACCGAGTATGAAGTGCAAACCGCATTCATGAATGCCATTGAGATTCTTTAAAAGAATATCCATGGCGGCCATCTCATGCTTAAGGGCTTCACTATCAAGATATTTGAGAAGCTAATCAACAAGGCTTAATTATAAAGAGAGGCCAAAGTTTCCTTTTCAAGATCGGTTGCCTACAAAGGTATCTATGAAAGAAGCCGTGAATAATAGCGTAGTTGATAAGGGGAAGCAAACTAAGAGATCACCAAGAGACCACCTCGAGCCTCCATCCTTACCATCGAGCCCCTACCCAGCCTACTCAGAGCCTCCATCAAGAACCACCCCTCACCATACCACCACCACCAATGCATACCAGGTATGGTCTACCTACTCTTTTAGATAAGTTAAACAAACTTTATTATTTTAAGAGGGATGTAATCAAGAAAATCTTTAAGAATCTCTTAAAAAAACTTGATTTTAGCTACGAGCCAAGGAGACGTAGGCAAAAAGTCATGATCCAAACTTTTTCTTACCACCATATAGCCACATTTTGAAGGATTGATTCACATTCAAGACTGGCTTGAACATAGTTCAAGACGGTGTTATCCCAAAGGAATACCTTGAACAACCTTCCATTCCATTAGGGTAATCCTTGGGGATACATGTGATCCTAATAAAACTAAAGAAGGTTGAGATATTTCTATATCCAAAACCTCTAAGAAGATCATCCATAAGATCAAGAAGCTTTCCTTGCAGGTGCCTGAGTCAGCTCAAACCTCCAACATTAAGGAAGGTTTGGAAGTTGCTAGTGCCAACTCTAGGAAAGTGGGAGCTCAGCAGTAATAGCAACAGCAGCATGTCTCAGCCCGGGATAACCCTTTAGCGTAGCCACCGATTGTGTCCAAGCTCTAGCCAATAGTTGCAGCTTCTACATTGATGACTTCTTCAATTTCAGCTAGCTCTTCTATTTTTTCTACTAGTAGAACTCATCGTGGATAAGGCATCATATCCCTTACCCACTCACTTTCTGATACTTTGTACCTCCAAACAATTCCAAGAAATTAAAGAATAAAGCTAGTTTGAATTACATCTGAGGTCACTTTGTCTCTTTTATTCCTAATGATCCTCTTCAAGTCAACTATAAAATGATCTTCCTTCGATTTAGAGTTGACTTTCAACTCAATACTACGGTTCACCTCTAGATAGACTTGGAATCATCCATTCGAGTCCCATAGGAGAAGCTAGTGGCATGGTGAACCTTCCATTACCTACACAAGAGATCACAGTCAACTTCCATAGTGGCAAGGTTCTACCTCCTAGACCTCAAGATAGAGGGAAACAAGTCATTGAAAGAGAGAAGCCCTTCCATAAGATGCTCCACCCTTGGATATGCTTGTGGAAGACCAAAGGTGGACTACAACATTTTTTCATCTAAGAAAGTTTCATCTAAGCATATATGATGCCCTTGTCTTATCCAAAGAGATGAGGGAATCACTAATCAAGACCCTTCTTGATCCTAAATATGCTTAGTCACAATCCATAGTGAGGAAGCACATTATGCAAAAGAAGCTCAAGGGATCACCTTCTGTGATGAAGACCTTCTTTGGGGACTTGGAGCACAACCATCTCTACATCACAACATGGATAGTTCAGCCACGGTTATCGATTCAGGTCCAATGAACATTATGTCTAAAGACCCTTGCCTATTTGAAGATCAACATCTCTACACTCCGGGGAGATCAAATGATGTTGAGAGGATTCAATGACTAAGGTGAGCTGGCTTTAGATTCTATAGTGTTACCTTTAGATATCAGTGACTGGAAGAATGAAGCTAAGTTCTACATCATTGATTCAAATACGTCGTTCACTACTTTGCTTAGTAGGCCTTGGATACATCAGAATAAGATCGTTCCATTCTTCTTTCATCAATGCATCAAGTTCAGAAAAGATGGAATTGAATACCATGTTAATGGAGATGAAATGCCATGTTTAGTTAGAGAGGTTAACATTTATGAGGATGCGACCTACTATCTTCCTCAAAACACCCTTTCTCATGGACTTGGACAAAATTCAAATGCAAACACAAAAGAAAAAGAAAAAGGAAATAAAAATAAATATCCAAGTGAACAAGAAAGTGAAATTGAAGAAGAAATAGATCCACATATCACATTCCACAGTCATTCATATGGACATGTGGGTAGATGGCTCAACCTCCACCAAGCAGAGGAAATAGAGGTTCTAGAGGGAGCTCTGGTTGGCCTTTAGCCAACAGAGGTGTTCCAGAGGAGTACCAATACTTGGAATCTTGCTCAAAGGATGAGTCTAATGTGATTAGTATACCGAACCCTCTCAATGAGTTCCATAGAGGTGACTTTGAAGAGCAGACAAAGACACCTCCAAGCAAAGCATTTGAATTTTATATGAAACTATTAGAGCTGAACCTTAACTCTTACCTCACTTACATCAAAGTTGAAGGTTTAGTTAAAGAAGTCCCTAAGTCTTCCAAAGGTGAAGAAGTTCTTTTGGGATCATCATCCTCAAGCCAAAGTTGATGTAGAGCTTGAGGATACTTTAAAGAATTAATAATTACCTTTTGATTTTACTCAGTGTTCAAAATCTTATACATAAAGGTTTACCCTCACACTTGGTCCAAGCATATGAAAAAAAGCTATACTATAAAGCACAATCAAGAACTAGGATGATAAGTGGGTCCAATCGATGATGAAGATTATTGTCAAATCATTTGGAGTCGATGTTTCTTCTCACAACATCAACTCTATGAGAATGTGTGTTTAGAAACCTGATGATCCGATGATCTTCAAGTCAAAGAGGCACTAAGAGAGAAATAGGCTTCTAGGTGGAGACTCTAGTTGGCACCAGAGGTGGGTTATCATGAAGTAGCCCTACTATTCACATAGACTTGGAATCTGTGAGGATGAGTCTAATGTGATTAGTATACCACCAACCCTCTCAATGAGTTCCATTGAGGTGACTTTGATCTAGTAGATAAAAGACTCAAGCAAAGCAAAAGTATTTGAATTTGGTTTATATGAAGCTATTAGGCAGTTGGGAACCTTAACTCTTACCTTACATCTCAAAAAAGTTAAAGGTTTAGTAGTTAAAGTAAGTCTTCAAAGGACAAAGCGAAAGAAGTTCTTTTTGGGATCATCATCCTCAAGCGCTGAAGTTGATGTAGAGCTTGGAGGATACTTTTAAAGAATTAATAGAATTACCTTTTAATTTTTACTCATCTTGTGTTCAAAATCTTATACATAAAGGTTTAGTTCCTCACACATGGTCCAAGCATACAATACTTCAAAAAAGTATAATAGGCAAGGAAGCACAAGAGCAAGACTAGGATTTGATATAGGTCTGATGACGAAGATTATTAAGCAATCATTTGAGTCGATAGTTTCTTCTCACACAACATCAACTCTTGAGATGTTTAGAAATCTCGAGATCATGATCTTTAAGTCAAAAAAAACTAGAATTTGAAGAGGAGATTCATTCAATAAATCAACAAGCTTAAAGAAATCAACCTTAGACAAGAAAATTTATACATCATTTATTCTGAATGAAGAAGAAACTAATGACTTAAGATTAACGGTTTAAAGATCGCATGGAGTTATGAAGAAATGCTTAGATTATCTCCTAATGTAGCCAAGCAAGATCCTACCCTTATTAAGCAAGCTAGACGATGCGATTAGAAATTGAACATGTCATTCAAGTCAAGAAATTGATGATCCCAGGGGAAAAATATTCCACAAGCTAGTTTCATCCAAGAAGAAGAAAGGCCAAATTCTGATTGAGAGGGACTTAAATAAGTGTCCTAAGGATGAGTTTCCTCTTCCTATGTAATGGTGACATTGCCTCATCTCATAATTTTCTTTCATGGATAATCATGCTATAACCAAATCAAGATGTCTCCTCAAGATAAAAAGAAACACTACCTTCCAAACCCAACAATCTTCTATTATAGGGTCATGCAACCTTAAAAATGGTGCCATACCAACAGGCCATGACTCATTTCTTCAATGAACTATCCATCATCGGAGTACTACATGATCTAGTAGTCAAGAGTAGAGAAAAATAAGACCACCTCGATTTGAGAGTAGTTTTGAATGGTTAAGGTAATATAACCTCAAAATGAATCAAGTGTGCATTGAGTAGCTAGGAAATTCCTTGGGTCACACTAAGAATAGAAATAAATCAAAAAGATCTTATAGAAATGCCACCTCTTAAGAATTTAACTTAACTTAGATCCTTTCAAGGATGACTGGTGTATTTAAGATGTTTTATCTCAAACCTATCAGGGAGATGCAAGCTATTTTCAGCACTTGTCAAAAATAAGGTTCAAGTGAGATAATGCAAGATGCTTCAAAGATATCAAAGAGTACTTGGTGAAGCCAAAACTAGCAGCCTATTCGATCCACTCATCCTCTGACAGCATTTGATCCTCTCTTCATTATGCCAATGACGGGAAGAAAAGTGCTCTCACTATCCTCCTTGATAAAACTTCCACCTATTGAGAAACATTGTCTAGCTTTGATCTTTGCTTCCCAAAAGCTATGACACTATATGCTTTCTAATAAGGTGAACTTGATCTCCCGAACTAATCCACTACAGTATCTCATGACACGGCTAATGCTTTTTGGATATTTGGCACGTTGGTCCATGATACTTTCACAGTTTGATATCACATTTGTACCTTGTGCAAAATAATTTAAAGATTTCTTAGAAGACACTTCTTCCTTCTCCGCTTAATGATGATCTCCCTGATGAACAAATCATGAACTTAGGGGAGGCCGACAACCGCCAATGGGAGATGTATTTTGATGGTACTGCTTCTTTTCTTAAAGGTGAAGCACCATAATCTATTCTCCTAGGAAAGGCAGGGGTAGGAATAGTTCTTCTAACTATAAACCGTGATGTGATGTGATTCTCATACTATCTTTCCAACCCCTACACCAATAATGAAGCTGAGTATGAGGTTTTGATTGCCAATCTGAAGTTAGCCCTTACTATCAATGTCAAGAGCATCAACATCTTTGGGGATTCTCAGTTGGTCATCAACTAGATTGTCAGGCCCTACCAGGTTCCCAAACCTAAGCTTCTTCATTACTACAAGTATACCAGGAAGCTGTTGGCCCAAATTACTAAAGTCACCATCTACAATGTTCCCCGAGTAGAGAATGTAGTAGTAGATGCCTTGGCCAAACTTGCTAAAGAGTTGGCATGTCCGGAACATGAGTCCATTTCAATAAGGGTCCAAAATAGACAAGTCATATCCTTTATTGATACTAAACTCATCGAGAGACTTTCTCTTGAAGGGGAGGCTATCGTTGCCAAAATGGACAAGGAGTTGGATTGGAGGAAACCATTCATAGATTATTTAAACACCGGCAAACTACCTCAAGAAAAGTCACAAGCCCATCAGGTGAAATAGAGAGCTCTCTCCTATGCTCTTGTTGATGGCACCCTGTACTGCCAATCCTTTGACCAAATGTGGTTACATTATTTAGACAAACACGAAGGTCGTGGCATTGTAACCGAGGTGCATTCAGGTCTATACGGAGCACATCAATCTGGTCCAAAGATGAAGACCAAGTGACTTGGACACTACTGGCCTTCGATGATTACAAATTGCATGGATGTAGCTAGGTAGATGCCATCAGTGTCAGGTGCATGGTGTGGTCCTCCACCAACCACCCAATATTCTACACCCTACATTGGCCTCATGGCCATTTGAGTGTTGGGGTACCAAAATTGTCGGTCCGATTGATCCTCCTTCTTCCAAGGGGCATCGGTTCATCTTAGCTGCCACCGACTACTTTTTCAAGTGGGCGGAAGCCATCCCACTCAAAGAGGTCACATCTTAACATGTGCTTCAGTTTTTCAAGAACCATATCGTATATAGGTTCGGGGTGCCTCAATAAATTATATCCAATAATGGTACTACATTCAAAAGCATGAAGATCAAGCTTAGAAGACAGATAGATGGTGATACTCCACCATCTACTTGAGCAAATGACTTGAAGCATTCAATAAAACTCTCATCCAAATACTAAAGAAAACTCTTGATAACAATAAATGAAAGTGGAACGAGTAGTTGACCTTATTTTTAGAATGAGCTCTCAACCCTCCATCTTAGACATAGGACTTCTCTTATACTTTAAGAGTTCTTTAGTCTTAAGACACATCTAGTGATTAGGTGGACACTCAACCTAGCAATAGAAGATTTAGAAGAGTTAGCCATAAGAATAGGTTATGCCTTATAAGTGTTAGGAATTCCTCACTTTCCTTCATTCAAGTCAAACCCCAAATCAATCTTAATTGATTTTCTCCAAACTCAAATCAACTCCATATGATTGAAATCCATATTTGAAACCCATGAATGAAATTCCTAAGTCCAAAATTTTCAAAGTCCTTAATCTTCTCTTAAGGACTTAGCCAAAATCATGATCAAAACCAAATCAAATCTTTGAGATTTTCTCATAATTCATTTATATTTTCATTTATATTCACATATATAAATGAAATATAAATTCAAACCAATCAAACTAAACTTAAAATTCCAAATCAATTCACCAAATTTTCCTAAGTCCTTTAAATTTTTTTTAAAGGACTTAGCTTAAATCATGATCAAATCAATTCAAACTCATGGGATTTTCTCATAACTCATTTATATTCTCATTTATATTCACATATATAAATGAAATATAAATATAAATCAATCAAACCAAATTCAAAAATTCAAACTCCAAACTCCAAAATTTTCCTAAGTCCTTTAAATTCTTCTTAATGGACTTGGCCCAAATCATGACCAAATCATTTCAAATCCTTGAAATTTTCTCATGATCCATTTATATTCTCATTTATATTCACATATATAAATGAAATATAAATTCAAACAATCAAAACCAATTCCAAAAATCAAACTCAAATCCACTCAAAATTCAACCTAAGCCTTTCAAGTCAAAATCTTGAACTTAGCCAAATCAACTTCAAATCAAGCCAAACTCTTGATTTTCTCTCATGATTCAATCAAACCTACAATCATGAGTCCAAATATAAATACAAACTTCAATTACCAAATCAAAAATCAATTCAAAAATCAAACTCTAAATCCTTTCATGTTCACCCTTTGAATATGAAATTGTCAAATGAATCAAAACCCATTTGACTTCAAACCACTTGTAAATGGATTTATATTTCAATCATAAGTCCATGTATAAGATCAATCAAGATTAAATTAAGCTTTGACCACGACATTTGAACTACTTAGGCTCACTTGACCCAAAGTGACCTAAAGTTCCTTATAAGCCAAATTCTAATCCTAACCAAATTGGATTGAATCAAACTTACCTATGCCTCTCATCATGATCAACAATCATCATGGGATGATCAATCAATCAAATTGGGTCAAACCAAGTCTAAGGGTTGACCAAGTCACTTAGCCCAAAATCTAACATAGCCAAATTCCACCATAGGTCAAATTGATTAAAACCATTGATCTAAGTTCACTCATGACCTATGTTTAAACTTGACCAAGCCAACATTTGAGCCTAACCTAGCCCAATTGGCCACTTGACCTAACTTGACCTAAAAAGTCAAAATATGTCAAAACTTGATCTAAGTCAAATTGATTGAAACCAATGGGGTAAGTTCATTCCAAATCACTTGTTGAACTTGACCAAAGCCTCAATTGGCCAACTAGACCTAACCTAGCCCAATTGACCTTAGACCCAACTTGACTATGTTGAACATAACCAAAATTGATTGGAAACAAAGATACCAATCCACTCCATATGACTAAAACCTAAGCCTACCCTTGACTAGCCTAAATAGGTCAAATGGGTCAAATAGGTTAACTTGACCCATTTGACCTAAATGAAGTCATATGAGCCAAATTCAAAACTATACCAAATTGAACCAAATCAAAGCCACCTAAATATTTCAAATGATCATATGAACTTGACCCAACCCTTGGTTTGACCCAGTTTGACCAATTGGTCAACTTGACCCAAGTTGACCCATTTTGACCTAAATGGGTCAACATGAGCCAAACCTTATCAAATGAATTCCAAATCTCATGAAACTTGGCCAAACCTAGTTTCTCCACATAGCCAAGATATCCTAATTGAGAAATTAGTAAAATGACCATTCTACCCCTAGGTAATAGAACAAATTATGGACTAATCCATGGGTAATTTGGTCATGCCCTCTTCCTAATACCTCAAGGGGACCTAATGAAGAGTAGTGCACCCAACCCAATGGGTGGGTCAGTCAAATAGACCCAAAGCCAAACCCGACCCCATGGGTCAAATTGGCTCATTCCAAATCCCTCCTCCACCCAATTTGATGCACATGGGTGGTTGGCAATCCACTCAAGGCCTCAAACTGACCATGTGCCAACTCAAACAAGATCAAACAACCTCTCCAATGTGGTCAATTGGATCAAAATAATAAAGGAGGTGTCGTGTCCATTTCCATAGGGGGAGATATATTCCCCCTAATTCAATTCAAAATCATCATTCCCCAATTCGATCAAGCCATAGAGAGTGTTAGGAAAGATCAGAGAGCCTCGACAAGCTTTTTAAGAGGGATTTGAATTTGAGATTTCTCAATTTTCTCCATTGAAAAATAGGGGAGCTCACCTCAATCTTGAACTTTCTCCACACTCAAAATTGCTCCAATTCCTCTTGCACACTTCCTCTAAGGATCAATCTGAGTGCACTCAAGCATCCATTTGAGTTCCCACAGCAAGGAGAGCATCAATTAGATCAAAGCCACAAGGGACATCAAGTGGTGTTGGTCCATAGGAAGATGCACTCAACCCTAAGGCCGGAATATTTCATAAGGGTTTTGTCTCCACTATACGAAGCTACCTCATCGATCTGGATCGTCGGTGATCACCTTTGGCGAGGTATGAAATTTTTTGACCACCTAGCATGGGAGGTGTTGGTCTTTTGTGAAATGAATTTTCAAGTCATGCAAAATCCACCATTAGATATGTTCCTTATTGCTTTAGATGGTGTGGGTAATATTTTGTTCCAATTCGAGCTCAATCTAGCTCAAATCTTTCCCTAGATCATGGTTGGCCTCTATTGATCTTAGGGGAAAAATTGGGGAGATCATGGCCATCCATCTACGTGTTTTGGATGGATGGCCAAGATTATTCGATGTTTAGAAATTTATTTATCCTTTTATAAGCGGCGGTTGATCCCTGGCCGTTCGATCTTTGATTGAACGGCAGGGATCAAAGTGTGTCCCATCGCCGTCGCACCGCCACTTGATTTGATGTTTAAGTAATGGGTTTACGGCGCGTGTGTAAAGGACCACCGCCAGCGTCATGCGTGAGAGGATTAGTTTAGGGAATTTAATTAATGATTAATTAATCTTCTAATCTTCTAAAAATCATATCTCTCTCAATAAAATCCAAAAAGATATGAGGTAAAATTTTATGAAAAGATAATTAACCTAAAATATTTTTAAAATAATTTCAATAGATTTTGAATTATCCTTTTATATGATTTTGGCTTTTATTAGAAATTATATTTGCTAATTACCTCTTAATTAAACCTCTGATTAATCCCAAACTTCTTGGATATGTTTTAGGAGATGACCTCTACCTCTCCTAATTTTCTTGGGATTTATTGAAGGCTTAATTGGTGGAATTACAAATATGATTTCTAATTAACCTCCTTATGTAATTAAGGATAAGGTGTGATTAGTGGTTTTAATCCATTATTAGAGTTGATCAAGGTCAGATCCAGTAGATAGAAAGTTTAGAAAATAATTTTGGGGCATTTCCTTTAAGCTATTCCTTAAACCCCCTTTTTTCCTTAATCTTCTCTTAATTAAGGGTTAATTCATTAATTATCTCCTTAATTAATTTCTAAAAAATCTAAAAATTTCTAGAACTTAATTAATCTACTTTGGGTAGATGCTTAGGTGTTTAAGAGCTTAAGTTTAATTAATAAAATCAAAACCCAATTCACATGTGTGAAGGGGTGTTTTGAAATTACTTAAGCTAAACCCCTTAGTTTAGTTAACCATTAATTATGAGCCAAATTGCATTAGACCCTTTTTTCCTAGGTGCATTGCAAGTTTAAATTCCTTGTGAGTTTTTATGTCATCTCATTGGCTCATAATTACTTGGTTAACTATGTTAAGGTGGTGTAGGTAAGGGTTAATTAACTTGTTTAATTCATACATTAACCTAATTAATACATAAAAATGAATCTAATTATCTAAAAATTAAACAAAAATATCAAATACATGTGGGAATGGGTTAGGAACAGCAAACTCAACTCACTTTTTTAAAATTAAATTAAACTTAAAATTAAACAAAAATCACATTGAATACACTTTGATTTATTTTAAACTTTCTTATTCCATAAGAATGTCTTAAGATTTAATTAAAGTGAATGTGTTTACATGCTTTCATTACTTTGGTTCTTTCCCCAACATGTTAAATTTGTATGTCATGTGGTTTCATGCATTCATGTTTTTTTTTCAAATTCAAATTTAAAAAATGAACTTGTTTACTTTATGTCAAATTTGCATGTGTTGACTAAGGTAGAAATATGAGTGGCTATTATCACCACTAAATTCAAATTATTTTAAAACATATAAATCAATTATCAAATCTAAAAGTATGTTACTTATATTTTAATTATAAGCTTGCATGTGAAGGAATATAGGTATGCTTAGCATAGGTTTCTCTTCTCTTTTATGTTAGCATAGCTTTAAATAGGAATTGGTAAGATGTATGGTTCATTTGAAAAGATCTAACACTTACCTAATTCCATATCCTATCCATCCTTATGCTATCACCTAAGAATGGTTACCTATACTAGCATGCATAAATTGCATAAACAAAATGAATCAATTAATACAACTTTTGCATTCCTTATTTTCCATTTATTTCTTTTATACATATGTTTGTATTTAAGGAAAGTGGTATATTAGTCTAGACAACCCTGAGATTGTGAGGCTTTAAGTATCCCTAAGTAGGTATTGTACCTTACACCTCTAGTTAACAATGACGCTGTACTCACTTATGCCTTCCTTACTTTCATGTGTGCATGTGAAAAATTGGATAAAGAAACCCTTTTCTACTTAAAAAAATCATGAATATTCAACTTCCAAATATTCCTAATTGGATTACTTAGCATGCATTATAAAGTGTGTTAAATATTCTCATATGTATGTATAGATATGCTTAGGATTCATTCATATGCTTGTTATACATGTTGGGAAAGAAATGGAGTAATGTGTGTTATGTAAATTTGGTTCATTTTACTTAATCTTAAAATGCCTTTCTTTTTAAATAGGTTTGTTTAGAGTTCATCTAAACTTAGGATTAATTAAAAGACTTAATCAAAACCTTCACTAAACAAAACTAAAAACATAAATCTACTTTAAAAATTACTTAGGTTAGAGAAGGAAAAAAGAAGTTCTCTTCTCTTTTCCTCTCTTCATAACTTAGTAATTAATTGTAGGATTCACTTGAACCAAATCAAAATATGAAATAAAATCAATCCAAATTAATTAAACAACTTAAATGAAACCCTCCTCTAAGTTGAACATGTTTTCACACTTAGAAAATTTGAACCTAAAGCCATAACTAAGCATACCACACAAACCTTCAAAGCACACACATTAACCTAAGTCACCTCTTCTAGCTTTAAGTTAGGTAGTGCATGGTTTGATGTTTTGTTTTTGTTTTGTGATATTTATTTTAGACTGGATGTTAGGATGTATGTTCGTAGAATGAATGGTAGGATGCTCTTAGTCTAATCATTATTTTCTGCAGGGGATTGTGCTTAAGGGCACTATCATAAATAAAATATAAATGCTTTTGCTTGTAGGTGCTTTATACCCCTAAGCATAATCCAATAGGCTAGGTGGACTTAGTCACCCATGTGTGGGGTGATAAGTCCAATATACATGCTTGGGATTTGTGTGGTTTGTTTTAGCTAATCTCTATTTTGCAAGTGTTAGTTAGATTTTCATTCTTTTCTTTTCATGTAAATTTATGCAATTAGGATTTTGGAATGATTGTTATGAGAATTAGGATGAGCATTGGTCATAAGATCCTATCTTATGCATCATGTGAAGCCTTGGAGCATCTACCTTCCAACCATCCAAGAGAAGGAACTAAAGAAGAAGAAAGAAAAGAAGAAAGAAGGAAAGAAGAAGAAAGAAGAAAAGAAGAAAGAAGAAATGAAGCTTGAAGACCCCCATAACAATGAATTCCTTATTTAATTATAATTTAATTCATTTGTAATCTGGGTTGTGTAAGGGTAGAGCTCGGCTACCCACATTTATCTTTTTGGGTTTGTGCGGTGGTGCCCGACGATAACAATCTTTTATTCTTTTTGTGATTAACTTTATAAACTGATTGATGATTTGTTTATCTTTCCCATTAAGTGACATCTTTTCCTAGTTTCTTCCTTACTTTATGTTTGGCCTGGATGTGGATTAGGCTCTTTATAGAAAAATAAAACCGAACGTAACAACTCAAAATTAAAAATAAAGAATTCATAACCTCACCTAAAGCTTGGTTTAAATTAAGATAAAAGAATTAGCAACCCCTCACCTAGATGAGTATTTTTTTACAATATCATGCACAAATGCATCTTATTTCACTCTTGATTGAAGGGCTTCCACCTTTTCCAAAGAAACTTGCCTTGACCTTTGAGAACCATGGTGGAAACACACCTCTACCTTCAGATCAATAATAACTTTATTTCTCATGCATTAGGCATATGAATCCTATTAACCTGAGTCAAAAATAATTATCCAAAATGAAAATAAAATGAAATTTCAATTGCATTAGATTTAGGTCTTTTGAAGCATGCCCTTACATGATCTAGTATCTTTAGGGTATGAGTTTAAGGACTTAGTTTTTCTAAATAAAAAAAATAGCCTAGCTATCTTGCATAAGCATAAATACTTGCCTACATGTATTTAAAATTGTAGAGGAGTTAGTTGGTGGCCACCCCCATGATTGTAAGTCCAAGCTGTCGAGTGGTTTGTCTTATCTTGTGGAGGCAAACCAATTACCTATTTTTGCCTTAGATTTAGGTTATGCTTTTGACCCTCGCCAAAGTTCCCTAGATTTAGGTTCTGAGGTTACTTCTCCCTTTGTGGGCCCTAAGTTTAATTCCTCACCTCTTAGGCATTTCCTTAATCTTGTGTTAAAGAATCATAAGTCCTAAATTTCTAATAAAAAATTCATCTCAAACAAACTATATCAATTTTAAAAAAATGTAAAGCCCAACTATAGGATAGTTTGAGATGCTCGCTAGGTTTCTTAGTATCGTGGGCATCCCCTATTTATCTCCATTTTAGATTCGATAATAACTCCCTCCCTCTGATCAATTTCATTTGATCTTCAAAAATAAACCAATCAATTGATAGTCCTTCCATATAGAAATCTATGAAGACAATGATCATTTACCTTAATCGAGAGTTTTCTTAAGGAATTCTAATTCCTTAAGATATAATTAACTATGGGGGTTTGCCCCTGTAGGAAACTTAATGAACTCAGTTTAAAATAAATCCTGCTTTACTTTTCCATGTAAAGTAGGAGAAGAATCTTTGGTACATATGCAGATCCATCATCCTTAGGAGTCCTTATTGAGGTGATTAGGTCCATTAAAGGGTAGTGACTTCTATCTTTTGAGATAGTATACTATTCCTTGTTGACGTACCTGATCACCTAAATAAGCACATCTGCAGATCTACATGGCGTCCTAAAAAAGACAAATTTCTATATTCTTGCCTCTTCTTTTCTCACCAACAGATTTGAAAGGTGACTCTATAGAAATTTTTCACCACACCTCCAAGACCTCCACCTAATTTTCTTCTGAGGATTGGAGCACGATACTGGAGGGAAGACCACCCATTAGTCGATGAGGTCGTGGTTAGTCATCCGCAATGACATGCCCTTTGATTTTGAGTACCCTCCATTAAAGAAGTAGGCCGCAGTGGTTCTTACACCCTGTTCAACGATAGTTTCAACCCCTATCCATCCAATTTTCCCTACCATTGCTCCAGCGAGAGCTACTACCTCCTTGTTGACCACCTTAAGGGGAAGGCTATCTTAGCCTTTGAGATAGTCTCCTCTTCTTTTGAAGTAGGTACTAGTTTTTGCTTTGCCTTGTCCACTTATACTCAGTGCCACAATAAAAATTAATAGATTAAATGGGAGCATGAGCGAGCAGCCAGAGAGCTTGAGACTGCATCTCATATAGTCGAAGAGGGTTCTCCCCGTGAGGTCTCTCCACTTCTGGCCAACAATAAGTTCCACCCCCTCTCGGCCTTAGATGGAAAGGAAGATTACTGGAGGATTGCTGCTTCCACCATCGATATTGTGAGACACAGATAGGAGCAGGAGACCCTATGCGACTTAAAACTATCTCCTAAAAGCATACCACACTCTGATTTCAGCACTTTGTTTGATTTATCATGATCACTAAGAGTGTTAGTGGTCAGATCCATAGAGAGAGAGAGAGAGAGAGATCATGGAGGCATGAGCATCTGTTCAGGCAGGATGGAGAGAGTGATGGAGGTATACCATGTAGTCAGCAGCCTCCACTCTGATGGACTTTTTTGATTGTCCCCCCGTCAGGGCCGATCATTTAGATTGGATTATTCTTACCAGTGCTACCCACTGCAGGTAGAGATCTCCCATGAGGGGCAGTCGGTGTTACCTTTACACCGCTCCCCTCATCATCCACCATCACCTGTACAGCTAATAGCATCCACCACTCCCGCCAAGATTCAGAAGCCCCCATCCGGGGAGAGACCTTCCCCTCTAGTGATCCGACTATAGCCCAGGGATCTCACACCCTCCATTCCACCTATTGAGGTGAGATCAAGCTCCCCTACTCGACCCTCTACCTCAGCTGTGGTTAGGAAGGAGTGGAGACCCCATAGCATCGTGGTCACACCACCACCACCACCATCAGAGCTAGTGATAGCGAGTGAGGGGAAGGGGACAATTTTTAGTTCCCATGGGCGGAATCTCCCGGGATACCACTCCACAGAGCATGAGCATATCTCTTCGTGAGCATGACCCTCCCGAGCTAGCACTCGTGGCGTGTTAGATGTGTCTCTCAGGAGCACACCCCTCTGTCGTCAATGTGTTTGTACCAGTATAGTTAGACTGTTCCTTAGACGACATTTTAACACAATACTTTGCCAAAAAGAGGGAACTCTTAGGCAGTGATTGCACATATTCGGAGAATGTGAGGGTAGCATTTGATCATAATGAGAATGACCTTCTTGAGAATTCAGTCAAAGTCCACATGGTCGATACTAGGAGCTCCCTCCATAGAGATTAGCATAGTTAGGAAGGTATTGTAGTTGAAGAAGATGACACCATCCATTCAACTCAGCACCTCCTCCACCTGCTTAAGAAAAAAGATGATCACATTAGAATATGGGAAAGAAAATTGAGGAATTGATGCAAATAGTTTCAGCATTACAGAACTTAGCCCCAATTTTATAGCCTTCTCCATTGTGTCTGACAGAGCAGAGTTGACACATACCTCAGATCATCCTAGATGAATTCATGCAAAGGAAGATAGTGGTAGCTTGCATAGAAAGGTGGTGGATAGCACCTCCATGCATGAGAAAGATATTAAAAACATGGTGGAATAGTAGGTGAGGGATGCATTAGCACAAGATCGAGGTGGCTCATATGTTAAAGGATAGACCCCACCTCGAGAAATTTGATGTTGTCCAATATTCCAAGGATTTTATGTCTCCTTCCTTCAAAATCTTTGATGACAGTGGGAACCCTCACCAGCACATTGCACACTTCGGGGTCGGCTGTTGTAACACCAGAGGTAGTGACACCCTTCTTTTTAAATTGTTCGTCACCAGTCTAGTAGGTGTTGTGTTTGATTGGTATGTCAAACTGCCCAATGGTTCGGTAAGGATATTTGCTGAGTTGGAGTGCCTCTTCATTAAGAATTTTGCCGGAGCTCAGTAAGGGTTACTGTAGGCGACCTCATTGTGACCAAGCAAAATCTAAATGAGTCCCTTGTTGATTACATTCTCAGATGGAGAAACTTGAGTATGAAATGTGAACCACAGCTGTTTGAGCAGCACGCCATTGAAATTCTCTTAAAGAATATCCATATCCTGATCTCTTTCATGCTTAAGGGTTTACAATCAAAACCTTTGAGAAGCTAATCAACAAGGCGGCTAGTCTATAAGAGGAAGCTAGATAGTTTCCTTTCCATGATCAGTCAGCCATGCCCAAACCTCAGAAGGCATTTGAGAAGAAGCTAGGGGCAGTCATAGTAGTTAATAATGGGAAGCAGCCAACTAGGGTTCAATTAGACAGGCCTCAAGCTCAGCAGTCTCCTCTACCACCTCCTCTATCACCACCTCGGTCATCATACCGACCATTGCAGATGCCACAGTAGTCTCCACCACCATCTCCTCAGCAGTATCCTCATTAGTATCATCAGCAGCAGTATTCCTACCCACACCAGGTAGCTATCATTTACCTACTCTTATTAATAAATTAAATAATCCTTATTCATTCAAGAGGGAGGTAGTCAAAAAGATCTTTAAGAATCTCTTAAAGAAGCCTGATTTCCAGTTACCAGAAACTAGGAGGCCGGAGGAAGTGGGCAAGAGGCATGATCCAAACTATTGCCCCTGCCACCGCATGTTAGGGCATGTCTTAGAAGATTGCTTTACTTCTAAGGATTGGCTTGAGTGTAGCTACAAGTTGGGTGTCATTGTCATCCCTAAGGAATTCTTACTAGAACAACCCTCTAGTTCTGTTAGGGTAATCCTTGGAGATACCCACGATCTTCTTAAGATAGGGGAAGTTTGGGATATCTCTTTATCTTGAACTTCCAAGAAAATTATTTTAAATTAGAAAGTTATTCTTATAGGTGTCTGAAGTTGCTCAAACCTCCAACTTTAAGGAAGGTTTGCAAGTTGCTAAAGACAACTTGAGGGAGGTAGAAGCCCGTGAAATATCCTCCACTTCCCGGATAACATAGTAGCACAACCACGACGATTCCAAGACTCTTCCATTGCAACTAAAGTTCCTCCAACCAGCCTCTTTTTTCTATGTATTATATCAACGAAAGGTGCCAAATCCTCACCCATCACTTTACTTGATTTTTATTTTATACCTCCATCCAAATCTAAGAAATTAATGAAGATAACTGATTCTACTTACATCTGTATCATTTCTAATGATATTCCTGAGTTTATGCCTTTAGATTGCTCTCCAGGTCTAATTAATAATAACTCTAGTTTCGATCACTCCTCTTCATCTGATTTAGAAATGGATTTTCCATTCTTAAATCACTCAGGTTCACCCATTAAGATTGATTTGGAGTCATCGGACTCTGATGATCTTATAGGAGAAGCTATAGGTGAACCTGATGAGCAGGTAAAACTTTCTACTAAATCATCTCATGAAGTCACTGAAGTCAACCTTCGTAGTGGCAAAGTTCTACCTCCTAGGGTAACACCTCAGGAGAAGGGTAAATAAGTCATTGGTTCTAGTAATCAAGAAGCCCCTTCATAAGATGCTTCACCTATGGATATGCTTATCAAGGACCAGCCCAGAGTTGACTACAATGTCCTCACTCACCTGAGAAAGTTGCCAGCTAAACTAAGCATATATGATGCCCTCATCTTATCCAAAGAGATGAGGGAGTCATTGATCAAAGCTCTTCTTGATCTAGAAATATGCTTAGCTCAGTTAACCGTTGTTGGAGAGGAGGCATATTTTTCAAGAGAAGTCCATTGAGTTACATTCACAGATGAAGACCTTATTTTGGGGACAACCGAGCACAATCATCCCCTCTATATCACAATGGACATGGGCAGATTCAGACTCTCTAGGGTATTAGTTGATCTAGTGCATCAGTGAACATTATGAGTCTAAAGACTCTTGCTTACTTGAGGATTGACATCTCCGAACTCCGAGGAGATTAGATAATGTTGAGAGGATTCAATGAACAAGGCGAGAGGGCATTAGGCTCTATAGTGTTGTCATTGGAGATAGATGACTGGAAGACAGAAGCCAAGTTCTACATAATCGATTCAGATACATCTTTCACTACTTTGCTCGGTAGGCCTTGGATACATGAGAACAACATAATTTCATCCTCTTTACATCAGTGCATCAAATTCCAAAGAGGTGGAATCGAGTATTATGTCAAAGGAGACTTGAAGCCATTCTCAGTTAGAGAGGTCGAGATATATGAGGACACAACTACTATCTTCTTCCAAATCAAAAAGTCTATTCTCACGAACTTGGTAAAAGTTCAAAAATAAAGAAAAAAAAAAAAGAAGAAAAAAAAGAAAAGGAATAAAAAGGAAAATAAAATGAAAATACAAGTGAGTAAAAATCGGACACCGAGGGAGAAGTAGAGCCAGATATTGGATTCCACTCACAATTTGTTCCTCCATATGAACACATGGGTAGGATGACTCAGCCCTCACCAGGTAGAGGAGAGGTAGATCTAGAGCTTCAGAGGTGGAAGACCTCCTCGTGGCCCACCATTGGGCTATGTTAACTCACATGACCCACTATCCACATAGACTTAGAGTCTAGTTCGAGGATGAGTCTCATGTGGTTAGCATGCCAACCAACCCCTCTCAGCGGGTCCCTTTGGAGGTGACATTCGAGTCAGACAACGATGAAGACCAGGCCTCTAAGCAAAGCATGAATGTATCTGAATCACTATTATGTAGAATAGTTAGGCAATAGTTGAGAACTTTAGCTCTAACCTCACTTTCTTCATAAAAAGTTGAAGGTTTAGTAGTTAAGGAGGCCCACAAGTCATCCATAGATGTAAAGCCAAAGAGATTTTTATTGGGTGCATCATCCTCAAGTCAAGAAGCCGATGTGAACTTAAGGATGATTCATATAAAGATTTAATACAATTGCCTTTTGATTGGTATTCACCTTGTGTTCTTAACTTAGCAAAGAATTGGATTAATCCCATATTTGGTCTAAACACAGGTCAGATTGAAAGGTTATGGGACAACCAAAGCAAATATTCTCAATCAAGACCTAGGATTGACCATGGTTTAGTGGAAGGCGACCCATAACATCATCACCACTCATTTGGAGTATGATAGGTTCTTCTCAAATCATGCTAACTCTTATGAGGAGGTATGTTTAGAAAATTTAGATGACCCAAATGAGCTTGAAGTCAGAGATGCACTACCAAAGTTTGAAGAAGAGATTAAATCAACCATTGATGAGCTCAAAGAAATTAACATGGGAACCGAAGATAATCCACACCCAAGATACATCAGTTTCTTATTGAATGAAGAAGAAGCCAATGACTTAGTTAGGCTATTAGTTGATTTTAAAGGCGCTTGTTATGTGAAATGCTGGTTTATCTCCGACATAGTAGTCCACAAACTAGTAATAAAACTTAATGCTAACCTCAAGCAAGCTCCTAGGCATGCGATTAAACATTGAAACGGTCATTTAAATCAAGAAATTGATCGATGTTGGCTTTATCAGGGAAGAAAAATATCCTACCTGGTTGGCCAGTGTCATCCCAATTAAGAAAAAGAATGGACAAATTCACATATGCATTGATTTTAGTGATCTAAATAAGGCATGTCTAAGGATGAATTTCACTTCCTATACTAGAGTTAATGGTGGACATTGCCTCATCTCATGTAGTATTCTCTTTATGGATGGGTCATCGAACCAAATCAAGATGGCCCCGAGGATGAAAAGAAACACTTTTTTGAACCCCGATCAAATCTATTGTTATAAGGTCATGCTTTTCGGCCTTAAAAATGTCAATGCTACATACCAGCGGGCCATGACTTGCATCTTCAACGAACTCACTCACCATCAGGTTGAATGCTATGTTGATGATCTAGTAGTAAAAAGCAAAGAAAAGGAAGACCATCTCTTTGACTTGAGAGTAGTTTTCAAACGGTTAAGATAATATAACCTCAAAATGAATCCTCTAAAGTGTGCATTTAGAGTAGCTTCAGAAAAATTCCTTGGGTTTGTTGTCTAACACCGGGAAATAGAGATCGATTTAGAGAAGATCAAGGCGATATTAGAAATGCCACCCCCTAAAAGTCTAACTTAGCTCAAATCATTTCAAGGGCAGCTGGCATATCTAAGACACTTCATTTCCACCATATTAGGAAGATGCCAACCATTCTTAGCACTTGTCAAAAAGGATACCAAGTTCAAGTGGGATGATAAGTGTCAGCATGCTTTTGAAGACATAAAGCACTACCTGATGATGCTGCCAGTTCTAGTAGCCCCTATCCCTAGAAAGCTGTTGATCCTCTACCGTGCATTAGATGACTCCTCTCAAAAGATGAAGGAAGGAAAATGCACTCCACCACCATAGTCGCCATCTAATTCATGTTGAGGCAAACTACCCACCTATTGAAAAGCATTACCTAGCTTTAATCTTTGCATCCCAAAAGCTACGACACTACATACTTTCTCATAAGGTGAATCTGATTTCCAGGATCAATCCACTTCAATATCTCATGACACGGTCAATGCTATCTGGATGGTTGGAGGGTTAGTCTATGATTTTATCATAGTTTGACATCACAATCGTACCCCTTCATGCTATGAAAGAATTGAAACTAGAAGATTTCTTAGCAGCACACCCACTTCCTGTTGATTCTACGGTTAGTGATGACCTCCCTGATGAACAAATCATGAACTTAGGGGACACTAGCATTCACTGCAGGGAGATGTATTTTGATGGTGTGGCTTCCTTTCAAAAAAGAGAATAACCACATTCTACTCTTCTAGGAAAAGCAAGGGTAGGAATAGTTCTCCTAACTCTGGACCATGATGTGATGAGATTCTCATATCATATGTCAATCCATGCATCAACAATGAAGCTAAATATGAGGCTCTAATTGTTAGTATGGAGTTATTTATTACACTATGCATCCAGAGTATCAACATCTTTGAGATTCTCAGTTAGTTATTAACCAAATCATTGGGTCTTACAAAGTTCTAAAGCTTATGCTCCATCATTACCATAAGTATACTATGAAGTAGTTGGCTCAAATCTTGAGAGATTACCATCTACAAGATTCTTGAGGAGAGAGCACAGTAGCGGATGCATTAGCCAAGCTTGTCAAAGAGTTGGCATGTCCAAAAGATGAGTCCATACCAATAAGGGTCAAAAATAGACAAGTCTTATCCCTCATTGACACTGAACTCATCGAGAGATTCTCTCTTGAAGGGGAGGTTGTCCTTACCAAAAAGGATGAGGAGTTGGATTGGAGGCAACCATTCATGGATTATCTAAATATAAGCAAACTACCTCAAGAGAAGTCACTAGCACACTAGGTGAAGCAGAGAGCCCTCTCATACACTCTCGTGAATGGCACCTTATACCGATGACCTTTTGATCATATGTGGTTACATTTCTTGGACAAACATGAAGCCCATAAGATTATGATTGAGGTACACTCAGAATTATTCGGAGCTCATCAATCTGGTTCAAAGATGAAAGCCAAGATCAAGAGACTAGGATACTACTAATCTTCAATGATCACAGACTGCATGGATGTAGCTAGGATATGCCACCAATGTCGGGTGCACGGTGTGGTCTTACACCAACCACCGAACATTCTACATTCTACATTAGCCTCGTGGCCATTTGAGTGTTGGGGTACCTACATAGTGGGTCTGATTGATCCTCCTTCTTCCAAAGGTCACTCGTTCATTCACATACTACCAAGTGGGAGGCAATCCCACTCGAGAGGTCAGCTGTGCTGCTTTTTTAGAACTATATCATATATAGGTTTCAGGTGCCTCGATGAATTATATTCGATAATGGTATTGCATTCAAGAGCACTAAAATCAATAGCTTTGCCCAGAGACATAGCATAGATTAGAGATATTCCACCATCCACTATCCGAGGGAAAATGACAGCAAAAGCCTTCAACAAAATTCTCATCTAGATACTGAAGAAGACACTCGATGATAATAAATGACAGTGGCATGAGCAGTTGGTTGAAGACTTGTGGGCCTATCACACCACATACAGAACTCCAACTCAATCTACCCCTTTCTCCTTAATGTATGGGTTTGAAGCTGTTATACCATTAGAAATCCAACTCTCATCATTAAGGATAATTGTGGGTAGTAAAATTAATAGAGTAGAATGCCAAGCTGTTGTTAGAAGAGCTTGAAGAGATGCCTTCGGGCCTGCTAGAACCTCGAGTTGTACAAATCCAAAATGATTCAAGCTCATAACAAGTTGGTCCATCCTAGAGCTTATTTTAGTTCTAATGAGATCAATTATTTCTGTCAAAAGATGGGAGGTAAGTTTGAACCCACTTGGGAAGGCTCTTTTGCCATAGAGAAGGCCTACCAAGTAGGATCTTATCAGCTCATAAATTGTAAGAGAGAGCGCTTGATGCTTCCAATCAATGAGCTCCACTTAAAGAAATACTATATAAATCTTGTTTGAAAATAATCATCAATAAAACTTCTTTTCATATAAAATTCCATCTCTTAAGTGTTAGAAATATCTTTCTCCTACCATGATGTGTTTAGGGTAGGTGTATGACATCCTATCCCTCCACAACACAAACAAACTACACATAATCCTCCAGTGCTATTAGGATAGGTGTAAGAGAACCCAAGAGGCATCCTATTTTGACTAGCATAACTAAGTTAGGTGTAAGAGAACCCAAGCATTATCCTTTCTTAGTGGAGTCACATTTCTACATGTTTATGGTAGGTGTGAGAGAACCCAAGCGGCATCCTTTTTTTCACAACACAAACAAACATAAATCTTTTGTCATAAACTATTTTGATGTGGGAACAATCCCCCATGTGGCACTCACTCATTAGCTGCTTTAGGTCAGGCCGATATGCTACCTTATTAGTGTGTCACCCCAGTGGTCACTCATCTGGCGGATGTGAGTCCTCGCGCTTTCTTCCTGACTTGACCATTACAAATTGATGAGCACCCAATTAGTTTGGTAGGCCTTACTTTGTAACCAGTAAGCTACCTCATGTCGACTTTGTTTAAGAGGATGTAAGCCTACATGCTTTCTTCTTAGACTAGCCATCATGCATTGATTGGGTCGAGTATACTTGAGGTTTAGGATAAGTCCCCAGTGGGTTCTTTCCTCATGACTACTTCAAGCTTGGGTCTAGTCTCTACATAGGACTCCTCACTTAGTAGTTGCCCTAGGTCAGATAGTTCCTATCTCGTTGAAGACAAACTATCTTGGTAATCAATTTTGCTTTAGGGAGATGTAAGTCTACATGCCTTCTCTCTAGATTGATTATTGCACACCGATGGGCACCTTAGGTTGGTTGGTTATCATCATGCTGTGATGACCCACCCTGTGGATACACCACTCTTGGCAGATGTGAGTCCCCGTGCTTTCTCCTTGAGTTGGCCACCGAATACCTCTGCTTTCTTTTAGGGTTTTGGGCAATGCCCCATGACCCCTACCCTGTGGGCACTCTATTTAGATCATGTCCTTAGAGACCCCATTTAGACATCACCCCAGTTACTATTGGATTGGACAGTCCCCCTTTCCTAGTAGCCACCCCTATGGTTGGAGAATTTGTTTAGTGGAAGTGCAGATCCTCCCTTGGTCCAGTAAGTCTGAGATAGATTAGGTGATATGAGCTCCTTCTTAATGTGGTTCCTTGCAAACCAACAGGGTCCATGATAACATAAAATAAACAAAATATATATTCCCTTATGGATTAGGAATTTAAGCCCCAAGTGGCCCCTTTTTCAAGCAGGCATCTATCTTTAGGGTAATGTCAGCAAAACTCCCTATAGGAATTTCCTAACTACTTTGAGTTAAGATAAATCCTCAGGTCGGCACTCTCTGTTATTTTCCTTGTTCAGTACCAATGAGTCACCCTGGGTCATCTTTGCTTTGAAAGATATAAGTCTACACATTCTTTCCGGACGACCATTGCACACAAAATAGCAGGGTTGATTTGTTGCAAAGCATCCCAGTGGTTCCTTGTGTAGGAGGATGTGAGTCCCACACTTTCCTAACTTGACCATTGCACACCAAAGGCACCCCGGTTGGTTAGCTCTACCATGGTAGACTATCCCTTTGGATTTGTAAATCTAAGAGTCAGTGATATTAGCCCTTCTTAGTGGATCCATCACAAAGGGATCCATCAAATTAAAACAAATGAAATTAAAACAAATGTAATTCAATCAAATGACATTATCCTTACTACTTCAAAGCTGATATAAGTCCCCCAGCAGATTCACTCAGTAGTCACCTTCGGTCGGGTTTGATTTGTTGCATCCAACAGATCACCCCAGTGGTTGTCCCTTGGTTTTGGAGATTTAAGTGTGCTATGCTTTCTCCCTAGCATAGCTGTTGTACAACGAAAGGCAACCACTTAGGTCGGATAGTTCTACCATGTGGCTGGTGGACTACCCCTTTGGATTAGTAAATCTGAGATAGGTCAAGGCCAACATAGCCCATTCTCAGTGCGGTCCATCACAACCGACAAGGTCCACCTCAAAATTTAAACTTAAAATAAACAATCAACCAACTTCTCCCCAGCAAGACATCAATCATCCCAACCTCCATAGTGGAGTCAATTAAATCCAATTCAAACTTGCATTCTCAAGCAAATGCACCCTCAAAAGAAATCTCATCAAATCTTTATCCCTAGTGGAAAACCTGAACATGGTTCCCTAGTGGAAGGTTCATGCATATATCCCCAGCGGGTTATACATTCTAATCCCAGTGGATACTCTACCCAAATCATATCTTGCATATAAATCCAAACCCCTTATCCCTAGTGGATAACCTAAACCTGCTTCCCTATTGGAAGGTCCACATGCTTGATCCCTTAGTGGATCCCTTCTTCCTCCTTTATGCCTTTGGCATGAGTGGAGTTCCATTACACTAAGATCTTGATACCTTCTATATCTCAGGTTTAGGAGTAGATCATTTCTGTTAGTGTTTGCGATCCTTCAGACATTGTTGATTGTCTCGATCAACACGAATACGTGCGGTGTGCCTTGTCTATCACACCACACATATTGGGTGCCCTTTATTGACCTGACTTTTAGAGTGAGCTCTCAACTTTCTCATCATAGATCTAGGACTCTTATAGACACTAAGAGTTCTTTAGTCTTAAGATACTTCTAGTGATTAGGTGAACACTTAATCTAACCCTAGAGACTTAGAAGAGTTAGCCATAGGAATAGGTTGCCTTAGGATTTAGGAGGACTTGCACCCTATAGCCTAAACCCAATCCTTGCTTCCTTCTTCCAAACCAATCCTCAAATTCAAATCCAAATCCAAATTCTAAAATCAAATCCAACAATCAAATGATTAAAACCCATGATTAAATTCAACATCCAAATCCCTTCCTAAGCCCTTTGATTTTATCTTATGGAGTTAGCCTTAACCAAATTCAAATCAACCCCAATCCAATTGATTTTCTTAATTATCAAATTCAATCTCAAATCAAATTTAAATCATAAATCAATTTCAAACTCTAGGTGCATAAAGCCCATAATCAAATTCAAATTTCAAAATCCCATCTTAAGCCATATGAACCACCTTCATATGCTTAGCCAAAACCCCCTTAACCAAATCAAATTTGATTGATTTCTTCATAAATCAATCATTTCTTTTATTTATATTCATAAATATAAATGAAGTCCAAGTTCAAACCCTCCAAATCAAATCAAAATAAATCAAGCCAAATCAAGACCTTCTTAAGCCTTATGGGCCCACCTCCATAAGCTTAATCAAATTTTCTTCCAAATCACTCCAAACTCAAGTGATTTTCTCATGAACCATTTATATCTTCATTTATATTCACAAATATAAATGAAATATAAATTCAAATTGCCAAAACCAAACCAAATCAAATAAAATTCTCAATTTTAACCCTTTTAGCTAAATTCTTGAACTTGGCTAAATGATACCTAAACCAATTCAAAACTCATGGATTCCTTCATGATTCAATCATTCCTATAACCATTGACCCAAATATAAACCTAAACCACCATTCTCGATCCCAAGTCAATCCAAGTCATGTCCATGTTGACCCTTTTAGCTTGAAATTATCATATGAACCAAAACCTATTTGGATCCAAACCACTTGCAATTGGATTTATATTTCAATCCTAGGCTCATGTGTGAGTTCAACTAAACTTGAATTAAGCCAATTAACCCAATTAGGCTAACTTGATCCAAAGTGGCCTAAAGGAACCTTTTTGAGCCAAATTTCAATCCAACCCAAATTGGATTGAACTAAGCCCCTCTAAATCTCACAACATAACCAACAACAACCCTAGGGTGATCAATTACCTTAAATTAGGTCAAACCAAGTCAAACCTAGCCTTTGACCAAGTCAACACTTAACCCAAATGAAACCCAAAATAGTCAAAATCCACCATATGCCAAATTGATTAAAACCATTGATTCAAAATAACTCATAATCAATGATTGAACAAGACAAACCCTCACTTGGGCCAAACCAAACCTAATTGGCCATTTTTGAGTTGACCAAAATTAGCCTAAAAAGCCAAAATAGGTCAAATCATAATATAATCTAAATTGATTGCAACCAATGGCACAAGTTCATCCCAAATTGATTATTGAACTTAACCAAAGCCATAATTGAGCCCAAGTTGATGAATTGGTCAACTTGATCCAACCTAGCCCAACTTGGCCTAAAGGATCAAATTGGCCAAAATTAAATTAAATTCAAATTAAACCAAACCAAAGCCTACAATCAATTTCAATTAGCCAATTGAACTTGACTCAACACCTAACCCACCCCAATTTGGTCAAATTGGTCAACTTGACTCATTTGCCCTATACAAACCCAAATGAGTCATAATCAAATCAAAATCAAATTGAACCAAACCAATGACACCAATATACTCCAATTTGTCATGTGAACTTGACTCAACCCTTGGTTTGATCCAATTTGACCAATTGGTCAACTTGATGACCTAATAATTTGACCTAAAAGGTCAAATCAAGCCAAATCAAAGTAAACTCCAAACCACTTGAAATTTGGGCTAAACCACTTTTGACCCATCCCAAATCCAAATCAAACCCATAGCTAAATGACCACTTTGCCCTTGGGTCTAGGGCATCCCATGTGATAAGACACATGTATATTTGGTTATTTCCTCCCCTTGGCCACTTAACACCCATTCATAGGTCTACTTAGGCACCAAGGATCATGACTAACCTGACCCAAGGTGGTTGGTTCATCCATGAATCATGGGGAGGTGAAATCACCTCCCCATTCCCATTAGAGAATTTCAAACCACCAAGGACAGCCACTACTCCCATGGCAGCCACCTCCTACCCTTCCTCCACTCATGTGAGGCCAAGTGGAATGATTCTCTACCCAAATCAAGCTCCTCATCTCAACCATTAATCCACCAAGCTAAAACCATCACCACTGTCCAAGCCAAGGAAAGAGGGGTAATACCCCCTTCATTCTCACTCAAACTCATAGAAACAAACTCGATTCAACCCTAACAGCCAAGAAATGAGATCCCAGAGCCTCCCCTTGCATTTCCTGAGCTCCCCAAAATCTCCATTCTCAGTTATACGTGGAACCAAAATAGGGGAGCAAACCAGTGATTCTCATTTCCTCATTTCGCAACCAAAGTGCAATTAATTTTACACACACCATCCTTGGACATAGACGAGATGAAATGAATCATTTCCCAAGCTTCCCAATGGTTGTGGATTTCGATCAAGAATGATTACTTACGTGTCGTGGGTTGGTCTTCTGAGCAAACTACACCAAATCAAGTCTCGTGCAACTCAACTGGTCTTTGTTTCTACCAAACGAAGCTTCCTCAATCATTGGAACTATTGGTCACAAGCTCCGGTGAGGTATGCCATTAAAACTGATTATTAACTCAAAATAGGTTGGTCCTTTGTGAAGGAAACTTGCATCTCATGTGATTTCCACCATTAAATGTGTTTGTTAAGCTTCCCAAAGGCGTGGGATCAATTTAATCTCCATCCGAGCTCGGGTGAGCTTGGTTCGAGTGACAATCGATAGATGGTATCCATTGCTCATCGCTCGGGAGAAGATAGATCATGGATTGTCCATTTAATGATCATAATGAATGGTCATGATCCGATCATGCGTAGAACCTCTCTTTTCCCCTTTGGAATCATGTGTTTAGTCGTGGCCATCCGATCTAAGATCAGATGGCCGAATTACCGTCGCCATCCGAAGTTAGCCGATGTGACAACTTAAATAGCCACTCATTTAATAGCGCACCATTACTCAGCATGGTATCATGGCGATTAAGGCTTTAATTAGGTCTAATTAATCTATTTTAAGCCTGAAACTTCTAAAAATTATAACTAATCCTAGAAAATTTAAAAATATAAACTTGGGGTCATTTTAAAGATATTTGAGTAGAATCTAAAAAATTATTATTAATTAATTTGAATAGTGAATTTGGCTTAATTAAGATTTAATTAGAATCTAATTAGCTTAATTATTCCTTAGTTAATCACCCAATTGATCTCCAACTTTCTGTGGATGTTTGGAGGGATGACCTCTGCCACCTTAATTTTTCTAGGATTTTATTGGTTGCTTAATTGGAAAAATCAATTGATTAAGTCTTAATCACTTTTTAATTTAATTAGTGATAATTAGTGAATGAATAGTAATTTAATTAATTATTTAAGTCTAATTACTTTTGTTGAACAGTAAGGAACTTAGGAATGTGGTTGGGATACTTTTCCTAATTCATTTTCTAAGTTTTCTTCACTTTTTGAAATTTGATTAGTTAATGATTAATGAGGTAATTAATTGCTTAATCAATTGATTAATCTCCAAGATAAAGATTAGAACCTAATTGAGTGTTTGAATTGACTTAGGGGTTAAGGATTGAGGCATTGTCCTTGATCCCTTTCCCTAAGTTACTTTCATAATTATACTCAAAATATAATCAAAGATTTCAATCAATTAATTAATAAGCTTGATTAACTCAATCTAAAATTCACTTCACACCTAAGAAACCCTAATTAATATTGAGTAGCTATTTGGGTGTTCAATAACCCAAAATGGGAGATAATGAAAGGCAAATTTACTTTTCATGTGGTTGCATATCATATTGGTTCATTATTAATTAGTTAATTAACTTAAGGTGATGTAGGTAAGGGTTAATTAATTGGCTTAATTCATACCCTAATCTAATTAAACCATAAAATCAACTTAATTACTTCTTCACTAAACTAAATTAACTCACACAGGAATGGGATTAGGATTAGCAAACCTCTTTCATTTCCTAAATCAAATCAAACTCAAAATTAAAATGTCATTAAAGAACTTTGTTTTATTTCAAATAGCCCTATTTAGTATGATTGTCCTTAAAAATTAATTGGAATGAATGAGATCATGTGCTTATGTTCCTTTATTTCTTTCAAATCATGTTAAAGTTGTTTTCCATTCATAATCATGCACTCATTTCTTTTAAAATTAACTAAATGAAATGGTTTCTTTTATGTCAAATTGCATGTGTTGATTTAAATTAAAAATAGATGTGGCTATTGTTACTATTAAATCAAAAGTTATCTTCAAAACCCCATAAATCAATTATAATATATGGAGTGATGTTAATTATAAATACATATAAGTTTGCATGTGTTGATAATGCAAGATATGCAATATGAAGCTCTCTTTCCTCACCTTATATGGATTTGCATGGGATTTATAAATGTATAGTTCATTTGAAAAGAACACAACATTTGTCTAAATCTACTCCTATGCATCTCTATGCTAAGACTTAGAAGAATTTCATATCACATATGTAAATCATATAATCAAATCAAATATAACTTCTTACATGACTTCTCATTCTTTTGGTTCTTTTTGTACATTCACATGTATCTGAGAAAAGTGGTATATTAGTCTAGACATCCCAGGGCTGCGAGGCTTTAAGTAGCCCTAAGTAGGTCTTGTACCTTACGCCCCTGGTGTAGAACAATGGCAACGTACTCACCTAAAACTGTTATACATATGTATGTATGTTATGACCAATGAATAAGAATCATAAACCAAATACAACTTTTGCATGGGTATTTTCTATTCTTATAGTTGCTTATACATCTACATGTGTATAAGAAAAGTGGTATATTAGTTTGGACATCACGGGGCTACGAGGCTTTAAGTAGCCCTAAGTAGATCTTGTATCTTACGCCCCTAGTATAGAATAATGATGATGTACTCACTTAAAACTTTTATACATGTGAATGTGTACTTAGCTAATGATGAAAAATCCCTCTTTCCTATTAAAAAGACATGCACTCATAATTCAATCAAATGAAATATTTAAATTTCAAACACACTTCTCTGCATTCATCATTTAAGTGTGCTAAGACATACATTGTATGTATGTATGCTTAAGAATTAATCATATGCATGTTATGCATGATGAAATGAAATGAATAAACATGTGTTTATGTGATAGTAATTCATTCTAATCTTAAGATGCCTTTCTTATTTAATAAGGCCATTTAGAATGATCCTAAATTTAGATTGATTAAAACATATAATAAGCCATTCACCAAAAGAAATTGATTAATTAACTTGCTTTAGAAGTGACTTAAGGTAGGGATGAAAGAGAGGTTCTCTCTCTTTCCTCTCTTTATAACACTTAGTTGTTAAGTATAGGCCATATGAAATAAAAGAAAACACTAAGTAAAATCTTCAAATCAATTAAATCACTTAAATGGAAATCAATCCTTTATAAATTAAATCTTTCACACTTAGCAAAATTACAACTCTAAAGCCTAGTTAGGACATACCACATAAGATTTAATGCACACACATTAAACTAAGACACAACTTCTAGCTTTATGTTAGGGCGGTGTATGGTTTGATGTATGCTTATTTTATGATGTATTATTGTATACTGGATGTTAGGGTGTATGTGTGTAGTCTGGATGTTAGACTGATATTAGCCTAATCATGCTTTCTATAGGGGGTTGTGCTTAAGGGGCCGATGTAATAAATAAAAATATAAATGTTTTTTGTTGTGCATGTTGCTTATGCCCCTAAACATAATCCAAGTTAGGATAGGCAGGCTTGGTTACCCATGTACGGGGTGTTAAGTCCAAATTATTCATATAATTGCTTGGGTTATATGGTGTGTTTAGCTGACATTTATTTTGCAGGTATAGCTAGATTTACTTTTCTTCTTTTAATGTAATTTTGCATTAGGATTATGATAAGTGTTATGGGGATTAAGATGAGCATTGGTTATAAGACCAAGTCTTATGTACCATGTGATGCCTTTAGATCAAGCACATCCAAATCAAGCCAAAAGGAAGAAATAAATGGAGCAAATCAGATGAAGAAATGAAAGATGAAGAGATGAAGAATGAAGAATGAAGACCCCCATAACATTCATCATTTGTAATTATAATTATTCTGTGGTTGTATAAGAGTAGAGCTACCCATATTTTTTTCGGTTATGCACGGAATGACATCGGCCTTTTATTCTTTTGTGATAGCTTTATAAAATTGTTTAATGTTTTATTTAGCTTGTGCATTAAAAAAGCATGCATTTTCATAGTTTATTTATGATTGGTGATTTTGTATGGCCGGATGTGATTAAGCTCTAGGATAAAATTTAATTTTTTTATTGAAACTAACAACTCATAACTAAACCTCTAAAATAACTCATAACCTCATAAAAAAGCCTAGACATTAAATCAAGATAATAAAATATTTAGCAACCACTTAACTGGATGTTGCATATTTAATATCATGCATAATCATCTTATTTCTCTCTTGTTAAGGGAGGGCTTTCATCTTTGTCAGATAATAAGGGCTTAACCTTTGAGAGCCTATGATGGAAGAACACCTCTTTCCCTTTTGATTTGGCCCGTAATCAACTTCTCATGCATTTAGGCATACAAAATCCTATAACCTGTGTCAAAATAAAGAGTCCCAAATTAAATAAAATTTAATAAAAATTTGCATTAGATTAAGTCATTATTCATATCCATCATGCTCTAATCTCTTAGGAAGTGAGTTTAAGGACTTAGTATCTTTTCTAAATAATAACAACCTAGCCATCTTGCAAAATCATATGACTTGCCTACATAGATTTAAAGTGTAGGAGGAGTTAGTTGGCTACTAGGCAGTACTAAGTCCAGCAGTCGAGTGATTTACTCTCTTTTGTGGAGGTAAACCATATACCCACTTTTACCTTAGATTTAGATCGTGCTTTGGTCCTCGCCAAAGCTTTCTAGATTTAGAATCTGAGGTTGCTATTTTCTACAGGCTACAAGCATAAATCTTCACCTCTCAGTATTTCCATAATCTTGTGTCGATGGATTATAAGCCCTAGCAATCTAATAAAACTTCAACTCAAATAAATAAATCTCATCAATTTTAAATATATAAAGCCCAATCATACGATAGATTGGAGTGCTCATTAGGCTTCCTAGTATCATGAGCGCTCCCTACTCATCTCCTTTGGTTTGGTTTTGATAATAACTCTTTTCTTTTTGATCCATCCCACTTGATTTTCTAAAACACAACCAATTTATTAATAGTCTATCTTTGAATTCTTTGGAGATAATAATCACCTACTTTAATTAAGAGTATTCTTAAGATGTAATTAGGTATGAGGGCTTGCCCCCATAGGAAACTTTAGAACCTAGTCTAAATAAACCCTACTTTAATCATCCATGTAAAGTAGGGAAAAAATCTCTAGTATATTCGAAGACCCGTCATGCATTAGGAGTCCTTATTAGGTGATTAGGTCCATTGTAGGATAGTGACTTCTATCTTTCAAGATAGTATAGAATTCTTCAATGTCGTACCTGATCACCTCAATAAGCACACCCTCAGATCTACGTGGTATCCCCCTCATACACATGAATCGTGATAATGAGATTTTAAAGCCAATTAACAATGAGATAGAAGTCCAACCTTTCTTTACAACTTACTACCATGTTGAGGATTAGTTGAAATAGGACCACTCCATGGGGAAAATAATTATAATAACCCTCG
This sequence comes from Cymbidium sinense, assembly GCA_021442155.1. Taxonomy (NCBI): domain Eukaryota; kingdom Viridiplantae; phylum Streptophyta; class Magnoliopsida; order Asparagales; family Orchidaceae; genus Cymbidium; species Cymbidium sinense. Next base: position 182,296,388 of record CM038221.1, read on the forward strand.
AGCCATCAAGGTGCTATTACTAAGAGAAGTAGGGTCCAAATTAAAGTGTTAAACTCTATAAACAAGAACTCTTTTCCATCTTGAATCATAAGGGTAAATAACCTCTAAAATGTGTGTGATAATGAGTTAAAAAAATAATATGAGGATTAGCCATGGTAACATGGAAGAGAGAAGTATACTTTGAAGATACTTAAATACTACACATTAATTCATTAATGAGATTATTGGTAAGGGAACATACAGGTTCATAACATAAGAATCATATACAAAAGTTAAAATAATCATGCTTTTACCTTATAATAAGAAAAGTTATTATACTTTATAACCTCATTCTAAAAAAAAGATATTCCCAACCATATTGACAAATAATTTAAGAAATTTACCTCAAATGATGAGTTAAATTATTAAAATATTATAATTGAAAGGGATCTTTATCATACAAATGCCCCCAAATTTTATGATAAATTAACATAGGGGCCGTTTAGGATTTTAATTTAATTTAATTTAATTTAACTTAATTTATATTTTGCTTCAAAATATAATATTTTTATAGTGATAGTTGTTTTTAAAAATACTTAAAAATAAATATACTAAATAAACCAATTTTAAAAATAACATAAAAATAAGAATAAAAAATATAAAATAAAATTGAACCCAAATAAACCCTTAAGATTTTATTCCCAATGATGGCATACTTAATAATTAAACCACGGCCAAAGAAATATCCTTCACAAAAAATTATAAAATCTAAGAAATCAAACAACAATTGACCCTTTTGAGCTTAGAGAATACACCCATCATCATTTAAACTAATTTGCTAATGATGATAATTTTGTTTGATTAATGATTAAGGCAATCATATATGGCTTATAAATCAGTTGATAAGGACAAAGTCGAAGATACATGATAGACTACATAATAATATCAAAATTAAAATTACTTTAACATACTTTATATATTTAGCTATGTAGTTAGACTATCAAATCAGCAAGAACAATGAATGTAGACTTCATAATAATATCAAAAGAAAAATACTTTAATATACTCTATATATTTAGCTATGTAGTTAGCCTATCAAATGAGCAAGAACTTTGAACATATTCCAAACAATAGGCAGATATCTTAAAGAGTTATTGGATAATAACTCTTAGCTGATAACTGAGTTTTCTTAATAAATTAGTTATTCAAGCAAGTAGATTGGAAAAGCAAGCAACTTTAAAATTCCTTCAAGTGAGTTCAATAGTTGAGCACTGAAAGAAAAATAAAATGTCTCCTTGGTTATGTTGATATGTTATCACTATTGAGCATCTTGAGGCCTCGTATGATTTTGAGCTTGGCAAATATTAAGTTAAAGACATATTAACTTAGCTCAAGGGTAGAGAGTTGATGATCTAGCTCGATTCAAGTTGTCAATATGAATTGATTTATCTAATCTAAGAGAATATAAGTGAAAAAACATAAAATAAACTAGGCTCTCCTAATTACATACTAAAGCAATCAACCAATACAAAGTCTTTGACATACCACTAAACATCTTAAGCTAAACAATTTGTTCACCAAGTAATCATCTTAGTTGAATAGAAAAAAAGTATTAGTGGCCAATTTTATATCATTAGATCAATAAACCAAACTAAAGTAAATGCCTCAACAAATTTAAGTGTGATAAGATATGTGTTGTAGGACAAAAACTAATAACTCCATACCTCTTACAAAAAAGTTCACAAGGAAAATAAATAAAATAATCAAAATCCATAGATACTTTTCCCTTAAAAATCTCTTTTTGAATTTGCATATTCTATTCATAAATAGTTTTTTTTATCATGAATTAGATATTTGTGCATAGGAAAGTATGTTCTTGCCAAGTTAAAGAATTATATTCAGATTAATATTAGCTCACACAAGAATAAATAAGATATGCGTGGATGATTCCAATAGGTAACAAGCTTTATATTGAATGTATGAGAGGCTTAAGGTGTTATTAATGATTTTTCAAAATAAAATGATTGTTTCAAGAAGGGGAAGAAAGGGTCTCCTTCACGCATGAAAAAGGATGCATTCATGGAGGGAAGTATACGAGTTATATTTTGATGTGGCTTTAAGGAGTTTGAGCTAAGATTTAGGTAATTATGAAATTTTATATTATGCATTATTCCTAAATTAATACTCTTGATTCTTATAGGTATCAAACTTAGTCATATATAAATTATGTCTTTCTCATCCTAGTAGTCATAATTGCTCTTGCATCATCTATTTATGATATTTAGCTTAAATGGATAAAAGGGTAATTGTATATTTTTTTCGAACATTGAGAGAGATAATTCTGAAGATGACAAATAAATTAAAAGAATTCTATCAAGTAATAGCTAAATTAAATCACTTCCTAAGACCTAATCTCTTTCTAAAATTTTGTTATATTTATGTGCATTTTAGTTAAGTAAGCTTTATAAATATGATAAGATAAAAACAATAGTTTACTAATACACTATAAGATTTGAGAGCATAATGTAGATAATCATAAATAAAGATGTAAATTAATTGACGTTCGACAAGCTATTTGTGGTTTGGTTCAATAAATCTTATTTATTTGATTAATTAATTAAATAAAATGTTTGAACACTTTTATGAATACTTTGTTGTTAAAAGAATAAGATTAAATAACTTATTTCTTGATTTATTTATGATCATGAATAATATCATTAAAAGCTCATAAACAAGTTTGATAAGAAGTTTCATTAAGGAGCTTGATTAAGGGTCGATATAAAGCTTAATTAAGGATTATTCATGTTTGCTTGAATTCTATCTTTTACTAGACATTTGGTCTTACATCATTAGGATATTCTAAAGTAGAACTATATACATGTTATAAAGAACTAGATTAAATTAGTATGTTTATAACCCATATGGCTTTACGAGAGGTTATTTGAAATAGCAATTAAAATAAATTTGATAATTTTTTAAAAGATTAAATCACATAAGTTAAATTTAATTTCTTAAGCTCAAAATATGATTTGATTATTAGAGCTTAATAGCTTAGTTTTGTAAGGCTCATTCACATTTTTAAATGAGTTACTCATTTAAAACTCATTGATTACAACCTAAATTAAGCTTGAGCTAAGCTCTACTAAACTTTAATAAATGTAAATTTAAACAAATCAAGATTGAGCATTATCATAAAAGCTCAAATTGAGTTTAAACTCAATTTTGGTAAAAAAGCTTGAGCTTAAAAAGTCTATCTTGACTCAATTCATTTATTGCCATAATCTAGGAAGCAAATACTTGGAGCAAGAGATCTTGTGGCTTATACTTCATGGTCATGTGCTAATTTTGAAAATGTTATATATATATTAATATTGGGCTGTATTTACAGAATGCTTGTCTACTTATTTGTCTATTTTTATAGGGATGTATTTGCAATCCCAACTATACTTGGTATTTCATATTACAAATTTCTTTTATCTAATAAAATATCTATCTAGAAATATCATTTTTGTAAACTATTTTAAATGTTATTTTATATAACTTTAACTAAGATAGTAATCAATATTAAAATTAATCTAATAAAATATTCCATAAAATCAAAATTATATGGACTTATAACCACTTTTGAATGAATATTAACTTTCCTTGCCTTTATGAAAACACATAAGATAGTCTTTTATTAATATTAAGCCAAGTTGATTCAATAATTATGATATGGTCAAACTAATATAGCTAAGAGACTTGAAGACAAAAAAAATTTCACATTTATGTGCAAGAGGATATGCTTGCTCCAATACACTACTCCACATCATGATTTCAATAAATTCATAAAGATGATTATCTAGGCATATATTTAAGTAGTTACAATCCTGATTTAAATAGAATTGTAAGGCTAATTGAGTATTTTTTACACCCCATTATCAACTTATAAATATCTCTTTATACTTTAAAGAGTGAAAGCCTCAAACTCTTTTCAAATATATCAAGTAGCAGTAATTATATAGAAATCTATATCTCTTTCTCGATTTTAGATTACAAGGTTCCTACTTACAATGTGATTCATGGTTAATGATTGAGAATCTTATTTCGGGGTATGTTGATTACCTCCATGACTAAGTATTAAAAAAACTTGATGTCTTGGGATGTGGGTCTATAAAATCTTAGTAATGTTATGTTGAAATTTTTATGAATTCTTTATATGTATTGAGAATCATTTTAAATCTAATCACCCCATCTAATTTTTTTCACTCAATTTGAACTAGAACACAAACATAACTCTTCTAATAAGAGTGCCTATTGGAGGTGTCCAAAAGTATAAATAATCTTAAAGACTAGTAGTTGATGGGAGACTTATTAACTAGATTCTCTTATTTTAATTTTTATAAGTATTTTATATGAGTTCTAATAGGACTAATTGGTTTTATCTCATTAGACTTCATTTTTTTGTATTTCTTCTTGTATTATCTTATATAAAATCCCCTTCATATTACAGCCCCTTTTTAATCAAACATATATGATAAGAAATTACTCATAATATAAAGCATTGACAACTTTATCTACTCTGAAAGGGCCTCGAAGTTCATAAGACTACAAGCAACTTCAATACCTTAAACCAAAATCTAGCCCTCAATAAGATAAACATATTAAGTAGATGGAATACCTATTGTAGCTCAACAACATCATTTAGTGAAAAAAGAAATGCATAATATGATGGTAGAGATGTTTTATTATCTTTCAATTATCGTATATATAGTGAAGCTAACACAAGCATAACTCTTGTATTAAAAGTGTTTCCTTGAGACATCCAAAAGTGTAATTAATCTTAAATACTTCTTTCTTTGGGAGACTTATTAACCAAATTATCCTATTTTAATTTTTATGATCATCTTACATAAATTTTAATAAGACTAATTCTTTTTTTCTTTCCTCATTATACCCATTTTTTTATATCTCTCATTATGGATTCTCCACTAAAAATGTCCCCCTTCATATTATATGTTAAAAAAAATTAAAATTAATGAAGCATTGACAACCTTATCATCTCTAAAAGGACATCAAAATAAATTCAAACTATATGCCACTTTAATACCTTTAAATACAATCCAAACTCTAATATGCTTAAAGCATTAAGTGGATGAAATACTTATAGTAGTTCAATCGAATAATTTAGTGTAAAAGGGCGTGCAAAATACAATGGTAGACATGCTTTATTGTCTTTTGTGACTATACATATCATAATGAGATTGAAACTAGCTTTACATGTGTTGATCTATCTACACTAGATGGAGACTTATGAGGAGTCTTTGAGGATATGCTATCCAAGAGTATTTCTTATCACTAGTAATCAATTATGTTTTGGAGGATGGTGATTGGGTGACATGGATTCAAGAAGCACACCTCCAAAGTGGTCTGACACTTAAGGGTGAGTATATGCAAAACAATTCAAAGAGATATCTATATTGGCTAAGGACGCACTTAGATGTAGACAAGTTCCTTAAAAAATATGTACCTTATTGTACCATAAAGTCTTGAAATAAGAAACAAGGATTATACGCTCCTCTTCCTTTGATGGCTAATTCATGAGTGATGACCACCTTAGATTTTTTGGAAAGACTATCATCAACCCATAGTGGTTATAATTATAATTTTGTTTGCTATGGTGGACATATTTTTTAAATAATGTCCTTCATGATGGGGAGGGCATCTTAAGATAAAAAGAATTATGACTTTTAAAGCATGTTCTAGAGTATTTCAATTTATAGATCACAACCATATCAAATAAGTATTCTTGCTTTCTTAACATGTTTTAAATATTTCTTTTGTCCATGATAGATACATCACATAAAAGAAGTATTGCCTTCCTTTACATGTTGATAACTAAAATTTGATGGTGAATCAAACTATAATGTACATATCATAATGATTTTACATGCCATTTAAATAATTAGCATTAAAGATACTTCATATTCAATTTACTTTCAATAAGGCAATCCATGGTTTAGAAAGTTAAGCTCTATTTGAGGAGTGCCTTGAGTATATTGTTGGAAACATATAAAGATAAAAATAAATTTATCTAGCCCAGATCTCATATCAAATCATCAAGAAGATGTAATGTGCACTAATCCAAGAGCTAATATGAGATTTTGGCCTTCCACTTCTAAAGGGGTGTTCTTGAGAGAGAGAGAGAGAGAGAGAGAGAGAGAGAGAGAGAGAGACTTCTTTTACTCAAGATGAGATATAAGTAAAATGAGAACTTCACCCTTTAGAATGGGGACCATGACCCTGTTTATACTTGAGTGTATTTCATTTTATTTCAACCCATCATTAAAATAAAAAAAATGCCCGGTCTCTACACATGATAATTCCATACAAAATTAATAAGATGTCTCAAAAGTCTAAAATTAGTTAATCTTTATTTGATCACAAAATTAATAGGCTTAAAAATAAGATAATATATAATAATAATTAAATTCATATGTAATCCACATTCAAAATCTCCACTTGGCCACATATATATCGCTTGTCAATTATACATTATTAAATACTTTAAGAGCTCAATATTTGCTATCTTCAAAGAGGAACATCTTTAGACAATCTGGTCCATTAATAATATTAACATAGAATCAAAGTGATCTTTATTATAATTTTTCTATAATAAGACCCATCTGATCACTAAATCAATGACATATATGACATGATTATAGCATGGAAAATTTCATGTAATGTGATCATATATTATTTCTATTTCTAACTGATCCTATATTATAACTCAAAAGAGTTATACATATAGTTTCATGTATTTATGCTAAACTGTAATTGAAACTACATAATTATATTTCAGAGTTTTCAACTATAAGATAATAACAATACTTTATTCTGATCAGAAAAATATATTTACAATCATTGAACATCATAAGCAAACTCCCACTATACTAGCCTATCATCAAAGTAAACCACTCCCATATGAGCCACATGCTCATGAAATATTTTGGTGGTAAACTTTTAAGTGGATCGCAATCATAAAATTTGTACTAATATATTTAATATACTTGAGAACTCAACTTTCTTTTTTACAACAAGAAACTTTATGTCAATATGTTTTTCATTTTGACCAACTCTGTTCTTTCAATACAACTCGTGCTCTATTATCACAATTTATTTTTAATCTCTATTCCATCAAAAATATTTAGCCTAGTGATAAAATTTCATAGCCATATTCCTTGATTTGATGCCTCGTAACAAGCATAAATTCTACTTCGATAGTGGAAGAAGCTATAAGTGTTTGTTTAACACTTCTCCAAGATATAGCTCATCCAACTAATAAGAAAATATAACTGAAGTAGATCTTCTACTATCGAGGCAACCAAAGAAAATCAATCTGAGTACCCCATCTCCAAATGATCTCGTTTTGATATATGAGCATAAAGTCTTTTGTTCTCTTCAGATACCACATTACCCATTTTACCGCTTTCCAATGATCCATTCTACTTAAATATCGCCAAGCATTCCAACAATGCAATATCCGGACACATACAAACTTGAGCATACATAAGACTCCTGACTGCAGATGCATAAGGGATCTTTTCCATCTCTTTCTTTTCAAATTCATTTCTTGGACATTGAAGCAAACTAAATTTATCACTTTTAGCAATGAGTGTATCTCCTGGTGCACAATCTTTCATACCAAATCTACTAAACACTTTATCAATATATGCCTTTTGTGATAAACCAAGTATACCATGAGAACGATCTCGATAAATTTGTATACCTAATATAAAAGATGCATTCCCAAGATCTTTCATTTCAAATTTATTTGAAAGAAATTTCTTGGTTTCATGCAAAAGGCCTATATCACTACTTGTCAGTAGAATATCATCAACATATAGCATTAGGATGATGAATTTACTCCCACTTATTTTGTGATAAATGCATTGATCAACATTATTTTCTTTAAAACCAAAAGAACTAATCACTTGATCAAATTTCTTATACCATTGATGAGAAGCTTGCTTTAAACCATAGATGAATTTCTTTAATTTGCATACTAGGTGTTTTGAGTGAGAAGATTTAAAATTTTTTGGTTGCACCATATATATAGTTTCTTCAACGTCACCATTGAGAAATGCAGTATTTACATCCATCTGATGTAACTCTAAATCATAATGAGTTATTAGTGTCATAACGATTCTAAAAGAGTCTTTCGAAGAAACTGGAGAGAAAGTCTCTTTATAATCAATGCTTTCCTTTTGAGTGAAACCTTTAGCGACTAGACATGCTTTATATCTTTCGACATTGCCTTTTGAATCCCGTTTGGTTTTAAAAATCCATTTATAACCAATGGGTTTTACTAATTTAGGCAATTCGACAAGATCCCAAACATCATTGTCTTTCATTGATTTCATCTCATCCTCAATGGCTTCTATCCATTTATGAGAGTTAACACTTTGTTTGACTTAACTAAAAGAGATTAGATCACTCTCCAATCCCATGTCAAACTCATGTTCTTGGAGATACACAACATAATTATCTAAAATTGCTAATCTCCACTCTCTAGTGGATTTTCTTAATGGCACTTCAATTTGAGGTTGTTGTGGTTCCTCAGTATGAGTGAGAGTTAACTCAAGAATATTTTGATTATCCGTATTTACAACTTGAATATGATCAGTTAAAATTATCTGATCATTTTTTATTATAACTATAGAAAGAGTAATAAATTGCTCTTCAAATATAAAATTTTTAGATTTATTACTCCCATCATATTTAACTTCCTCAATAAATTTAGCATTGCCCTTCTCGAAAAAGGATTTATTTGAAGAGTCATAAAACTTAAAGCCCTTCGACCTTTCTGAGTATCCAACAAAATAGCAGCTTATAATTCTTGAGTCCAATTTTCTTTCACTATGTTATATGGCCTAGCTTCAGCTGGACATCCCCATACATGAAGATGTCTAATACTAGACTTCTTCCCAATCCATAATTCATATAAGGTTTTAGCTACTGCTTTGCTTGGAACTCTATTAAGGATGTAAAATGCAATCTTTAAAGCTTCTCTCCAGAGTGAATCTGGTAAAGAAAAATGGTTTATCATGCTTCTAACCATATCCATAAGGGTTCGATTTCGTCTCTCAGCTATACCATTTTGACTTGGAGTCCCTGTCATGATGTATTGAGGAACGATGCCACATTCTGCTAAATATTTGGCAAAAAAGCCTGGACGTTGTTCACTTGATCCATCATATCTGTCATAGTATTCACCACCACGATCAAATTTAACAACTTTATTTTCTTTCCAAATTGATTTTCAACTTCAGCCTTAAAAATTTTGAATACGTCCAGTGATTGTGACTTCTCATAAATTAAGTATAAGTACCCATAATGAAAATAATCAATCTTCTATCAAAGTAATGAAATATTGTTGGCCATTCCAAGTAGCTGTAGGGAATGGACCATAAATATTAGTATGAATTAATTTCAAGACGTTTAAACTCTTATTAGCACCAACATTCTTGATATTTGTTTATTTTTTCTTGATACATTCTATGTAGAGTTTATCATCTGAAAAATCAAGAGAATCAAGAATTCCTTCTAGCACATGTCTTTTAATTCTATATTTAGAAATATGTCCTAAACGCTTGTGCCATAACATATATGAATTCTCATTCATTTATTTTCGCTTTGTACCAAAATTACTTGCATGCAAGGTTTTATTAATTTGTGAAGTAGAAATATCTAATTTATATAGATTATCAATCCAAGAAATAGTACCAATAATATTTGAATACTGAAAGAGACTAAATTTTTCATTTCCAAATGAACAGGAATAACCGTGATTTGTCCAAACAAGAAATAGAAATTAAATTTTGTCTAAATGACACATAAAAAAAGTCTCATGTAAATTCAAAATACAATCGATTCTAAATATAATCTATATAAGCATATTGCTTCAACAGAGCTTTATTGTCATTTCCACATAGATGAATCTTCCAAAGATCGACATTCGTCTCCTTAGACAACCCTGGATAGTCACACTTATGTGAGTAGTTGCACATGTATCTATCCACCAAGTGTGATTTGGTACTAAGGATAAATTAACAGAACAAACAAAGTTGAGAAGTTTATCCTTTTTACCACCAATACAATCCTTCTTCATGACACTTCTTAAAAGAAACAAGTAACAGCATTATCTTGTTTCTGTTGCACATTATGCTGTGAAGTCCTTTTGTTTGCAGCTTCTTTTCCTTTATAAGTCATTTTTTTTAGTAACAATGCCACGAGAGGAAGTAGCTAAGTGAGCACTTTCTATTTTGTCATGTTTCAATCTCTCTTCCTCTTGCACACATTGAGCAATGAGCTCATTAAGAGTCAATTTTTTCTTTTGAGTATTATAACTTATCTTAAAAGGATTAAATTGTGTAGAAAGTTCATCCGAGGGGTATATATATAATTATATATATAAGTTAATATAAATGTTATAATTATCCCATTTAATTGTTTTTAATAAGGTCGGAATTGAAATGGAATATTTGTAATATAATTTAACTGAATATAAATATAGTGGAATATGAAACATTTCGCCTTAATGTTTTTCAGTTTATTTATTATATTTATTTATTTTTAATATTTTATACTATAATTTATATATGAAATTGTTTGTTATAACATTATTTATAACATGTCATATTCATTTCAAATTTTAAATTCATCTTTATTAATCTGGAATATTTTACATTTAATTGTTCTATGTAATTAGTTTCAAATAGAATATTTATTAAGTAAATATAACAATTACACTTATTATTTAATATTTCTAGAAGTTTTTTTTATTTCAGAATTTTTTTTAATATTAAACATTTATGTATAAATATTCTGTTTTAAATTTTATAGATAATTATTATTTTGACATTCGGTAAACATTTCCTAATTCAGTAATATATAATTCATTGGATTTCTAATGTGGAAAAGAGAATGTTTATTTTTTATTAATTATAATATTATGCATTCTTTTCATTTCATCAAATAGATATAGTATCCAACTTAATTAATTGCTTTATTCAAATATGAGTTTGCGAAAATTTGTTTTGTAATATGAAATGGATTCCGATAATATAAATTGGAATATTTGTTGAAATATTACAATTAATATTTATTATTTCAAAATAATTTAAAGGGGGATTTACATACATACCACGTCAAACATGCATATTTACATATCTAACACCTAAACTTTGATATTTACTTATCTAACACTCTAATCTTCAATATCACATCAAAAATACCACTTTATTCACCTTTTAAAAGTGAAATGTAACTTTTTAAGCATAGAAAAGTGTTAGATAAGTAAATATCTAAGTTTAGGTGTTAGATATGTAAATATGCATGTTTGAAATGGTATGTATGTAAATCCCCCTAATTTAAATTGAAATATTTTGTCACCAAAGTGACCTCTACTATATCAATTTATTTATTTTTTAAAATATATGAATATTATATATGGATTATATTTAAATCTATGTGAAAAGTAATGGGCCCAAAGGAAGATTATTTTTTGGTCAGATTTTGTTCAACAAATACATAAATATTAATCATATATAATACGATCCAAAGACATATCGTTGGCAAAAATGTATTATCAATATTTGATGTAATTTTAAGAGTATCATTTACAAATTATTATTTATGTCTAAAGACTAAATTGTAATGTTTTGTTAGGTATCTTATATGTGCCCATTTTATTTAATATTTTATTTCAAGCATATATTTTGTTTATATTATATATGCATATGAAAATGACAATGTTGTTAATTGTGAGTATTATTTTTGTTCTTTTCAGTTAATATTTCTTCTATATAATATTTGCTAATAACTAACTTTAAGAAATAGAAAGATATCACCATTATTCTTGGGTATATAGATCTTACTATGCGATCTGATCAACGCCTCTCCTCATTGAAAGAACTTTTGAATAACCGCGCATGAGTCTTATGATCATGAAGCATTCCATTCCAAAATCATAAGAGGTGCAATGCAGGAAAAGTTTCTAAGCCAAATAGTTTTAGTTGAAAAGGTCGAAGTGAATACTATTCTTAGTAAACTCGTTTCAATGCGGTATAAAGGCAATGGAAACATAAGGGAGTACAAACTTATATATATTTATATATATACCCCTCATATGAATATAGAAAAACATTTCATATTCCTCTTTTTTTTCTTTTTTTTATTAAGATCATATTGACAAGAATAAATATATCGATCACATAAAAATTAAAATTATGATCAAAATATAAAGCAAATTTAGCTATATTAATTTACTCAAAATTAATAATATAAAAAGCATCTAAAGGATATCGATACTTTATGCAAATGATCAAATTATTTGCTCAAAAATTTTGAATCATGTACTTTGATCTAAAATTTTCAAATAACCAATACAAAAGATGAAGAGAAAAATTATTTCTCAATGATTCAACATGATAACCACTCTGATACCACTTGTTGGAAATATATAAAGATAAAAATAAATTTATCTAGCCCAGATCTCATGTCAAATCATCAAAGATGTAATCGGAAGCATACCTGAATCCATGGAAGAGCTAATATGGATTTTGGCCTTCCACTTCTAAAGGGGTGTTCTTGAGAGAGAGAGAGAGAGACTTTTTTTTACTCAAGATGAGATATGAGTAAATTGAGAACTTCACCCTTTAGAATGGGGATCATGACTCTATTTATACTTGAGTGCATTTCATTTTATTTAACCCATCATTAAAAAAAATGTTCTGTCTCTACACATGATAATTCCATACAAAATTAATAAGATGTCTCAAAAGCATAAAATTAATTAATCTTTATTTGATCACAAAATTAATAGGCTTAAAAATAAGATAACGCATAATGTATAATTAAATTCATATGTGAGCCCATATTCAAAAATTTCCAACATATATGCCTCAAAACATATTTAATTTAGAGTTATTGTTAGAAGGAATTCCCATCCTTAGGGACCAAGATGAAGGCTTAGAGAGAGCATACGGATATTTGGAGAAGACCAAAAAAATTCACCAAGGTAAAGATCTACTTTATATTCTATAAGTTGGTTTGTGTTAGGAAGCCAAATTTATCACCAAAATGGTACATTAAATTGGTAAAGTTAGTTCTTTTATTGTTATTCTTGTGAAGTTGTTGAGAGGAATGAGGCTAGCTAGAGTGGCTTTTATGAGATTATGCATCTATATTATTAAATTTTTTGTTGGTGTAGCCAATATTTTGAGTATAGTTGGAAGTAATTTGAGTGAAATGAATAAGTGTAATTTTTTTTAAATCTTCATACATCATAGGTTTATTGTGGAGTTCTTTGAAGTATATTGGGCGATCTCTTTCAAAAAATGGTTTCTAGTATTTCATTGCATTCAAATCTGATGTTATCAAGATAATAAAAAAATAAGATCACCATCGTTATCATCTAAAGGTGCTCTAATTAGAGTTGACTGGCCAAACAAGATTTTTGAGCACATACAATAATCTAATGATAAATTTCTTACCCTTTATTGAAAGGAACATTTTCTCCCTTGGAACCAAAATTTTAAAGTGGAAGTGGTTAGCCGAGAGAGAGAGAGAGAGAGAGAGAGAGAGAGAGAGAGAAACATGACATAGAAGATATCAAATTGAATGGGAAGCGAGTAGATTGAGAGCATGGAAGTTTTTTTTGATGTGGCATGTTTTTGCATGTGGGTACTATTGATACAACCAAGAAGATTATAACCTCAAAGAAATAAGTGAAATTTAGCTGTGCATAATGGATAGATGTTGTGTGTGAGTCTTAAAGGTATGTGAGTCGTTAATAATGATAAGTGAAGTAGGTGTGATGGCATCATCACTTATGTGAACAACAACAATAATGGTAAGATTAACAACTTTGTTGGCCATTTTGCAACCATGTGAAGTAGCTTTCATCAATTTTAATATAGTCAACTTATAATATATATATATATATATATATATATATATATATATATATATATATATATATATATATATATATATATATATATATATATTGAGATGATTGGAGGAGAATGAAGATTAAGGGTGTGTCAAATTTTGTTAACGGGTTAAGTTCGAATCTAACTTGAATTTGACTCTACCCATGTAGCATGCTTTGAACTTGAGTTATTTATCAAATAAGTCAAAAATTTTGACTAGAACTTAACCCACTTTCAATATGATTGACCCAAATGAGATCCAAATGACACATATGAATATTCATTTCTAGTCAAATTTGAGTTAGTGGGACAAATTTAAGTCAATTTTAAATTTGCAGATCAAGACAAACCTCGCCAACAAAGTAAAATGTGTCAAAATTTTAAATTGAATATGATTTGAAAGTTGATCAAGTCAACCCAAAATTGAATTTCTTTTGGTCAACTATATATTAGGCGGTTGTGTTGGGTCGAAAATTCGCACCTTTGAAGATGATACCCTTGTGAGCAAGAGTAATTGATGCCATAAATGAATTTCTAAAGGAGAAGATGACAACATAAATTTTTTCCTTGGCATGTATTCATCTGATTCATGCGACACATAATGAATAATACACAAAATAAGAAAATATTGAACAAGAATATTACAATATTCATATTATTAGATTTATATATAATTGAGAATACATGAAGTAAGAAAATTATTAAACACAAATATTAAAATATTCTTTAAATAAACATTGAAATATATTTTGTCTATATCGAGAATGACATGCAATAACTTGATGGATATTATCATTTAATGTTGATGCATTAATCAATGAAATTATATGGGATGTTGATGAGGTGATTGTCTTTCCTTAATAGAAAAAAACTTTCCATTAAATTTGAGAGAAGCTTGAGAAGTCATTGATGTTATTTTTAAAGACAAAAACATTTATTTCCAAAAAAAAGGAGGGAAGGACTTTATTCATCCATGAAAGAAATTGATGCATTTATGGAAAGGAAGTGAAAGATTCATATTTTGAGTGATATTTCTCATTTTTAATTATTTAAAAAAAATCTAAATGATAGAATTTTATATAAATTTTTTATTTCTAAGAAAATACATATCTCATTAAACTAATGAAAATAATTATTTATATCTAAAAAATAGTTATAAATAATAAAATTTGATTAAAATACTATAATATTATCCTAAAAATATATTCTTAATAAATTCTCATGCATCAATGGTTTAATAATTATATGTTTTAAAAATTGCAAACAGAACCCAGTCGCCTTCCAAATGTGTCGACCGTTATGGTCCGCTCTATGCGAAGCCACCACCTGCCGACGGGTCAGCTCCACTCTCTTATAAAACCTCTCTGTGCTTACTCTCCCAACCATTTCACCCCCTCCGCTCTCCTCTCCTTCTTCTCTCTCGCCCCTTCACGATCAGAACACCGAAAGAAGATCCACGAATGATGGTGACCATCTTTAGCTGTATCAATGCTCTTGCAGGGTAATTCCATCTCCTCCTCTTTAGTTTGCCCTAAGCTATGCTTTACCCCCGGTCTGACGGCTTATTCCTTCCCCTAATCGGCAGGCCCCTCGTCACGCTGCTATACCCCTTGTAAGTGGAATCGTACTTTTCCGATTTCGTATGGAAGAAGAAGAAGAAGAAGAAGAAGAAGAAGTTGATTGAAAAGGGTTTTGATTGGTGTTTGATGATGATGGATGCAGATATGCGTCGGCGGAGGCGATCGAGAGTAAGTCGAAGGAGCAAAACGAGCAGTGGTTGGCCTATTGGATTGTCTACGCTATCTTGACATTGTTTGAGATGATTGCAAGTCCCATACTAGCATGGTATCTCTTTCTTCTTCTTTTTTTTTTTAGATTGCTAGTATATGGTTAGATGACTCACTTTTTTATTTAAAAAAATATGTTTATTAATTTTAAGAATATTCAAAACATTTATTTTGAATGTTTTTAAAAATAATATT
The DNA here is from genome assembly GCA_021442155.1 of Cymbidium sinense. Classification (NCBI taxonomy): domain Eukaryota; kingdom Viridiplantae; phylum Streptophyta; class Magnoliopsida; order Asparagales; family Orchidaceae; genus Cymbidium; species Cymbidium sinense. The sequence continues at coordinate 182,312,325 of CM038221.1, forward strand.
ATTTATTTTTGAAAATAAGAAATAAAAATACTTGGCAAAATATATTAAATAAATATATTTTTAAAACAAGTATTTAACATTTATTATTCTTTGATTTAGTAAATTATAATAATGAATGACATTTTTGTTGTTTATGGATAATGACATTTTTGAAATTCGAAAAAGTAAAGTTTGTGGATAATGACATTTTTGCAAACATAAAAACTATTGGATATGAAAAACTTACAGGTAATTTAAATCAAAAATTTTATTTTATTTTATTTATATTTTGATTCAAAATAAAATATATTTAATAGTGACATCTTTTTTTATAAAAATACTTTAAATTATATCAAATAAATATTTTTTAAAAAATAATATAAAAATTAAAAATAAAAGTGACAATAAAATTGATCCTAAATGGATGGAGTCCTAAATGGATGGAGTCATTTGGGATCATTTTTTTTATTAATTTTTATTCTTTATTTTATTTTAACTTAAAATAAAATATATTTAATAGTAATGATTATTTTTAAAAATGTTTAAAATATTCAAAAATTATTTTGATTATTTTTAAAAATACTATAATTTATTTTCAAAAAAAACATATTTAAAATTATTTTTTTAGCAATAATATGAAAATAAAAAAATAAAATAAAATAAAATTGATCTCAAAATTTACATCTAGAACTTATTTGGGACGACGTTATGCCTGCAATTCGAGCTACACCATCACAAGTATTTGACAAATTATGATAAAAAATTTATAAAAAAATTACATTTTCTAAACTGATCTAATCAAATTCAATAGGGCTACAAATCTGCGATTTAATTTTTTTAAAAAAAAATTATAATACTCATCACACCTTTTTAGACATCAATCACTGATTTTTCACACAACTGCAACTTCTCCAAACAGACTTAGTGACTAACTATTAAATCTTTCACAACCATAATATAACTAATACAGGTTCATATAGCTATAATTAATCCCCATAAACCATTCGATACATCTGAAATTTGATCAGATACACTAGTCATAAAACCAATCAATATTAATACATTAATAAATAAATAAATATTAAAATAAAAAGGGTAAAAATTATAATGATAATTTATGTGGATTTGGTGTTGTCGAAGGATACCCCTATGGCATACGGCAAAGTTGATATTAGTGGCGTGGATGGTGCTTCCACACTTCAAAGGAGCAACCTTCGTCTACAACGACATTGTGAGGGAGCAATTGAGACAGTATGGCTATCTGAAGGCACCTGGCACAGCAGCCAGTGGCAGTGGCAGTGCCAGTGGCAGTGGCAGTGCCAGTACCAGTAAGACCAAGTTCTTTGGCATGCCTCGCCCCAAGAAGGTGACCATCAACTCTTCTTGTCTTCTTACAGTTTAATTTAATACACTGACCCCTTAATACTAGGCCTCTTGATAATGGTTTTGGAAGCTAAAGCTGAAGCTAGCTAACTCAGATGCTTAAAAATTGCAGTCTTAGGCATCTGCATATGTTCCTTGGATTACTAGGAGACAGAGGAAGGAGTTAAAGAATAAGCCATAATGAGGATGATGGATGCTATGCTCATTAGAGTCAGCTAGGTTTAACTTTTTTTTTTTGGTTTACTAATGCATGCCATAGTGTTCTTGCATGTGGAAATATGTGAGGATATATATTGATTTGGATAATGGTGATTAGTGTGTGTTGTAGCACTTCATTTTAAAAACTCATTTACTACATAAAATGATTGTTGTTCAAGCCTCTTCAAAAGAAAAAAAAAAGGTTAAAAATATTCAATACCATAACTATTTATTTGAACTATTTTACCACGTTATTAGATTACAGAATAGAGGCAGAAGATAATGCATATAATATATTAAATTAATTAATATAAATAAATATTATTACTGCCAACACACTATTTTAATAGAATTTCAACTGACTTATTTTACTGATCATCCAAATTTATTTGTAATTTATTTTCAAAAATAGAAAATAGAAACACTTTAAAATGTTCCAAATTATATCACAACACATCACATCTCAAAGGATTATTTAACCCACAAATATAAGACAAAGACACCAATAAGGAGATATAATGAAATATATATATATATATATATATATATATATGCAAATTAAATTGAAGAAAAAAAAATCATTCATAAAAGACATCTCAGGACTCACATTATGAACAATTTAGTAAACTCATCATACAAATTGAAAGATCATTTTATGTAAAAATATCATCTTGGGACTAACACAAAATATAGTCATTATGAAAACTATGCAGTTCGCAAATTAGAAGACCCCCTGATTCATGCACAAATAGTTTGTATAACAAAAAAATTTTAAAAAGTGATAGCTCTTTCACCTGAATTACCACCTCATAAATGGAGCATTTACAATATTATTCGTTAACTCAGAAAAAGCTTTTTACAAATACATTCTTCTTGTAAGTCTAATATATGTACCTTATGAATCCTTCATATAATTCTGTATGCACGATCTGCTCCTTGGATGTTTCTGTTGATTCCTTCCATCAGAAATCAAAATAAATATCACATCAAAAACTTATATATATAGAACGAGAGAGAGAGAGAGAGAGAGAATCATGGGCGGAAAATTTTAAGCTTATTTGAGATAGAGCAGCGGCAGAAAGGACAACGGTAAATTTCAGAACAGCATTTATAGCAGAGGACATGGCCACATGGAATAATGGTGGTGTCAACTTCAGAGCTGAGACAAACGCGGCAGGACCAGGCTGCCTTCGCTGTATCAGCTTCTCTGGCTGCTGTTTCTGCCTTTACCTGCAGTTATAAGATGGAAAGCAGGGTTTTAGAAATCTATGATTTTGTTTCCAATTAAGAAAATGAAATTTGTTATTTCGAAGGATTTGTAGGTGTTTTTGGAGTCTAAGATTAATTTTGATTGCTAACTATATCCAACTTAAAATAGACTCTGAGCCTCCAAAAAATTATTATTTTTAAAAATTTAGGGCTTATTTGGGATCAATTTTGTTTTGTGTTTTTTACTTTTTTATGTTACTTTTAAAAACTTATTTGTTTAATGTATTTTTCAAATATTTTATTTTTTATTTCTGAAAATAAATCACATTGCTTTTAAAAACACTCAAAAATTTTAGAAGGTTAGAGTGTTTTCTAAAAACAACTATCACTATCACACATACTTTACTTTTAATCAAAATATAAACAAACAATAGAATTGACAAACATAAAATAAAAAAAAGTCGAGTCATTTCAGTGATGTCGAATATTTCTGGACAATCTTTATTTCCAACCCATGGCAATGATCAAGCAGTCAGTCTTATATGTGCAACAACAACAAGCCTTTATCCTATTATGTGGGTTAGCTACATGATCATTTTTCTCCAATGTGTCCTATTAAGTTTCATTTAATTCAAATAAATTAAGGTCATTTTTTATATTTCTTAATCAAGTCTTTTTAGGTCTACCTCCACCCTTCTTAATATAGGCCAAATCTAATACATCTACTCTCCTAATTGGGTTATTGAACAACTAACGTTTATGACTAAAAAAAATCTCTCAATCTTTATTTCTTGCTAGAGCACACCCCAACTTTACCACACATATAATCGTTTCTCATTTTGTCTCTAAGTGTAAAACCCTTTATCCACCTGCAACCTGATCTCTGCAACACTTAACTTGATTAAATGCTTCTCTTTTACCAGCCAACATTCTACTCCATAAAACATTGCAGATCTCACCACCATCTTATAAAATTTTTCGTTGAGTCTAAGCGGTCTTTTCTTATCACACAATAGGCCTGATGTATTCCTCCACTTCAACTATCCAACTTGAATTCTAGTAATAACATCCCCATCTATATCATCATCGCTTTGAACAATAGACCTGAGATATCTAAAACGTTTACTCTTATTAATGACTTGATCACCCATTAGATCTTTCATAACTTAAATTACACTCAATGTATTCAATTTTAGATCTACTTAAACGAAAGTCTTTAGATTCTAAGATTAACCTCCATAACTCAAATTTCTCTTGAACACCTTATCTAGTCTTATCAACAAGAAGAATATCATTAGCAAAAAACATACACCAAGGTACATCCTACTGTAAATGTCCAATAAGAACATCCATAACTAAAGCAAAAATATAAGGGCTTTAAGTCTATCATTGATGTAATAATCCAATTGAAAAAGGAAAATACTTGGTCAATCCTCCTTGTGTTTGAACACAAGTAATAGTTCAACATACATACCCTTAATGACTTGAATATAAGCACTATTAACTTCTTTCTTTTCTAAAATTTTCCGAAGTACTTCTCTTGGAACTTTATCATATGCTTTCTCTAAATCAACAAATATCATATATAGATCCTCCTTCCTCCCTCTATACTTCTCCATCAAACCTCTCAACAAATATATAACATCCGAAATAGACCTACCCGACATGAAACCAAATTGATTTTGAGAAAATAACCTATGTTCAATTTCTCTCATAATTTTAATGTATGACACATCAACTTAATTCCTCTATAATTTGCATACTCTTGTACATCACCTTTATTCTAAAAAATAGGAACCAACAAACTCTTTCTCCACTCATTAGACATCTTTTAGTCTTTAAAATAATATTAAAAAGATTAGTTTGTTAAAAATATTTTTGAAGAAAAAATAAGATCACTACATGATCTAAGATGATGGTGAAGATATATCGCAAGTACCTTCCAACACAATATCAACAAGATGTCTTTTTAAAGTGGCACAATCTACAAAAAAAGGACTTAATTGTGGAGTTCATCCTGAATTTGAGCAGCAACTCATGTTAAAATGTGAGTTGATAGAGCTAGCAGAGAACATAGTTGCACGATATCTTAGAGGTTTGAGACCATCTATGACTATTAGCAACATGGTGCAACCATGTTGGTCCTTGTACAAATCTTAGCCCTGAAGGTCAAGGAGCATGACAACAACATCAAGATCATCCTACCCTTCAAGTAGAGTTCGACTGGGCAACAAGGGCACATATTTTGGGGGATTAAAATTCACCCTATGCAAGTAGAAGTCAGCCCAAATAGGGAAGAATTATTGGACTAACACCCCTATGACTTTTCTAGCCAAAAAAATGCTTCAACTGTCATTGTTGTGAGCACATTTTTTTGGGATGTTCATGGGAGGAATCCTCTTGCACCTTTAGAGTTGATGCCTAAACTTCCAACCATTAAGTATAATATTGATGCAGATACTAGGGCCAAGGAGATTCAAGCCTTATATGAGGAGGTGAATAAAACAAGCATGTAACATATCAACGTTTTTCACAATCTTTCCCTTCTACTTAACTCTACTCCTCTCATTGATGCATCAATTGCATTAATTGTGTGTCCAACCACATAACTTTATTCTTTTTGATTTGCTCACACTAGATGCTACTCCTACAATATGTCAAATATGATCATTTCACACTTTATCCTTCTTAGTTTTAGCAAACATCCATCTTAACATTCAAATAATGAGCCTGTTGAAATATGTTTTCTGGTTTTTTTTGGCTCAGATTAAAACCTATACAGCATAGCCAAACATAAATAAAGACACGTGTGATGAACAAATTATAATAACGACAGAAAAGTAGCCCCTGATTCATCATAATTTTAGTAATTCTGTCTTCTGAGTATGCCCGCAAAACAAATACTAAAGGCATTAGAAGTTATTTGGTAAAGGTCAAGCGTTATAAATATATAAAGAGAAATAAATCACTAACAAACCTGCTCAGCTAAAAGGGCCACCTGAACCTCTTCGATCTGTTCTTGAAGGGTAAGAGTTGTCCGCAGGAGTGTCTGCTGCTCGGTATCCATATTGATTCCTGCAGTTAAGAGCATGTCATGGACTGCTTGAACTGTTTCCTCTGGAGATACTTTGCCATACCGCAGTTCTCTTGCAGTCTACCACATAAGTAGCCTCATTAGATCTTGATATATTAGCTAAAATTACAAATAAGATTCCATTTAATCAGTTAATCGAACCTGTTGGTCTACATTGCCATTTCCAGCATCTTTATTTTTTGAACATTGACCAGCACATTTTCAGAGGTGACCTTACTGCTTTCTGGCGATGATGACACAAGTAGCATTTCCCATAGAAACACTTTTGAAAGAGAAAACTTGAGTTGATAGAAGTGCTTGAAGCACTCCAGGAGCTATTTCAACAGGAATCTTGTGAATTGCTTGACCGGAATATGGCCTCACATCTTCTGAAACAATACCATACCTTAGTTTCTCACCTTCTTTACCGGGTTTCCATGCAACTATCTCACCTCTGTAAAATGGTCTCATGGGAAGGAGCTGCACCTGAAGAGCATCCTGAGGAAGAAGTTCGTTCCCAGCAAGTACATTGTTCTTACCATCTCTAGTAAATCCAATTTCAGATCCTAGTTTCACTGCAATCAGAACTGCTTCCTCAGAACCATCTGGGCAGCTAAGGAGCAGACTGATTGGTAATATGGATGGTGCCTCCAAAATCTGACTTACCACTATGGCAACAACATCATACATGGATATGTAGCTTGGAGGCTCTGCAACTAAAATTTTATTGCTTGCTTTATCCACAAAATGAATAGTACGATGCCTGTGATCCCAATTCCATTCAGGTATAGCAAAACCCTTTGGAATACGTGTAATATCTATATTATTTGGAAGTAGAAGAAACCGTGTATGAAGTAATCTAACAAACTGCAATTTGTATGCCACCTGACTTAGTGATCTTTCCAAGTGTTCCAAATTCATTCCTTCAAATGACGGGGTGCGAACTTTCATGCTATCAATTAATTTCCAAAGTGCATGCTGAAGTTGTTTGTTTAAAAGCTTATTCTTAATCTTGTTCAATGGAACAGAACCAATCTGATCCACAACTTCCAATAGTGGTTCATCTAGTTCCTGAGAAAAAGAATGCAAATTATCAAACAAAACATTTGTGAAAGAACAACAATGCCACAACTTAGCTGAAACATAAATCAGCAAGATAAAATGCAGCATACCTCAATGACAACATCAGAAACCTTTTTGACGCCTAAAGTCACGCATATATTTTCAGGAAGCTGTGGGTGACAAAATCTAATCCTAGAAGTATCGATTTCAGTAAGAAACTGAGAACCATAAAAATCAACATATACACATGAGCTTGCCGAGACAAGCCTACAACCATCATCCGGAACTATGTGGTCAAATCCACACTCAGATATATCAAAATTTGATTTGATAGAACTGTTGCAAATGAAATTCAATATTTCCATGACAGCACGAAGTTCATTTGGATTAAGACGTTGATATCCGCATGATTTTTGAATGTTCAAAATAAGGACTCTCGCATCATCAACTGTAAACACTTCATGCACTCCAATTTCCTTTAAAATCTTCACAAATGGCAAATAAATACTAGGGAGCTCAAACGCAAAAGGTGAAAGGTTAATTGTTAGACGAACAAACAATGATGTTACTGTAACAAAGCGAGTCCCATTTGCAACAGGGATGAATGGTACTTTCTGCAACTCCTTTATATCTGAAAAAGAAAATTGCTTGACAAAATTAGTTAAGAACAAATTGTGTTTATGAGCTTGGCACATAAGCAAATTCTGTTTATATGTACTGAAAGCAGTAATTTGACTTTTCTGAGAAACTTAAAGAACTGAGAAAAACAATATAAAGGTGACCTTTGGCTATGGATTTGTGAAGAAACAGGTGGGTAGGGATTTATGAAGTATCCTACTTTTTTTTCTTTTTCCAGCTTCTAACTAAACTTGTCATTAGATTTAGTGTAGGATTTCTGATACAAATTGTAGACAAAAATGTAGCAAATAGAGGTGTAAGTGAGTCAAGCCAGCTCAAGCCAATCCCTGATTCTACTCATTAGCTCATAAGCCGACTTGTTTAATAAATATTAATATGAAATATACTTAAAATATATTAAAATTTAATAGTTTAAGCATACAATTGTTAAAAATGTTTAAAAATTATATCTCATTCATTTATATCAAGATTGCTTATTATTTTACTTCAAATTTCTTATTTTTTTAATAATTTTACCATAATAATTGTTTGAATTAAAATTATTTTATCTCTTTCATAGTAAATGAGCTAGTCGCAAGCCGGCTTGAACTTGTAAAATAAAACTTGAGCTCAAACTCAAACTCAATTAATTAATCAAGCTCAAGCAATCAAGTCAAGGATGGCTCGAGCTCGACTTGACTTGTTTACACCCCAAGTAACAAATATGTAAATTTCATAAGTCACTGGCTATTAATTATAAACAGATTAGCCACAATAATTGATGAAAATAGAAAAAAAAAAATTAAAAGCCAATTGTGGAAAAACATGTAAGTGCTTTCTAATAGAAATTAACAGCTTAAATACTATTGGTCACAAAAACCATGCATAAAATCTGAAATCCCACAAGACAAAGAATCCAAATCATAGCAAACAATGTTTTCTTTACATGACTCATATACTTATTTATAATAAAAAATTATAATCAACTTACGCCTCTCATAAACAACCATCTAAAGGATGATCTGCCAATTTCAATAATAAAATGAATAATTCAAGAAAGGAAACAAGTAACAACAAGCCCTTTCCTTGCCTACAGATTTTTCCCAAACTATGCCATTTGCCTCTTCCATCTCTCCTTCAATTGCACACCACACCAGTCCATCACCCTCAAAATGTCAGCACTTCTCCTGCAGCTACAATCATTAAACTGTTCCTGTTTCCAGCCCCTAGCATCACTGACTTGTTTCTATCTTCCAGCCCCTTCGTCGACAAAATCTGAGTCTCTTCTTCCTTTTCTCTCATCTCTGCCTCATGCGGAGTAGTTCACCAAACCATCAATCCCTCTCTCCTCCCCACTGGCCAACCTTGCTGACAGCCACCTCAGCCTCAAGCCACTAACCTCCCTCTCTCTCTATACATCCCTCACCCTCTCTCTGTCTTTCTCACCTCCTTTCCCTCTCTATACTTTGAGAGAAATAACCCTCCTCTCCTCTCTCTCTCTCTCTCTCTCTCTCCTCCCATCAAGATTGAATACTCACATGTTTCTCAACACATATGCTAAATTCTTAAATCTAATGTCTGAAGATACTATGTAGATTATAAATGAAATTGACTCAAATTGTTTGACCTTGAAAAGTGTGTAAATATCTTAAAAGATCAATAGTTAATTTAGAAATATAAACTTTTCTTTAAAATCCAAAATTCAAAATTGACACGTGGACACTTTTTGAGTGGACCGCATTGCCTATATGATGGAATTGTAAGTCTTATTTGATCAGTCCAATCCTCTTCTCTACAAAGACTAGAATTGATGAGACTAATGTTCAAAAGCCCCTCAAATGATAAGCCTCAATTAAATTGCAAATGAAAAATGTTTTTTACCCCTTCAACCTTTAATGACCTAAATAAACAAAATTATAATAAAAAATTACAAACTCTTGATTTCAAGATTGAAAACTATAATTACAATTCAAAACTTACAAACCTTATCCTCTACTTGTTGGAGTAGAGTCAACAAGACCTATGATACAATAATTTTCAAAATTAACTTAAATCATATGTAATTGACATACCTCATTCTCTAAACTTGACATAGAGTCAACAAGGTCTGCAGTGTGATAAATCATCAAATAAAGCTAAACCACACATAAATAATGAACCAAATCATTTGTTGACATCTAAGCAGAGTTAATAAGGTATAAAATAATAAGATTCAATCAACCAAATACCTTGATGATGATGATGATGATGTTGAAAGTGAATAGCAATTAGAGGGGTCTATTCTCAAAATTCTAAGCTTTTGAATTCAAATGCAAGAATTTCAAACATCTTATCCTAATGATGGGTGTTTTGATTAGTGATTTCATTGAATGAAATATTATTATTAAAAATGCTTAGTCATAAAGCAAATCACTATGAGCTCAAAACAAATTAATTATTCAAAGCTTAAAAAACCCAACCACTCTCCATAATCGTTTGTTAAAGGTGACAAGCTTTATAATTTTTTTGCTTATAGAAAGGTTAATGACATATCAATTGCATCATTATAATCACTCTCAAATAATCTCATCCCAACAAGAATGCGACATCTTATCCTTTGATTGAATGATTTGACCTCTAAGTAACCCCACTAAATTATGGTTATGATTAGAGCCCTTTAACGAGAACATTTTGTCCCTTAATGGCTCTAATATTTTATGATCATGATCATAGCTTGTAAGCTCCTCAATGACTCAACCCCTTGAGTTGTAAATCATAAGAGTGCATTTGATAAACAAAAAATTCTCTGTTAGCTAAAGTCAACTTAAATTTATCCCCTTAGATAAATATCAATCTCATATTTATACAATACTTTTATATGAGACATCTCATAATTGCTAATAAGAATCTTTCAATCAAGTTGAGTCAATTATCTCTTTTGACTAAATAGATTGAAAACCATGGCAATCTGCAATGACAGAAATATGAGATCCTAATCGAGTTCATCATCATTCACCTAGAATCTACTTTAAGTTAAGAGTGGTGAATTTCCAAATTTTAAAATCTAAACTCATGCTATTATATGTTAGGCTCTTAGTGCTTAACAATTAGTCTTAATCAAAAGTTCTCTCTTAGTATTAGGAGAGAAAATTAACCATAGGCACTTGCACTTATGAGAAACTAGAAATCAGATCTAAAAGCCCTAATAAAATGAGAACAAATTTTTTAAATAATATCTTATTTTAAATCTAATTTGTCTTCTAAAAGTTGATATGGAACACAAGACTACCTCGAGAGATCTAGTGTGAATTTTTAGAGATGATAATTATTGTAATTAGAGTTAATGTATGTTTAAATTAATATTAACTTGTTTGCATTTAGCCCTTATTCTAGTCAAGTAAGCCCTACATGGAACCTTTATTCTACTTATAAACAAAGGCTTCCTTAGTTCACTTATACTTCAATTTTAGTTCATCGAGTGTGTTCATGAGAGTTTTGAGCATGTTAGAGTGATTTCTTATTATTAAGTGCTACACTCAATGGTGAGCTTTCAAGGTTGTTACAAGTCGTTTGGAAGTCCAGTTAAAGTTCTAATATCATGTTTTGCTCTAGTTCTTTCCAATTCTTTCAATGTGATTGATAGAACATTTTAAGTGCTTCATTTTTCATTTTGTCATCGTTTTTGTAATTTAACATTTTGTTAATTATTAATTTATCAACATTTTAGTTCAGAATATCCTTTTCATTTCCTTTCTTAAGTTTAATGTATTGAAAAATTCAGTTGCCCACCATCTCCCTATTCAGGGAACATTTATAGTGACCATGAGCTTGCTCACTATACTAAAAAAAAGCATATATAAGCGATGTCTAGGACACCATGATTGGGTCATCTACCTACACAATGCCAAAAAAAGGTGATCTTTATACATGCATGAGAAGAACATTATCATATTTTTATCACATTAGAATAATATGCATAAGAGTTTACATTTGAGTATCTTCATTTTGCAAAAACATAAAATGCACACAAGGGTTACTCTTTACATCATGAGTGTTATTTATGAGTTTTTCCTGTCGTACTAAGAAAAGTGTGCACGAGTTCCACTCATCCTGTCAAATATACCACAATCATGATTTTGAGAGTTGTTTAAGGTTATGCATTATTCCATGCATGAGGCGACTGTCGATGAAATTTGATTGCAAGCTGATGAAAATGACAAGGTGAGTGCAATGCACTTTCTTTTTTTCTTTACATTTTTAAAATTTTCACCTTTTCCTTTTGATTTCTACTTCTTTTTTCTCTCTCAGGTAGTGAGAGAGGACCGGAGAGAAATAGATAAAGAGAGAACAATGAATTAGAGAGTGAAATGAGGGAGAGAGAAGGGAGAAGAGAGAGAATAAGAGGAAGAGAGAGTGGGTGAGGTTTTTTTACTCTGTTTAGAGAGAAAAAAAAGTAGTTTGGCAGTAGGTTGGAACAATATCTAAGATAAATTTTCACTTAAGCCCTGTTGAATAGAAAAAATAAAAAATTTAAATCTTACAAAGTCTTAAATCTTGTTTCTCCTCATTATGAACTTAAATCTCAAACCTCATGAACTTTTCTTCTTCAGATGCCACTAGTCCTACTAAGGACTCTGGACAACTTGCTCTCATTGCTTCCTGTTTTTTCACAAGCCGTTAAACTTCATCTATGCCTTCTCATGTGAGTTTTAGTTGTGACTTGCCTTCCTCATATGTCGCAAATTCCGTTGGAAGCCTTCTCCCAAGAAGCACCCATCATGCTTTTTGCTCATCCAGGCGGCATGGGTCCCGATAGTGCCTCTTATAGAGAGCTCTCACGCAAGACTTCTATTTGTGTGAGTGAAATCAATGATTTCACGATGGAAAGAGAAGCATGAGAGTAAAGCGAGAAAGAGAACATGAGAATGAGAGGTGAGAGAGAGAGAGTTGGGGTCATGAATTAAGAGAGCGATGACAAGGAGCAGGTTCAAGAACTATGGGCTTATGATGGTGTGGGTATGAAATTGCGAGGTGAAAGATTTTGCCCCTTTTTGTTTTATTTAAATAATAATTCATTAATCACCAATAAGTGAAAACCTTCTTTGATGTAACAACAACAAAGTTAGAAAGATGTTATACAAGTCAAATCAACTTATGTTTCTATTATCAACATCGATCATTTTGTGAGGAGAGGGTTCTTCACTAGAAAACTACTGATTTGTCAACTCAGCTGCATGACTTATAATAGAAATCCATGCAATATATATGACCCCATTCTTTCCGTGTCAATCATATATATTACCGTTTGGCTAATTTTCTTCCTGTTTTCTAGAAATTTTTATGAGAAGCTGTTTTTCACAACTAGATCTACTAGTGTGTTGTAATTGTAAGAAAATATTGCCCAACCTTTTTCAAAAAATCCACAATAGCTTTCAGAAAATTTATTTTCCTCGCAACTTTACAAATAATTGTAGCCGCTCCAAATACTCTTAATTAGCTATGACCCACTTGATCCAATGTAAATTTTTTTACAGATCTAAAGGTTAAAAAAACTAATCTTAGATCATGAAGGAAATGGCAAGCCACAATTAATAGCATATAACTACCAAAACCAAATAGCAATGTATCAAAGGAACTCATAAGCTGACCTGAGGAAGATCTTGCTCCCCAATTTGCATTCAAATATTTCAGAATTTCAAAAGAAGCGTCTTCTACTGTCATCATTCCTGGTGAACGTGGCCAACGAGCAAGCATGTCTTCTCCATTGTTTCTTCCAACAACCTAGTTTATTTATTGGAACTGTAAGTGATGTTGTGATTAGCAAAATTCCTGATATATTTATAGTACTCACCGACAAATGCTTTAAAACAGTAGAAAAAGGTGGGGGGCTGCTAAGATGAAATGCTCCCCAAGAAAATTCCGGAGGAACCACACTCGATTTGACAAGAATTGCAGCAGTACTCCAGGCCAAAGGCCAATCCCTGGACAATATTGCTTCCCTGTACGTGCAAAGTACTCTGCTCCCACCTTTCTTACCACCAACCATAGCAAGACCTTTTTCAGCAGGTACAAAAGCAATATTACTGATCGTGTCACAGAAATCATTGTTAAAAAGACTTGAAAGGTTTGCAAAAATTGCAACTACGACAGATTCAGCTAACGACCAAATCTCCAAAGAAACTTCTTTTTTATTAATGGGCAATTCAGTCTCAAAACTTTCAATATCTTCAGCATGTGCCATGACTTCACGTCCAAGTAACTCAACCTTTCTTGCACACTCTGTTATCATATCACCTTGTGAGGACGTTCGAAGACCTGTTTTCCTTAAAATGCGCAGCCATCTATCTGTAATAAACCTCTCACCAGGGAATTTACTCCTCTCCCCACTGAATACTGATGACAACAATGGATCATGAGGATCCAACAAGTCCCTCGGTTTAAATAAATTGCTACAAACTTCATTGGCAGTTCGCACAAAATTTGTCTCTTTCAAACTATTCACTATTGAGGAATCTAATTGCATATCTTTCCAATTTAAATATAAATATAGTAATATATCTTCCTTTTCCGCTGATGTCTTTGCTTCAAAATCAGGCAAAGCAAATCTTACAAATACTTCTCGATCAGTCAACTCATCAACTCCAAGAGCATGAAGAAATTGATTTGAATCTGCTGAATGAGATAGACACCGTTCATCTTTAGGTTGAAAGAAAGCTGTTGGAGAAATTGTGCACTGGTCAACTATCATGGTATAGGAACCTGTTACTGTTTTGTATATAGGAAGCTCTTTCAACACATCTAGCTCTTCTCTTTTGTACGAACAGCAACTGGGTGATTTGTGATCCAATGAAAACAAGGTGAACAATCGATCACAATCTTCAGCTGATAAATGAAGTGGAACAGAAAAAGTACCAGCGTATTTTGCAGCAAGTAGCTTGGAAACAATAGCATGCCCCAGTGATTGAGTAGATGTAGGGAAGAAATAACAGGACGCACCGGTGTCCAGAAATGACACATCATAAATTGGTATGTTCAACTGATATAGCAGAGACATTAGCCATGGATACCGAGAAGATATCATGTCAAAAGCAGTAAGATATAACGTCTTTAGTTCTTTGCCAATACTTCCTGATGAATTTATCATGCCAGACCCATCATAAGTGACTGGAGATTGATCCAGAATGGGTGGAATAAATATCAGTTTGCTCTCTTTCACGCGGCATAAGATTGGTCGACTCAAAATTGCTGGAATTAATGGCCAGTCAGAAATAAGTGAAAGGTCACCTTTAATGTCCCTGAAAATTTTCCAGAAGAGTCTTACCCACTCAGGACGTGGACCAATGGAGACAGAACTTGCAGTGTTATCCCATGGTACCCAAGGAGCTTGATTAACAGATAATACATGATTCACCCACGATTCAGTAAGCAGCAGCCTCAAATGTTCTGATACCAACTGAGGGGTGAAGCTCTTTAACTTTAAAACTCCGTGTATGTTTTCGATGGAAAGGATCTTAGCCACGAAAGATTTCTCTAAGCAAAGAGTATGGACAAATTTATCTTCTAGTGGATGCATAAGTAACTGCTGCTCCTTGTTCCCGATCAATAACTCTGCACTGCCCAGTCTCACTAAACACTTTGTTGAAGTTGGAAATGGCAACCCTTTTATCTCTGCAAGAATAGATGCAAATGATCCATCTTGATAAATACATGTACCAGAAGCAGTGCCAGCATTGGATAGAGGACCTGTTGTTTTGCCTATATCCTCAACAACTCCACGGCCAAAATCATATAAAGCCTTGCCAAAGATCGTTACAACCTCAAGAGCATCACCTCCAGAACTACTTGAACTCTGAAAAGCATCTTTATGAGTTCTGTGTACATTCATCGAAGATAAAATTTCTGTGGCACTTTTAGACAAATCAGCACTTACCGTTTGCAAAGCACCAACAGAATCCACCGTACTGTCGAACCCCGATAGCTCACTTGGCGACAAATCTGGCATATGAATATCCGACAAGCAGTAATCCAGCACATCCATATACATTTCAATAGACACAGGTAGAGCTGAAACAGAAGATTTAAGTAGAGCTCGAATCATCTTCGGTGTAATCTCCCTCACCTTAACTTTAATAGCCTGAATTTCCTTCATTAATTCAGATGGCATAGAAAAAACAGGGTAGCGCTCTTTGATGAAGCTGCATACCCTAGCGGGTGGAAGGTTATCACCCTTTGCACCACCTAACTGAGACAGGAACATACCTTCATCAGCTTTCACAACATCTCCACAGTATAATTGCCAAACTGGCATATCAACAAGACGTTCATAAAAAGGCCTAACCACTAGTTCAACTAGTGATGCCCAATCTGTATCACTTGCCTTACTTGTAATTGTTTCCTTGGTGGCACTATCACCATCATCATGGAATTCTGAATTCTTTTTAGATCTAGGCCAGAAAGAGTAAATTCTATCACCATATGCCTGTAGAATATAACTTAAAGCACGTGCAGAGTTCGAATCAAAAGAAGAAGTGTGGTAGTCTTTCCTGATTTTTTGAAATTCCAACACTAATTGAACATAAGAATCTCGAATACATAGTAATAGTTCTTTGTTCCAAGCTTCAGCTAAAAGATCGTGAGCATTAGCTTGCGCTGTTAAAACATGTCCGTGTGAATGGCTGAAAAGATACCGCCCACCAATGTGAGAGATGAGAAAGCATCCATAAAAAGTTACTGGCATGCTTATAAGCCCAGACAGGGGCAAAGGAGACATTACGGAACTGGATGCTGTTGGAATTATAGGTTGTCCGTTTTGAGATATATGAGCTGCTACTCCAGCAAATGGTGTCAAATTGTAAGAGAGATAGCGTCTGAAATGGAGGCACAGTAAGATTAAGAAAGCAAGAAGCATAAAAAACTGTCATGAGAAAAGTTCCAGTAGCAATGCTAGCTAATGTGACCTCAAAAGCTGCAACAAGTTATAAACACTAAATACAATGACTTGTTCCTGGCAAAATGATGGAACAAAGCACTGAACTCACATAGGAAAATTTTGAAGGGCCAGTTTTGTTGCAAGTAGTTATAATACAAATTCATTTTAATTACAGTGTATTTGGAATACGATACTCAGAGTTGTCTGGCTAGTTGAACTGAAGGCTATTTGTGAGCATAAAATGTTGGAGATTGTGGGAACAGGCCAAGGTGTTCGTGAGTACTTAGAAGACACACTTCACAAGCACTAAGAAGAGCTCAATGATGAGCGAAAAAAAAAAAAATCAGAATTCATCAGATTCAAATAAATTCCAAATAAATAAAAAATGAAATGTTAGATGTATTCAAAATTCCTTAGAGAAATTGTTGGATATATTTTACACTTCAATCAAATACTTAAAGAGTTGAAATCACTACGTTTCATACGTAGTACATTCATATTACACAACCAAACAACCCTTGTGTATTCTGACCAATTTGTCAATATAGATGATTTACCGTTAATATACAATTAGTCATGGAAGAATGAGTCTTCAATGTCCATATGGCCTAAGCCATTGACTAAACCTAACTTCTTATTTTTCTTTAATATATATTTTTTTTATTTCATATAGTATAGACCAGCATTTCATTGATAGTTCATAAAATTTTAAAAAGAAAAATTGATGCAAGACAATGCTTGGATATATTGATATTGTATGAATCATGCTTTTAATTTTAGAATGTTGTAACATTGAATGAGAAATATTGTAATGACTATATGTACAAATGATGTGAGATGAATGAATTTCAGTATGCTAGATTTCCTATAAGCTATACTTTTAGTCTACAAAGTTCATTTAAGTCAACTTGCACTCTCATCATGCCACCTCATAAAAAGGCCACCTGTCAAGCATGGTGAATAGTGCATTATAATGCAAAGGTCCCTAATAAAACCATAACACATGCCACATGATGTGGCGCACACTATTTTAAACATAGGGTAAATATTAAAAAATATAAGTAAAAAAAGTAGTAAAATCAAAAGACTACTTGATTGAAAGATAAACAATCAAAGTAATGCTTAGGTTCAAAAGATAATCGCCTCAACCAATAAATGAAATTGATGACATAAATAAGAAAATATTTTGTGAACTTTTGGAAGCCACATCTTAAAGTTAGAAAGTTTGACAAGCACATATTCAATGCCAAATAGCATTATTTGTTCTTATAATGATTTAACACTGATAACCATTTAGCACCTCAAGGTCAACAGAAAATTTGATATTCAATAGTTCATGTTTTGTTTGATCTTAATTTAAAGAAAATAATATCAAATTTCATGGCTAATGCCTCATGAAAAAAAAAATCAAAGTGAATTATAAGTAAGTTGGAAGAAAAGTCCTAAATGCTAATTAAAGTAAAATAAAATTAATAAATAATATATAAATTTGTCTCACTTGACCCAACATCACAACTCTCGATACGCCATTAGTCTTACGTGACTCTCTCCTGAGCTCTAGTGTTTGCGCGTTCTCGAGTGGTTGTAAGAAAATCCCCTAGCATTTCTATCCCAGCATGTAGCTCTCTCCCAATCCCTACAATGGTCATCATCTTGCACTTGATGTTCACCCTTGTCTGTGAATGTGTATACTAGTATGTCATACTCTTTTGAGGTTCTCTATCACCGGTTAGGCAATATCTCCACACTCAAATTCTTCAATGTACGTACATCTTCTGTGTGCGATTCTCATGATTGCATAGCTGTCTTGTGAGGATCTAGTTGGCTTTAGTCTTCGACCAACCTTTAATGTTAAGGATACCTCTTGGCATTAGCATCTTGTTCAGTCTAGGTCCTCTGGCACTTAAGGTTGCCCTCATTATGTCATCCTCTTCTATTCTCTCACCGATGATAGATTTTGTTCCTTCTCTCGTGATTGTTCTTACTCTTTACTTATTACATCAAAGTCTCTTTGAATCTCACCTCCTACAATGGGCTTCTATTGAGGCCTTGGTTGATCCCCCTTCTGAGGTCGATAACTCAAGCTATCCATGACCCTTTCAAGACTCCTCCTACCCCATTAGTTGTGCCTCCATCTCAACATTTGTGCTCATTTCCAAAGATTATTAGTGAATCAAAGTTGCAATAGTTTTCCCTTCTCCACTAAAAATCTCTCTACTTTTCTTCCATCGAGATTCAAGAACTCAACAACATAAATGACCTTCAATTTTTTAAGACAAGCTTGCCCTCCTCTTTTCTGAGCTTGTGAGGCTTCTGGCTCTCTCACCAACTAGCAAATTATTTATAGGTCATCCTACCATGGAGGTTATTTACAAGTTCATGTCTGATTTATAACAAATGGATGAATACTCCATAGGATTCATTGACCCTCGACATGTTATCATAAGACTTTCTTTATAAGCAGATTACACCAGACTATTCTCATGATGTTCATAATATATTAGTAGCCTGTCAATGCATTTGTTAAAACGATCCCTTCATTTTGATTGTTCTATGGAACCTCCTGTCACTTTTGTTTAGACCTCATTTCAACGACTTCATTTACACTTCTTTAACCAATCTACCCTATTTTTTGTGGCTTCTATCTTTGGAAAATCTTTACAAGTAGATGCTACAACAACTTATTTTCTAAGCCCTCTATAGCTAGAGTCTTGATGGAATTAGACATGCCCTTTTACATAACAAGGTGTGAATTGGGTCTTCAGAGTTTATTTATTAGCCAATGAAATTCTTAAATATTTTATCCTATTACTCCCCTTGTGTTATTTGTGGACGTAAATTATCAAAATAATTCAAGGCTTATTTTACGCTGTGAATTTAAATATTAAGTGTAACTTGATACTCATAATGATCATTCTACTCCTTTGGTGGAAGATCCATATGCTCAGTTTTATTCCCAAAATTTGGAGCCATTGTAAGCTCTAAAAATTTGTGCCTAGCCCCTCATGGGAAGAGTTTTATTGTTCCAGGTTAAACTTTTAGAAGAGAGATTAAATTGAAGTAAGAAATTACCCAAAGATCTTACCTTCAATTTGTAAGGACTTTAGATCTAGTTCTAGGCTTACAATAGGCATAAGCACCTATATTTAATAATCATCGTTAGTGATGTGAGAGAACTTTCAATTAAAAATAATCAATCGGCCACTAAATGCTTATCATATAAAAGAAGCAAATTAAGAACTTAAGATTAAGAAATTCCCTAACCTTAACTTAAAGCAGCTTATGGAGGAGAGCAGAATGATTATAAACCTTATCATATCTCTCAGATTGTCATGATCTTTAATCTATTTAATTAAAGAAAGTAGTTAACTCAACCTATCTAAAGCATTGTTTTTAGCAAGCATGAGTTATTTCATCTAAATGGACCTTGCAGACCTAAGGTAAAGATTTGTCAAAGAGGATAATTTTAAGATGCTTATAGCTAAAAGACAATTTTATATCCTATCAAATATATCATATGATGCACAACTGAAGGAGTGGATCTAATAGGAAACTTACGAGCTTCAACTTTAATCGTAATTTAGTGATGTCATTTCATGGAAAACCACTTAGTCAAAGGGATTTGGTCATAAATGTTACTTTTAATGTTGTCATTTTATGACAATCACACGAATAAAGAATATAGATCATCATTTTATTGGCAAGAGATTATTTGACAGTACATATATCAATGCACTTGATCTAATATTATCTATTTTAAGAACTAGAGTCTTTCTTAAAATTATCATTCTTGACGAACGTTGCAGAGGATAGATGAATTTTTTCTTTAAATTTGAAATGATGAATTTTATTTGAATATATTTTAGAATTTAATATATTTTGAGGCTTCCAATATTTTGTTGAGATTTAAGTTCAAGTTGGCTTGATTTGAAATTTAAGAAAATATTTTGATGATAATAATCCTCTACGATTGAGATCTTCATTCAGTATGGCCAATATCAAGGTAAGGTCATTCGCATCACTTGTATTTATAATTTGATAGGCTTTGAATTTTAAGAATGAAGCCCTCTGATTATTCACTTTCAATACAACCATTATTACGGTATTTGAGTGATTACATTTATTGCTAAAGATCCTGGCAAATTTATTTATTGGTTAACGAAGAATCGAGTCCATGATTCAAATATTACTTAAATTCATTTGAAAAATTGTCACGCTATAGGCCTTGTTAACTCTATTTTGAGCATATATGATCAGATCTGTCATTTGCATATGATTTAGAAGATGCTACGTGTGCAGTCTAGAGCAATATAAGATTCCTGACCCAAACTTTATCTAATGGATAAGGTTTAGATCATTCTTGGCAATGAGTTGGTAACCTAAGATGGATATTAGCGATATATTATGAACCATCAAATTGTTGGGTTGTCCTAAGTTTGGGGGAAGTTTTGCCCTAAGATCTACAGTTTCATTCTGCCAAAAGACTGGTTCAATCAATGCACCTAGTTAGTACTAATCTTAAAATTTATTGTAATGCAAACATTATCAATTCTATTCTTGTACTAGATAATTGAGTTTGTAAATTAGAATTTGTAATTATAATTTTCAATCTTAAGGCTAAGAGTTTGCATTTTTGAATATAAAATTTCCTTATTAAGGGCATTAATAGTTGAAGGTATGAGTAAAATATTATCTTTTATTTGCAATTTAATTAAAGAATATCACTTGAGATATTTTGGAAAGGCATTAGTCTTGTCTAGTCTAGTCACTACAAGGAGGATGATTGGATTAATTGAGATGTACAACTCCACCATATAGACAAAATAGTCCTCTTAAAAAAAAAATTTATATTTAAAATAATTATTTGTTCTTTTAAGATGTTTGTGTGGATTAAAGACCAAATAATTTGAGTAAATTTTATTTTAGTCCATGCAATATTCTTAGATCATGTGTTAAAACATTCAGCACATTAGTCGGATCACATGCAGACATTTATTTTGTGTTAACCCACAAGACATTTTCATATCCTAGATTTGAAATTTTACCATATATGCTAAGGCACATGCTAGTGTTTAATTTTAATAATGTGCATGCCCTTCGATGCACTTGCATAAGCACTTGCATAATTTTTGATATATTTGCTTGATGCATTTGCAGGTACTTCGAAACATTTACAAAACTTTCAAGGTAATATAATTGAACTTGAAAGTTCCCACATAACATGTGTAGGTCTTGAAATCACTCAAAATTTTGAATATTTACTCAAATATTTCTCACTAAACATAATGCAAATTTTCATTTTGAACTTTCAAATGATGCCATCAAACTGCTTATAAATGCATGTTGCGAATCTGATGGCATGTATTACAAATTGAAATCTTTTCACATATTTCTTAATGTCTTAAATTTTTTATTATATGATTGTCACGAATCCCATGAAATATTCCTTTTCCATTTATTTAAAGGGGCTATACTAGCATAGTTTCATAACTCCAATCTTTCTTATATGTGTTCACCTCATTTTTAGAATGAGCTCTCAACACCTCATCTTAAGCTTAAGATTCCTCTTAGACTTTAAGAGTTCCTTAGTCTTAAGACACATATAATGAATAGGCAAACACTCTCCCCTAGCCCTAGAAGACTTAGAAGAGTTAGGCATAGGGATAGGTCATGCCTTAGGGGTATTAGGAAAATTTCCTACCCTTTAGCTTAAACCATTCCTCACTTTCCTTCTTTCAAGTCAAACTCCAAATCAATTCTATTTGATTTTCTCTAAACTCAAATCAATTCTATGATTCAATTCCATGATTGAAATCCATGATTGAAACCCATGATTGAAACCCATGACCAAAATTCATCAAAAATTCTTAAGTTCGAAATTTTCTAAGTCCTTAACCCTTTCTTAAAGACTTAGCCAAAGTCATGATTCAAACTTATTCAAATCTTTGAGATTTTCTTATGACCCATTTATATTCTCATTTATAATCTCAAATATAAATGAAATATAAATTCAAACTCATCAAATCAAATTCAAAATTCCAAATCAATTCATGAATATTTTCTTAAATCCCTTAAAATTTTCATTAAAGGACTTAGCCAAAATCAACTCTAAACCTTGATAAAATCAATTCAAATCCTTAGAATTTTCTCAAAACTTATTTATATTCTCATTTATATTCTCATATATAAATGAAATATAAATATAAATCAATTAAATCATAGAAAACAATTAAATCCCAAATTTAAAATCATTAAAATTCTTAAATCCCTTAATTTCTCATTAATGGATTTAACCTAAACTTTGATCAAACCTATTCAAACTCATGTGATTTTCTCAAAACTTATTTATATCCTCATTTATATTCTCATATATAAATGAAATATAAATATACATCAATCAAATCCAATTCAAAATTAAATTTCAAATTAAAATTCTCTTAGATCCTTTAAATTCCCTTTAATGGATTTAACCCAAATCATGATTAAACCACTTCAAATTCTTGAAATTTTCACATTAATTTATATTCTCATTTATATTCATATATATAAATATATATAATCAAACAATCAAAATCAATTCCAAAATCAAACTCAAATCCACTCAAAATCAAATCTAAGCCTTTCAAGTCAAAATCTTGAACTTAAAATCAATTCAAATCAAATCAAACTCGATTTTCTCTCATAGCTCAATCAATCCTACAATCACGAGCTCGCAGTGCTCGGGTTGCTTTCTCCACTTTGTGAATCATGCATAATTCCTCACCTCTGACATTTCAATCTTGTGTTAAGGAATCATAAGTCTTAAATTTCTAATGAAAAATACAACTCAAATAAACTAAATCAATTTCTAAAATATAAAGCCAACTATAGGATAGTTTGAGATGCTCGCTAGGTTTCCTAGCATCGTGGATATCTCCTACTTATCTTCCATTTTGTCTTGATAAAAACTCCCGCTTTTGATCAATCCCATTTGATCCTTCAAAAATAAATTAATCGATTGATAGTCCATCCCTATTGAAATCTTCAAAAACAACGATCATTTATCTTAATCGAGAGTTTTCCTGAGGGATCTCATCCCTTAGGATGTAATTAACTATGGGGGCTTTCCATCGTAGGGAACTTAACAAACCCGATTTAAAATAAACCCTGCTTTGCTTTTTCATGTAAAGTAAGGAAAGAATCTCTGCTACATATGCACTCATCGCCTTAGAGTCCTTTATTGAGATGATTGATTCCATCATCCATCAAAGAGAATGACGTCTTTCGAGATAAGACACTATACCTGATGAAGATTCGATCACTTGAATAAGTACATGGATCATGACATCTTACCAAGCAATTTTGTAGGGTTCCTATTTCTTTTCTCCCCACAGATTTGAAGGCGACTCCCTTATAGAAATTTTTCACCACAATATGGTTTATGGTTCTAAGTCCTAGTGAGTGTTCAGAACAGGAGGTTCTGTTTGCATTCAAAATGAGTCTTCAAGTTTTCCTCAAGTTTCATGTAAGTTTCTATAGTCTCACATTTTATTTAGTTTTATAAGTTGTTGCATACAACAATTATAACAACAACAACAACAACAACAACAACAACAACAAGTTAATTTACAATAAGTTGTTTGCATAAAAAAAAATTATTCAATGGGAGAGTCAATGAGCACAAAATTAAGTTAATTGTTGCAAATATGAGAATGCTTAATTGGATGAGTAGCCAAAGATGAAAAGAGAAACCTATCCCTGGAGTGGTGGGTGACTCGAAAATTTCACCCATCTCTCAATAAAGAGATGATTTAAAGTGTCGAAATTTTGAAATAGATGGAATAAGAGACACTACCTAGAGATTTCTCCTCATTTTGTGAGAACTTTAGATTTCCAAGTTTTCTAGAAAACACCTATAATTAATTACCCCTCTCAATGCTAAGAGAGAACTTTCGATTAAGGCTAGTCGTTAGATCGTCAAATGCATAGCATATAATAGCAGCATGTGGAGTTTTGGAATTTAGGTTTATGAAATTCATTATATTAACCTAAAGTGGATGGTTGGGGGAATGATGATGCGCCCGATCTATATCCCATGATTTTGTCATCCGTCTTCTTAACCTACTTTAAGAGGATTTACCCAACCCGACCGAAAGATCCTGTCATGGCTTCTGCGCCCAAGAGACTTTGTAGATCTAGCGTGGTGTTTGTCTAAGGGGACAGGCTTATATCTACCTTAGCTGACAGAGGATTTTTTGCCCTATCAAGTTCACCTTATAGTTCATAACTCAAAGCGCAGTTTATCGGAGAAGATATTGCCTACAAGTAATATAATGGCCATTTGGCGAATCACCCGATCGAGGACTTTGTAGAATCGCATCATATGCATGCCCAACAAAGACACGTCACGCCATTCACGGCTGAGATTGATTGAGAGTGAACATAGTAGAACACTTGTTTGACATTGGCTCCTTTGTGAGTTAGAGTTTTCTTAATTTGTTACCTCTGACAACCAATTGCGAAAGGTGGGTTGAATTTTTAGCTTTAAGTTTTTTTAAATTGATGATTTTCATTTAGGCATTTAACACTTAATAATTTATTCGATTTTTATATTTGTATTGACACTTGATTTTGATTAATTCAATTTAAACTTGCAAGCACATTTTGATGGTAAGTATCCCCTCCGGTTGAAATCTCCATTCAACAAAGCCATCATCGAGGCATATATATTATTTGATCATTTAATTTATTATTTCAGATCTTGTCGATTCTATTAGTTTAATAATAGAGGATCAGATCTCCTGTCATATGATAAAATTAGTTTCTCAGATGTTTTGATAAGTTAAAATTTTTATAATAATTGAATTTTTAGGTTTTGTTAACTAAATCCAAGACCAAAGAATCAACCGCAATATCCTCAGATACTAAATTTAAGCATTCAATATAGTGTCGGGGCCCATGCGGGTATACTTTAAGATTGCTTATTGATTTTCACATGATTTAGAAGATTTACACATTTCTCAAAGTAACTGTCATAGCCTCCAAAGTATTAAGTTAAATTTGGATTCACCTCGAAATACATTTAAGTATTTTGACTTGAATTGCTTGCACGAATATCAAGGTATTAAATATAAATGTGAAGTTTCTTCAGAATGTATAGAATATTATGTCATCTAAGACTTTTTCATACTTCTCATGTATGATTTAATTTAGACTTCTTACATACACTTCGAAGCATTAAGCTTGAATATGAAGTTACTTGTGTGTGAGGTACTCTATCTCGCTCTTACTCTTAAGTGAGTTGTCAAGTTATATCATTGCTCAAAAAGAAACCATTCAGTCCCTTACTATCTATATATGTTCAAATATCATCATTTTTTTTAGTCTATCTAGTATGGGATGAAATGATCTAAGTTTTAATGAAATGTCACAATCATGTTCATAACCGAGCAATCAAATTTTATTCTTGCTTATAGACAAGTTATCAAATTGAAGACAATTTCATTTCAAGCCCTTCCATGGGTTACATTTTACTTGAGAGGATTGTCACTCCTTTAGCCAGAGATATTTCATTTGGAAAATCTGACTATATCAATACTTGACATAACTCAATTAGAAAGTCTATTGGGGAGCTTGATTTATACTCATTGAGAGTTGTCAAATCTCTTTTAAATACTGCTTGAATCTAAGTTCTTATGATATGATTTCTTTTTTAAAATTTTAGAGCTCACATATGTAATTTTTATTTTAAGTTGATACTAAACTTAAACATTGATTAGATTAATTTTTTATTTAAGTGTCTCACTTTAATCATGCTCAAACTCTATTTAAGTCCTGTGCGAGTTCAAAGTTTAGCAAAATTCAACAGACTCTCGACGTCGTCCCCGCATAGGAGGCTGCATCGGGAGTGCTAGAGCCTTCCTACAATGCTTAAGAAAGCATGCATAGTCAGTGTCTTGCGATGCTGCACCTTAAAGAGTCTTCTAAACCCACCACGCTTAAGAAAGCATGCATAAGCCTCAATATCTATGTCTGAAATGAAATTCAGCAACCTCTTGGCATCATCCCCTTATAGGGGGCTACTTCGGGAGTACTGAGGCATTCCTACCATGCTTATGAAAAGCATGCATGATAGGTGTCTTGCGGCCGAGTGATTTTATTGCACCTACCGCGCTTATGAAAAGCGTCGCATATGCCTTCAAACCTGTATGAAAACCCTCCTGATTTTCTCGACATGCTGAAACAACATGCACGAGTATTTATATCTAGCAAATATTTGTAATTATATTGAAACAGTAAGTACATGAATTTAATATATTAGGCAAGCATATGTACAGACGTTTGAAATGAAATCCAGTACCTCTCGGCGTCGTCCCATGGGCATCGGAATCTTGAGGCATTCCACCACACTTATGAAAAGCGTGCATGGTAAGTGTCTTGCGATCACCCGAGTAATTTTTTGCATAAGCGCGCGAAAGCGGCGTCGCGTCTTCAAACATGTATAAAAAAACATCCGATTTCTAATCCGCGGTGCGAATACTTAGGTATAACGGATTTTCCTATAATTTCATCTCCATGTACACACAAGGGCAAGATGCAACCTTAATGAAGTTAAACAACGAAAATGGAAGCTTTAATCTTGCACAAAACTTCATCTTAGATTGCACTTCAAAAGCTAATTAACTTGGTGATAGCAAAACAGTGTTACCAATCAAGTCTCTTTTCATCCCCTCCCTTCATGATTGCAACTAATCGAACAAAGGAAAGAGGCAAAACAAAGCAAAATAATCTTCATGAAAGACTACAATCCTATTAATTTTTCATCTCACTTGTTTAATGACTCAAATAAATGCACAGTTGAAATGCTTAGTAACAAAAGCAAAGCAACCTAAGCCATGCCATATTAAACACAACCTCCCCCTTCTACTGCAATTGCATAAAGAACAGCCCAAGCACAATATATAGATGAAAGAAAATCTCACCAAACTCATTTCATCTGAGTAAAAGGAAATGAAATAATGATAGGGAACTTAGGGTTGACTAAAAACAAACTTGAAAAATTGATTAGAAGAAGAGGAAGGAGGGAGCTTGGCTAGGGCTAGTCGACTAAGGCTGCACAGTTAACCGGACAGACAGAATCAGGGAGCTCGGCTCAGGGAATGCTCGAGAGAGATGGACCAGAAGAAGGAGATTGAACCGTGCGAATGAGGGATTCCCCGCACGAGAAAGATCCGGTGGGAGGAGCTGGTGGAAGCGGCAAGAGAGGGCGAGAGGAGATCTGTGGCGAGTCCGGAGCCGTCGCATAAAGGAAGAGACGGACAAAACTGGCAGTTTCGCGTGATTGTATCATAAGAGAGGAGAGGCGAGAAAATGAGAGGGGGTCGAGCGAAAGGAGGGGTTGCTCGTTCGGTTTGGAAGCTCCAACCGAGAGAGTGAGTGTGCGACTGTGGATTAGGGCTAGGAATAGAGTTCTCTAGGTTTAGGTATTAAGAGGGGTATATATAGGTAGGCTTCCATTTCTTATTTGGGATAAAATAAACCCAATTTTGACTTTCGCGATTGTATTCGTACATTGGTAAATTAGATATCAATTTTACGTTACTCCGTTGTTACAGACCTGCAGCCTCCATTTCTCCGCCCGTTTGGTTCGCCGGCCAATCGGACCAATTTGGTTGAATCGTGCATCATCGCCCGACCGACATTCGTAGCTCATCCGAATTGGCGAGCTCATTTAATATGTTTGACGTTACATTAACATCGATCAATTTCGCAAATGGAGGCCATTTGGGCATCGTCGTAGTCTCTCGACTCCGATATGCTCGTAGGTATGTCGACGAATTTTTTTTTTAATCGGTCGATCGTTGAATCATGCAATATGCATATTCAGATCAATTTTAACGTTTTGAACGCGATGGTGAAGTCCGTTCATCGATCGGAGATCATTTCGATTAGTTTCAGCAACGGCGAGTGTATTTTCGCTCTGATTTGTGCTCTGAAGCTCGTCGAATTCATCCTGTGAGCTCGACTTGACTTATGGCGCATGCATGGAGGTCAACAGTTTTGTTTGCGTTCAAAATTAGTCTTCAAGTTTTCCTTAAGTTTCATGTAAGTTTCTATAGTCTCACATTTTATTTAACTTTATCGGTTGTTTGCATCAAAAAAAAATTTATTCAATGGGAGAGAGTCATTGAGCACAAAATTAAGTTAATTATTGCAGAGATGAGAATGCTTAGGTGGATGAGTAGCTTTACACTTAGTTAAGTGTTGTAAAAATGAATATATATGTGAAAAAGTTGGAGTAACTCCACTAGCAAATAAGTTTAGAGAGAGTCACCTCAGATGATTTGGTCATATAAAAAGTCAACAACCTAATGACTCACTTAGAAGAGTAGATGTATTAGATTCAACTTATGTTAAGAAAGACAAAAGTAAACCTAAAAAGACATGGTTAAGCAGTATACAAAATGGCCTTATTTTATTAGAATTAAATGAGAATATCATATTTAATAAACATAATAGAGAAAAGAGAATTCATATTGTCAATCCCGCGTAGTGAGATAAAGGCTTGTGATTGTGGTTCACCACCTACATCTATCCATCAATTAGTTAGTGGGCTACCAAATCGAACTGAAATTTTATACCTAATTTTCCCCCGAGAGTCCTTTAATAATGGCTCATTAATTTTATGTCCCTATCTGAGGTGATGGTTTTTGGCACTTCATGAAGACGGACCACATTTTTGAAACAAAGATCAATTGTATGTGAGGCATCCATCATCTTATGACAAGACATAAAATGTGTCATCTTAGAGAAGCAATCTACTACCATCATAATGGAATCCTTATTTTTTCGGTTCTGTGGTAGAACTACAATGAGATCTATTCTCACATCTAACTAGAATGACTTTGGCAGTAAGAGAGAAGTGTATAAATCTGTATTTGTTCCGAGTCTTATCCATTGTGATATGCTTGTAAAATGACTTCCCTAAATGAAAACCTAAGAATGCACAACTTATTCTAGAAGAAGAGGTATCCATCTATCCTGTGGTATTGCTCACAAGACCAATCTTGATATCTACTCCAAACTTCCTAAAAATCTTCATCTGTAGCATGGAGATTCCTCAATACTTCAAATCAATAACTTCTGACTATAAAATAGTGAACAACAGATAATAACGACTCAAAACATCAACTATCATATTCAGACTCTCCACCTTATGCTTGAGCACAAAGTGAAAAGAAGAAAGGAACTTCACCTATGATGCATGTCTAACATTTAGCTTGTTCTGACTATTCAAGGACCTTAATGCTTCCTGATCACTGAAGAAGCTAAATTCATTAGCCAATAAATAATGGCTCCAACAATGAAGAACTCTCATAGTAACAAAAACTCGATCATATGCGAAACACTTATGCCTTGAATTAGTGAGCTTCTCATTGAAGGAAACAATAGGATACCCCCTTGATTTAGAATAGCTCCAATCCCCATATTAAATGTATAACATTCCACCTCAAATATAGATTAAAATCAATAAGTGCTAGAACAGGAGCCTGTGTCACTTGCCCCTTCAAAGTGTCAAAATTAACATGTGCTTTCTCTGACCATGAAAATTTATCTTCTTTCAGGATCAAAGTTGAAGGGGCTAAAATGAAGCTAAAATTCCTGATGAACCACATGTGGAATGAAGTTAGTCCATGGAATTGGCAAATCTGGAAGAAGGGGTCTATGCTAGTTCACAATAGCTTGTACTTTAGTTGGGTTCATCTCTATGCCAACGGTTGAAATAATATATCTAGGAGGTCAAGAGGTGGCACCTTTTTTGGGTGTCCACACAATCCTTTCTAAAGGCTTCAAAGACTTGTGTGAAATGCTCAAAAGTCTTCCACTAAACGACTATAGAACAGGATGTTATCAAAATACAACACTATAAATTTTCCTAAAAAAGCTCGAAAGACTTGGTTCATCAAAGACACGAAGGTACTTGAGGCATTGGACAAATTAAAGGGCATGACTATTCACTCATATCGTTCATCTCTAGTCTTAAAGACAGTCCTCCATTAATCCCTTGGTCTCATTCGAATATAATGATAACCACTATGAATATCTATCTTAGAGAAGGTAGCTGCCCAATGTAGCTAATCCAACAAGTCAACTAGTCATGGAATGAGAAATTTGTACTAATGGTGATCTTGTTCACAGCTCTATTGTCAATACGCAAATGCCATTTGTAATCCTTTTTGGACATAATCAAGATAGAAACAACATACGAATTAGTGCTCTCACACACTAGTTCTTTGGACAGTGGGTCCTCAACCTGCTTCTGTAGCTCCTCGTGCTCTATTGGTCGCATTATATAGGCAAATTGGTTGGGAAGAACGGATCCTAATATTAGATCTACCATGTATTGTATGTCCCTTAAAGGTGGTAATCTAACTAACAAATTATCAACCATCACATCCTATAACTCTTTCAATAGTGGCTGCCTTGCCTTGGTATGTGTTATTCTTCCTTAGTCCCTTCTAGTAGTACAAGTGCTAGTATCACAAGTGCTTCCACCATGGTCTATAGAAAGATAGCTTGCTGACACTATCTTTATTTTTGGCTAGTCACTAGCCATCTCAATTTCCTTCCATGATAATAATTCAATGCACTTACCATCTTTCGTGAAAATGCAGGTGTTCTTGAATTCAACATGAACTGCTCTCCAATAATACTGCCACGATCTACCTAAAAGAATAAGGCAAGTATCCATAGACATAACACTAACCGCAATGTTTCCTACAACTTGTCTTCAATAAAGAATTCATCCAAATACATTTTATCAACACAAATCTCATCTCTCTTATTCAACTAGGTTAAGAATTATGGCTAGAATGTCTTCATATGAGGAGGTTCAACTTTTCCATCACTTGTAGAGATTGCATTCTCACAACTAACTTCAATGATAAGAATACATACCTTCCCTTTCATAGTGCATTGGGGTGTGAAAGATATGTTACTACTACCCCATTTGGGTTTTATAAAATTTGTCAAACTAGAAGCATCTCTCCCTCATCTATTGGTAGTTGGTACTCATTCAGGTCTGTCATCTCAAGAATTCTTAGTGTTTATCTCCTCAACTGGGCTTTGTTGAGTAAAATAAATTACTCTCCTATCTAGCCAATTGGGGTTAATATGATCATACCCATGACACTTGAAGCACTTTCTAGCAAGAAGATAATTTAAAGTGTTGATCATATCATGCATCTTCTCATCTAATGTTGGTTTCTCCTCCCATGAAGTTGATTTCACACCCCGAGAAGGTGAGCTCTTGCAGCTCAATCCTCGAACAGATGCTTGCTTGAATGGAGTAGTATTAATGTTCCTATATTGCTTATCCACTTTTAGTGCTAGCGTCTGCACATCCAGCTATGTGTCCAGTAAGGCTGCAACTTCACCACGTTGTTGATGGATGTTTTTAATCTCCCCAAATAACAAGCTTGATGTTCTCCTTAGACCCCACCAACTCACACTTTGGCATGAGTTGTTTAAATTTTATTGTATAATCCTCCATTAGAATATGCCGTTGATGCAAATTATGAAACTTCAAGAAGACATCCTACCTATAAAATGCAAGTAAATATTTGTGTTGCAACTCTCTTCATCTTGGTTTAGGTAGTGATTTTACTCTTCTCCTCACATCGGTGTACACACTTCAATTTTTCCACCATAAAAAAGCACTCTTCTTAGTTGAATGACCACTAGCCGTTTGAATATCTTTATAATTGAACATGCGCTCCATCATTTGGAGCCATTTAATGAACTCATTTGAATCTATATGATCTTCAAATTTTAGCAAATCAATTTTTACTCCAAGATTGCAGTCTCTCATATATTTAATGCCAAATCATGATAATGATTCTTCATTTCTAGAGACCTCTTACTGAAATAGGTATCCCACTTCTTCTCTTTCAAGTGGATCACTATTGAAGATATAGGTGATTTTCCCATGCTATCTTTCTCTCAAATCCAGTAAACCTACACTATAGTTATAGGACTTCTCACCGTGTTTCCTCCATAATAGGCTCATGGGCTACTCTTAAGTTATTTCTCAATGTCGACATTTTGATATCTCTTCAAATAAGCCTTTGAGTTTAGACTTTTGGATGAATTAACTTGAGGTTTGTACTACTCGAAATTTTGGCGAGGGGTTTTATAGGATTGTGGATTGGGTGGAATGATTTTAGAGGGGAAAAAAGAAGCCAAAATAGATCTAGGGTACATCTAGCTCTTATGAGCTCCAAAAAAATCATGCTCGGCCTCTCATTTACAAGAGAGATCAGATTTGAGATAAAGGCACTACACAAAGATTGTGTCCTTATTTTACAAAGACATTAGATCTGATACTAGGTTTCCAATAGGTGCAAGCACCTATTAATTACCCCTCCTGATGATGAAAGAGAAATTTCAATTAAGACTAGTCATATCGCTAAATACTTTGCATATATGAGCAACAAATAAAATTAAAACTTTAAGAAAGTTTTCATCGTTAATTTAAAACAACTAAAGGGAAAATGATGATGAACCCAATCAAGATCTCATGATTTCGTCATCCGGGGCTGTTGTTGGCCCTAATCTACTTAGAGGAGATAGTCGACCAAACTTGAACGAAGGATCCTCGTGAGCAAGCATGAGTTGTGTTGTTCAAAGAGATCTTCTAAACTTGAGGTGTGTGTTTATCTAAAGGGGAAAATATAAGTTAACCTTAACTAACAAAAAGGGCTTTGTGCCTTATTAGGTATATTTTATTGTGGACTCCGAAATTCGCCATACCAATTAAAAGAGTATGATTTAAGTGTCGGTGTAATTTTAAGAAGTCGGATGAGATAGTAGATAAGACACTATCCAGAGATTTCGCCCTCATTTTGTGAGGACTTTAAATTCAGATTTCCTAGCATAAGCTATAGTTAATTACCCCTCTCAATCGAGAGAGAACTTAAAATTGCTGTGGTTAGTCGCATGCGTAGCGTATATAATAGCGACGTGGAATTTTGAAATTTAGATTTATGAAATTTGTTATATTTAACTTAAAGCGGATGGTTGAGAAAACGATAATGTGCCTGATCAAGATCTTGGTCATCCAGTCGTAGTGGTCTACTTAGTCGGATGGTAGTCGACCAACGGCGAAGGATCCTTGACCATGGGTTGCGTCATTGAGGAACCTTAGACTTGGGGTGGTATTTCAGGAGAAAAGCTTAAGTCTACCCCTTGCCATGAGTTTTTTGCCCTATAAGGTGCACATAATTCACATCTCAAAAGCAAAGTCGTTGGAGCACACGCCTGTATATAATAGTGTCATTTGGTACCACCGTCGAACTGTAATTTAGTCGTATATGTGGAGTCAATAATAAAATGATGGAGGACACGGTCACGTCCCTTGCGGCATGAAATTGATTGATAGTGAACATAATAGAATACTTGATTTGACAGTAAGAACGGAATGTCAAATTAAAAAAACTCTAGCTCACAAAAGACGTGGTCCGGAATGTCAATTTAAGAAATTTTTGTTGAACATAGTAGAACACTTGATTTTACGCCATCCTTATGGGTCACGTCTTTGTGAGCTAAAGTTTTCTTAAATTGTCATCTCCGACAAACAATTGCGGAAGGTGGGTTGAATTTTTAGGTTTTAAGTTTTTAAATTGAATTTCATTTAGACTTTTATAGCTTAACGATATGTTAGATTTTGCATTTAAATTGACACTTGAATCAAATTAATTTAATCTAAAATTGTAATCACATTTTGATAAAATCATCCCCTCCGGTTAAAATTTTCATTCAACACAGCCATCATCAGGTGAGCTAAGCATGTTTGATCTTTTAGTTTATTATTTTAGGTCTTGTCGACTCTATCAATTCAATAATAGAGGATCGGACCTATTGTCATATGACAAAATTAGCTTCTCAGATATTTTACCAAGTTAAAGTTGTTATGATATTATTATTGAATTTTTAGATTTTGTTAACCCAGACTCAGTCCTAAGACCCAACAAGGAAGCAATCCCGCACAACATCCTCAGACACTAAATTTACGCATTCAACGTAATGTCGGGGCCCATGCGGATATTTAAAAACTTAATGAATTTTAGAAAAATCGAATTGAATTGAAAGTTGTTTCAGAATACTTTTAGCAAGCTTTCGAGTCTCTATAAACTCATCATGTTCGATCTATGTTTTAGCTCATATATGAGTTAGCGAGATCACTACAAGTCACATTTATATTTCTTTTGATTCACATTAATTTGTTTAATGCAAGTCATTATGTGATCCAATCATTCATCAAGAAGCTTTGCATTATGCTCACTATGAAGCTATTTAGCCTTAAGATTGATCCCTTATGAATTCCATCTTAAATTTTGTTTTAATTTGCAAGCAAGCATTCCAATATACATTAAATTTCATGTGCTTCAAAAAGTAAAATATAATAATCCAAATGTTTCTTTGAAAAATCAATTCATGCTTGTAAGCAACCATTGGACTCACCATGAGTTTGTGAGAGCTTTATTCGTATTAGAAAACTCGCTCTGACAAAGTCCCCTGTCATTGAGTTTTGTACTTGATTATATGTCAATTTAGAATTATTGTAATATGATTTAAACAATATGTTGCATGTAAAAGTTCAATTCATTTTTTTAAAATGCAAGTAATTGTTTCATTTTAAATTGAGTTTAAGCTCATTAGTACTTTCATTTGATTCTCTTTAAACTTCATGTCGTTTCAAATTTCAAATGCCTCCCGGCATCTTCCCCACATAGGGGGCTGCTTCGGGAGTGCTAAAGCCTTCTTACCATGCTTAAGAAAGCATGCATAGTCAGTGTCTTGCAACACTGTGACTTAAAGAGTCTTCTAAACCCATCATGCTTAAGAAAACATCCATAGGCTTCAATATTTGTGTTTGGGATAAAATTCGGTAGCCTCCCGTTATCCCATGTAGCTACATAGTCGAGAACTTCCCCCCGCTTATGGTGCATTATGTGTCTTGCAACACCGCGGTGATTTTCTTACACTTATCACACTTATGAAAAGCGTCGCATAGGCCTTCAAACCTATATGTAAACCATCCTGATTTTCTCGACATGCTGAGCAACATGCACGAGTACTTAAATCTAGCAAATATTTACAATTACATTGAAATAGTAAGTAGTTGAGTTTAATATGATGGGCAAGCATATGCACAGGCATTTGAAATAAAATTCGGCAGCCTCCCGGCATCATCCCCATGTAGGGAGCTGCATCGAGAGTGTTAAGGCCTTCCCACCACGCTTATGAAAAGCAAGCATAATAGGTGTCTTGCGACACCGTGGTCGAGTGATTTTCTTGCACCTACCGCGCTTATGAAAAGCGTCGCATAGGTCTTCAAACCTGTATGAAAACCATCCTGATTTCCTGACATGCTAAAGCAACATGTACGAATACTTATATCTAGCAAATTTCCCACCATGTTGAAATAATCACGAGTGGGTACTTAAAATTACAGCATTTATCATAATTTTGCTTTTACACATACATAAAGGTGAGGTGATCGAAATACCAAAGAAATAACCACATCCCATCACACCCCTATCACCATGTCGCTCATCTTTTGACTCTTTGAGCATACCAAACAAAAATAACAACCACAATTCCGCATCGATTCTAGACTTCATTCCACTCTTTTCTTGTCAAACATCAAATGAGTAAAAGAAATCTCATGTAGTTTAGCCAATTTCACCTCGCTTGCTGAAATAGTTAATGAAAAGAGAGTTTAGATGTGGGATTCGATCACTGTAGTAGACGGGAAAGGGAGCACAGCCAGCCGGGAAGAGGTGATTTGGAGGGTTTTGAGGATTAGGTGTGTTGGGATATGTTTATGGGGCTATTGGGTAACAAAATTAAATCTAAGTCCTGCCAAACGGCATAAATGACAACATTAAATCCTACAAGATTTTAAATCCGTTCCTCCTTCATTTTGCATAAATCCGAAATCAGTAAATCCTATTGGATGACAGATTTACGGGATTTAGACAAGCAGAAGTGCGCGAAGTTGGGTGGGGGTTGGAGGAAAGATGAGGGTTACCTTTGCAACGGCTCCCTTCTCTCTTATTTGGGCAGCAGCAGAGAATGAGAAGCGGAGGAGAAGCTCGTTCAGCTGCTGTTCAGACAGGTGACAGGAGAGACGGACAGGCTGCTCACGAGAATGGGAGACGGGTCACATGCGTGTGCTTGGGTCGCGCGATCCGTGCGGTTGCGGCAAGGTCTTCAACCAGGTGTGGCGTTCGCGGGAGGAAGGGAACGAGTCGTGCGGGAGGAAGCCTTGGCTGCGGGAAGCAAGATCGAAAGGGAAGGCTCGCGTGTGGTGCTTGGGTCCGACGGAATGAGGACTTATGGCCCGTTCGACCGAGAGGAAGGGAGGAGGCTGTGGCGCTCAATGAAATAGAATTAGTGCTGTGAATAGTGGAGTCCTCTTAGGGTTAGGTATTGATAGATATTTATAGAACATATACTTATTTGAATGAAAATAAACCCAAATTTTAATTTTTACAATGACGCAATCATATAATTAACATATATCAATCTTAGGTTATTTCAACGTTTCAGATGCAACGGCACAATCCGTTTCGCGATCGGATGCCGTTTGGTTCAAGTCGGCGCCGAATCGGATCAATTTTAGTTCAAATTGCACATTGCCACTTCCAACTGCTCTACATTCGCACAGACTCGTCTGAATTGAGCGTGAATAGTCTCATTTGATAGGTTTCGATGTTTTGACACTAACAACGCGATCAATTTCGCGAACGAAGGTCGTTTGACCATCGTCGTGGCTTCCCAACCTCGATATGCGTGTCAACACATCGACGGCCCTCCTTGATTGGTTGACCGTCGAATTGTGTAATATGTATATTTTGATCAATTTCGATGTTCTGAACACGATGGCGAAGTCCGTTCGTTGATCGGAGATCATTTCGATCGATTTTTAGCGTCGTCGAGTGCATTTTAGCTTCAATTTGCGCGTCGTTGTATCCGAAACCGATCGACTTCGTCTTATAAACTTAACTCAACTGATGTGACATACATGGAGGTCAACATTTATCATTCACAACTCAAGCAGTAAAACCATTGAAAAATTTATAAACTATAATCATGATCATAATTTAATAGTATTATTTTGCAACGAACCATCCAATCAAAATATTCTGGTCATAATTATTATTTTTGTGGTGGCATTTGGCAGCAAGATCAGACAAACAAATGACATGAGCCACATTTTTACTAACATGAGGTGATTTAAGTGCAATCATAAACATGCAGTTGATGTGACTTTGTGGGCATATAATAATCTTAAATTTGTCACCCTCAACAAACTATTGAGGATGTGGACGAATTTTTGCTTTAAATTTTAGTTGATAAACATCATTTAGACATTTGAATTTCAAAATTTTCTTATAGCTTTTAACATTTTTATCTTTGTGCTTGAGGTGATTTAAATAGAATCATAAGAATTTTTGATAAGTGTCTCTTTGGTTAAGATTAACTCTCAACTCGATCATCATCTAGTTGATGATTTCATTTATCATTTTAAACCTTCTCAACTTTGCATGCTTGCTTGCAAAGGATTAAGCTTATAACTTGCATAACACTTTAATTTGTTTTAACATTGATTGAACCATAAATCTTATCAAATTCTATCTCACATATAAAGGATTAAGTCTAAAAATTAAACTTATGATTATATTTCATAAAATTTAAACTTAAAATCATAATTTTATTGTAATTCATTTGAAGGTTTATTGTTAAAACATCTTTTACAAGATTCAAATCCTATCAACTCTGGTCCTTGTAAGGAAGAGGATTAAGCTAATAAAGTGAAATTTACAATTATAACTAATAACTATAATATGTTATTCAAGAACATGTTCAATTTGATAGCCATTGAGTTTTATTTAAAAAAAAAACGATTGTCAAGCATTTCAAAATATCTACATATTATTAAAAGTGAAATTTGAATTTAGACTCTATCTTAACCACGCATAGTATTCTCACATTGAATATTTAATCAATTTAACTCAATGGTAGGAGTACCTGCAAGTGTACAAAGTATTTTTTTTTTACTTGCTTTGAATTTATAATGTATCATGTATTTTGCACAATTTCTAATGATCTAACATGTACACTTGCACACTTTTCTAAACATTACATAGAATATTTGCACACTTTTGAGATAAATTAAAATTCAATTTCTCACAATAGATGTCATATTTTTCACAATTTTTAAATTTGAATGTGCTTTCCCAATGCACTTGCATGACTTTAGAGATGCTATATGATTTGAAATTGTTCAAATCAATGGTTTGTGTTTTTTGTTAGTTAGTACAGTCTCATTATGCAGAGCCCTTGTCTCTAAGCAATACCCTTATATTTGTTTTGCAAATTTCATGGCAATTATTTACCCATCTTAAGTCCAATTTAAACATTGTTAATCTATTTGTGCTCAATCCACAATTCAACCTTTGGTTTATAGAATTTTAATGGTCTCTTAATATTATAGGAAAACTTAATTCAAGCATACAATTGAATTTTGAATATTTGATAAAGTTTCCCTCGCATGCATTAATAAGCATCTATTTTCACTATGAATCCCATTCAAATTTTCTATGTTTCTTTCTCAATCCATTTAATATGCTGTGCAACAATATTTATATATGTATTAGAAAATCTATGCTCATTGACAAGCTCCCAACTTCATTATAAGTCTTTTTCAAATTCTTTTGATCTCTTCTCAATTTATTCAATGTGGCATATAATGTTATTTAAGTGTTTATTAGAAGGGCCTACTTATGCTCATTAAGGAGCTTGAAAGTTCTATTCCGCTTACAAGTAAGTTTCTAAATTTGTTATAAGTTCTTTATAAATTTAATGTAAGATTTATTTATATTCAATGCAATTCTTTCACAAGAATTCACATCACACTTAAATATTCATCATTTATTATACATTTCTTATAATTTGCATTTAAAAAGTTTAGCTAGCCATACTATTTAGCATTTTTTGTCTTTTTTAAATACCTTTTAGAGAAATTTTGACAGTCTCTCAATATCATCCCAGCATAAGGGCCACCTCGAGAGTGTTAAAGGCCTACCCACCACACCAGCTTAGGCATGACAGTCAACGATTTAAGGAATCGCGGTAAGGTCTTCAAAACTCTCTATGCCAACTTAGGCGTAGTGAGGTCTTCAAATATCCTAGTGAATAACAACATTTCCCTACGAGGAAAGCAAAGATACACACAAGTACTTAATTTTCATAAAGTTTTCCTCTCTCTCTCTCTCTCTCTCTCTCTCTCTCTCTCTCTAGAGAGGGGAAAGAAAAGGATTTTTAGGGGTTGGTTAAGTGAGGAAAGGAGGATTCAACTGGAGCTTATGTTGGGTTTGGCTAACATAGAGGGGAGAGGAGATGGGTTGAGCAAGTGATGTGAGGGGAGATCTAGGCTAGAGAGGCGTGGGTTAATAAGAAAGAAGGGAGCAAACACGAGGTGAATAGGCTGATGCTTTTTGTACGACGATAGGGGATGGGATCGTGGTCTATAGCTTGGCTTTGGCATCAAATTGAGAGGTGTAAATTAGGAGATCGAAAGAGCATAGGGATGAGGAGAATGACAAGACCTGTAAAACGGAGTAATGTGGACCACAGGCGAGAAGGCACAGGCCAGGCATGTGAGCTCAACCCTGTATATGATCACGTGAAATGAGGACGGGATCGTGCAGCTTCAATTCTAGATAATGAGCAGAGAAGCAAAGGTGATGGGGATTGATAGCTTGCTGGATCGTGGAAGGATGTGGTTGGGAAAAAGAATTTTGCTTGGAATAGAGTGAGCAAGAGAGAGGTGGAGATGGGATTTTCCTGGAGATGGTCGAGTGTGGTGGTTGTGGTTGGATGGCGCTAAGAGTTCGACTGAAAACGAGGGAGATGAAATTGTTAGGGACTTTGATTTGACCAAGAGGGGAGAAAGAGATGGACGAGAGGAAATTCTAACCTTCGGTTTGTGCCAATTATTGGGGAAGGCGGGGCTTCATGCAGGAACGTGGGGCGTGAGACGTGGCATGATGTGGAAGAAGGCCGGTAATGTGAGTATTTTATTTTCTTCTTTTTTACTAGTCAATAGCTCTGAAACCAAAATGACACCACTCTTAAGAATCCAAGATGCAAAAAAAAGGTCAAAAACTAGAGTTAGGTAGCAAAAAAAACCTAGGAATAGGTAATGAGATCACTAGTTGGCTCTTGCAGGAGGTTGAAATGTGGAATCTGAGAGCTGAAACTATTGACTGGAAGGTGAAGCATCACTGGGATGGGAACTGGATGGCTGGACAATAGGATGGAGGTAATTGAGTTGGGGAGAGAGATACAATGCCTCAAGGTGTATATCTGTGACCTTGTGACTGACCTTGTGAGTGATATGAATCTAGCAGGCAGCAATGAAAATAATCTAGAGAGTGAAAAACTGGACTATAAGGCACTGGATAGCATCTGTAATGTAAAACCTATGATGAATGCAATTCTCAATGCATAGGAAGGTGATTTGATGATTCAAGTCGATCAAGATATAGATCATATGCTTTATGCTTTGCCGGACTTATTGAAAAAAAGAGTTTCCTTCAATCTTTGCATCGTGCTTGCCAGACCTTCTGAAGGGGTTTAAAACATTGGTTTTCTAATGATATAGAGCTTAGCATGATGCTTTCTAAGTCAGGGATCATTCCATCAAATTTTATCTTACTCCATCTGCCAAATGAAAAAATTTCTTGAATTTGGATCTCTTTAACTCTTCAAACTTGATAACCTTTAAGATTTGATAGTTTTCATCATCAGATTTATCAAAGTAGAGGCTCCTTCATTGCAGTTTTTTCTTGTGGCTTATTAGGTGAGAAGAGCGTTAGTGATTTGATCATATTTAAACTTTTTGAGTCCGGCCTTTAAAATCCACTTGAGTCTTAGACTTGAGTTGTAAAAGAAATTATACTTGTGTCGATAGATTGAGTGAAAATACCACTACTCAAGCGGTTCGGGAAGGGGTTCATAGGCGATATCAGTGCGGCGTACAAGGGAGAAAACTTTTTTGTTGTCTTTGCTTTTTTAAATAATAAGTCAACAGTACATACATACATATGAGATTGTGCAGGAGAAGCTCACACACACAAGGCCAACACGTCAACGTCACAAGCTTCACTCTTGCTACTCTCTTGCTACTCTCTTGTGCTCAAGTCTTTCTTGTGCTTAAATTCATTTTAATCATATACAATGACTTATTCTACTATAGCTGATAGAAAGGAATTTCGACTTTTCCACTAATGTGAGCATTTAATGTAGGAAATTTACAATCTATGTTTAACTTAAGAATAATTATGTATAAATACAAAATTACATACATACATATAGGCTAGAAAATCAATCTAACTTATTCTCTTTAGCTTCCATTTTTGGAAAGCCGTTACAGGTGGATGCTGCAACAGCTCAATTTACTAGCCCTCTGTGGCTAGAGTCCTAGTAGAATTGGTTGTTATATCCATGTTTAATTAAGAGATGTAGATTGAATCTCAATCGTCGAGATATTGACAAAAAATGGAATTTTAAAATATTCCTTCAGATTGCTCTTCTCGTTATATTTTGGGCAAATATTTTCATAATATTTCAAAACACATGCTGAGTTTAGGCTTCCAAATGTAGACCACAGACCCCTCCATATGATGCTCACATTGATCCCCTACTTGTTTGGTGGAAAACCTGAACTCATCAAATCAAATTTGCTCTCAAAATCATGAACCAAGATCATTGAATGATATTCTGCCACCTAAGAACCTATTAGTGTTAATCTCTTCAACTGTTGAAAAATACCACTGAGAATACTATGTAAGTTCTTGAAATATCACAACTACATCCAATTGATAAGAATAACGACTTCATCCAAGTGTTAACTCCCTTACAAATAAGTGTGTGTGGTTTGAATTAGTATTGTGAAGTGCGAAAAGTAGGTATACATTTTTGGATCAATTTTGAAGTATTACAACCAATGAGGGATGAGGGAGTTCCCAAGAAGTGTAAAGTGAATAAAAGAAAATCATAGGAATAAGATGTGTGCGCTGGAGGAGACAGGCGAGCGCTGGATGGACATGCTTGCAAGAGAGGGAAAATACAGGTACTACAATGATTTCAACAGGTGAAAAGGTTGCATATTGGAGAGTGAGAGGGACAGTCCAAAGACATGTGATCATGGGTTGTGCAATTTTTTCTTTTCTGTGATGTAAATTGATTAGCATACTTAAATTGCATCAATTGAAGAATCCATCAATCTAAGGCATTTATCATGACTATAGAAATTCAAAACCAGCTTCAAACCATTCATGAATCAACTAGGTAAACAATATTATAACAACAAAAAAGTTACGCTTCAATTCTGCCAGAGCATACCTATCAAGTGCCATGTTTCGTGTTTTTCCAGATCCCAAGCAGAGCACAACAAGCCACTTATCAACAAAACTTCTGTCACCTTGGGTTATATGAACATCTAATACATGCATCTTAATGGCATCAGG
This sequence comes from Cymbidium sinense, assembly GCA_021442155.1. Taxonomy (NCBI): domain Eukaryota; kingdom Viridiplantae; phylum Streptophyta; class Magnoliopsida; order Asparagales; family Orchidaceae; genus Cymbidium; species Cymbidium sinense. The sequence continues at coordinate 182,355,337 of CM038221.1, forward strand.
TGAAGTGCTAAATATCCTTGATAGCTGAAACTTTTTCCATCTCTTTTCTGAAAAGGGGTTCCTTAGAATAGAAGCAGATGGGTCAATGGAAACAGAAAAATCTAGCATTGGATGTAAATTTCCCTCTCCCCACGTTGATAAAGATACCTGAAATGAAAATTCCGGTCAGATAAGAGAATAATAACAAAAGAGAAGAGGTTATAGGGTTTAGGAGTTATAGATCTCGACCTTTCAAAATTAGTGAAGCAGACTGAATTTTCAAAGTTGGAGCTCTAAGAGTGAATGTAGGCTCTTGAAAGTAGAATTACTATAAATTTTATATTCATGTTTGTGATTAGGCTCTTATTTCAAAATCTAGCTCTCTCTGAATTTTAAGCGTTTCTCATAGTAAATAACAACACTATATTTCTGAGTCAATTTTGGATTTACTATTGTAAATTCAAGTTGTTCACCAAATCACTCTTTTCTGGTGTCATTGGAGTCAACAATTAGCATAAAAAAAGTCAAGCAAAATAGCATGATTTTGCATGCAATTAAGGTCTTCATAGATTGACAATATATAAGTATGCACATATGTAAGGGCAAAGACCACCCTTCGCCCCCTACAAGGGTTAAACTCCTATCATAACATGTTCATCAACTCATTCATAAGGATCAGCAATCCAACCAGTTATAGACTATACACAAAGATAATGCTTATGGCAATTAAATAGGGTATCCACAAAGGAAACATGACCATATTATGTATGTTTGGATATTATTTAAAAATATCACATATCAATTAAAAAACTAGCATGGCATTTCTGAAGTTTAGGATTATGGGTGTTAAGATAGACCTGAGCTCATTTTTGACCGATATGTTCAAATCTTCTGTAATATCCCAACGTCTTGAAGGTATAAAAAAACTTTACCAAAACTTTATACCTAATTTTTGGTATATCAGGACAATAATCAAACATATTTTTCTAAAATTTTACATTTCATTTTGATCATTTTGATACATACATACATACATACATTATATTATTCATACTTATTTATCATCCATATCTAAAACAAATCCTTATTCTCCCATAATTCCACTATGCTATAGGCCAAATAGTGAGCTAAATGTAGAAGAAAGGAGTTCAAGTAAGGTAGAAACTACAGAAGAGAAGGATAAAATGGAAAAAAAAAGGAAAGCTACAAATTTAAGGAATCGGATTTTCTTTTCCTCCGTAAATTGAGTTAATTTTTATAGATAAAAATCTAATTTTTATATTTCCACTTAGATCTGTTTGATTTTGAATTAGTCGGCATTAAATACTTAAATGAAGAGAAATTTTTTTAAGATAAAAATATTACTTTGAGGTCAATTGATTAATTTCAAATTATAATTTAAGAATTGGTAATAAATTAAGAATATCATTATTTTTATATTAATAAATTACAAAAGAACTAGATGCCAGAGATAGAAACAAGAAAGTTCACTTCGAAGAAGATCCACATTAAGGTGAGATACTCACTCTATAATTAAAGAAGTAATAATTCATAGGTCTAATATTTATATATTTTTTTTTTCATATTGAGCATGTTATTAGCACCTATCCTTTACTAGTAAAGTTTGTATATCTTTATTCAATCAATTATTTAAGCAATTTTGTTATATTTATATTACTAAATAGTTAAAAATGTTCATGATATAATATACACCCAGATGTAGACATTTATATATTATGTTTCCTTGACACATTACAAGATGGCAAATAGATGCATCGTCATGCTAAATATTTAAAAGTTTAATGTAATGAAATAAAAGAAGATTTTGAAAAGTCATATCATATAGGATATGTTGTTAAATGATAATGACCAATACAAAGAGACGAAAAACTAGACAAGGTAAACCTGGTGACAGCAAAAAAATCAAAAAAAAAAATCTCAACTCTATTTTCTAAAAATCGATACGTTAAGTGAGGAAATAATAAATGATTAAAGTGAGGATATATATATATATATATATATATATATATATATATATATTGAAGGCAATTGCTTTAAATATATTACCCAAAAAATAATTATAGAATAGAAACAAAATTATAGTAAGACTCAAGGCAACAACAAGAGTGGAAAGACTAATCTTACAAAGGGCAAAAGAAAATTAATAAACAAAACAATATAGATAAATTAAGATTAAAGAAATGACTTAGTAATATTTTAAGCCTTAAAATATTATAAAACACCAAAATAATTATAAAATATTAAATCTTAAGACATTTTAAGTGAATAATATTGCTTATGATTGCCTTTCAGTCAAATAATTATAAAAGATATTCTTGACTTAAATTTTCTAAATTAAATTAACTATATTTATAATTAAAAATGAACATATTTGTTCAAAAAATCAACATATATGTTATTACTATATGTTCTTGTATTTTAAGCCTTGTATTAGAATTGTTTATCTCACTAAACTTTTAGCTCACTAGTTATTATAACAGTTATTATTTCATGCGAGAAAAAATAGGAGGTAGAGCCTTAGTCATGTGACCTGTTTTTGACCTACATCCTACAATTTGATATAAAGTTTGTGATATACATGATAAAAATAAATATATTCATGATGTAAATTAAAGACTAATTTCAGTATGCATAAATTTAGAAGATTTATAATTCATTTTGATGATGTAAATTATGCATGCTTCCATATGAATGACTCCGATTAATCTATTTATAATTCATGCGTTGGGGGAGAATGTGCCTACCAAAAATGTTCATCTCTATTATGTCCCATGTTTGACTAAAAAGAGTTCAAAATGGGGCATAACACTTTAAAAGCGCTAACGGACTTGGATAAATATGTACATGCTTGAAAGGGTTGGCCTTAATCGGCATAAGGCATCTCAGCTCATTTATAATTCAAACTTAGTTCATAAAATAGTATTCATCTCTGATAAAAATTACTAACTTCTCGCTCATGACTCTTAGCCACAATCACTTGCAATCTCACTATCATTGCAGACATTACCAAACTAGTTATTGGCATTTCATTTTCATGTCCCACCAACCATCTTTTATTTCTAAGCAATAAAAAGCTTTCCAAGCTAAGCCAACTTAAATAAGTTAAATATGGAATTTCCTTCAAAAATTAGGGCTACTACAAGCATACAATGGAATTTATTGGGATTAATTAATTGAAGCACATTTGATAGCCTTATGTTGTGATTGTTTGCAAAAACTACTATTTTAATCATTTTGCATGAACTTCTTTTCCGAGAGATGAATAGATGCTACCTGAAAAACAGACTTCAAAGAGAGGAGAGCTGAAGATGCATGATTCATGAATCTGTTAAAAATCTCCATTACTCTCTTACAACCAAATCGGTTCTCCTCCACACCTTTTGAAGATAATGGCATTCGAATAAATGTTGAATCAAATGGCAATGAGCAAAATCCTTCGTTCATAAGTAGTGGGTTAAATTGATCAGGAAATCTCTCAGTTAAGTCATTTTCTGCAAAGAAAGATTTATTTGTAATAAAAATTTTGATAACAATATTTCGGGAAATTTACATACATAGCACACAATCCTTATATATTTACGTATCTAATACCTAAACTTTGATATTTATATATATAACATTCAAATCCTCAATATAACATAAAAAATAGCATCTTTAACAATTTTTTTAAATGAAATGAATATTTTCAAGCATAAGAAAGAAGCTATATTTGTAAATATTAAACTTTAGGTGTTAGACATGTAAATGGATAATAATTGTGTGCTATGTATATAAATTTCCCCAATATTTTTCATAAAATCAACACTGATGAACAACAAGAAAATAGTACAATTAAGTAAACGTATGAGATTTCCATAGAAGTCAACTATATAGATAATTTATATCAAAAAACTGGTATAAAAGTAAACAAACTTGAATTATGTATATGTTCCTTTTTAAATATAGTTATGTGACTTCTTGCACTTGAAGACAATATTCACAACATATTAATACTTTATAAAGAAGAGAATGCTTCAATTCATAAAGATAGAAAAATATTAAAACTACCACAAAGAAAGTGCACTTCATCAAATACACAAAAAACTAGTGGACGGTATTTGTTACTACTATAGAGCAATAGTTCCCTAAAATACATCTGTGAAATTTAATACATCCACCATAATGTAAAACAAATATAAGATTTCAAATTTACAAATATCTTGACCTATGTAGATATTCTCAACTGATAGGCCACAATTAGATAATTTATGTTACCATCGCACTGAAAGCGGTTTGAGTATTGTTTAGTTTCATTATCTACGCTAGATTTATTGGAAAAAGATTATTTTCATAGATTCAAAGCAGTTTAAGTATTTAGTTATTCATTATTTAAAACAGAAGTTTAGTTTTCATTTAATTATCAATGTTTAAGTGTTCAATCATTTATTTAGTTATAAGTTTATTTTAAGGTAACTTATGCGATTAAATCCAAAGATTGTGGTGATCGACTTTTTGATAATTTTGCAATCAACTTGAATGTCATGCAATCTAGCTTAAGTAAATTGCACCTGTTTTAACTAGCTAATAGGTTTATTGTCTCTTTATTAATATGTAATTGATTAAGAATCCATCTTATATATAACTTTCAAGTTGGTTTTTGTTAGGTCCTATTTGCGGGATCTCAAATAAATTTAAATTTTCATACCAACCATTTGGAGGTAACTGTTTGTTATTTATTAAAAATTAAATGTCTTTTTTTTGTTAGGCATATTATCTTCATTATTTGTACTACGTCTTTTGATGTTTTATAAAACTGTCAGTTTTGTCTTTAACATTCAGTTATTTATGATGCTTATAATAGCATCTTTCTTTTTATATTAGCATCTTTCTTTTTCTTGTTTATTGCTATACAAATTCCAATATATTGATCTGATTTATGTAATTTTAATATTTATCTCTTATGCATGATATCTGCGTTTCATGCAATGTATCTTATTCTTGCAAATCATAGTTTGTTAAAAATAGCAAAGACTATATTGAATATATGATACCTATGTAAAATTTTGCTGATGCACTACACAAAATTGCATGTCTGTATGTAGTGAAGTATAGATCAGCAGAACTCTTTTGATCATTGGCAAGTGATGACTTCTAGGAATTGTTGGATTTGCTTGGGTTGGCGTTTATCTTCCGATTTAGAGTTTCATGATAAAACTAATTATAAATATAAAATACATTGATCAATGACTGATGAGTATTGTTTATAACTTTGTCAAGCAGATGATTATAAAAAACACTATTCAAGTAAAATACAAAAATTTATTTTAGTATAGTGCCACATCTCACTTATGCATTGCAACAATATTAGCGTAGCATGTTACCTGCAATTATATATATATATTGATTCATGTCTTCTGTTGCTTATGTTGCACATCTTAACACCTTAATAGTTATGTTTTAATGGATACGAGTTACTAGTCGAGTTTGACTTATCAAAGTCACTTATTATAAATAGCAGAATAAACTAGAACGCTTGGTGGGCAAGTATCACTGGAACAAACATTTTAGTGATAGAATTATTTTAGCATTCTAACTTTATGTATTAATTTCATCTGTATTTTAGTTGGGGTTTAAGTAGTTAAACTTTTATAGTCTTTTAATTTTTGTTCCATTAGATCTTCTATTTTTGTTATTGAACTATGACTATAAGTTTTATTGATAAAATGAAATGTTACTGTTAATGTTGGTTTATTATGTTTATAACTGTTTGTGTATAAATTTCTTCTTGTGAGTACAAAATAGATTCTATATCCCTTCTTTTTTTCCATGCAAACTTGAGCTGGGTGAGGAGCCAAAGTGAAGAACCTTTAATAAGTATGTTTTTTACATAAAAATAATTAATTTCTTTTGTCAAATTGGCCTTGAATTGAAGTTGTAGACTTCCTGGTCTGAATGAGATATAATTATTTTGAGACAAAAATTTAAATTAAAGTTAATTTTATTATAATTCAAACTCTAAGTTATGAAATGTTATAATAAGTTCTTGAGATGATTGTAAAGAGGAACTATGCCATACTTTTAATCATCAATTGGGTGAAATACATGGGTTCTAATTTTGGAAACAAATTTACTTTAATCATTTGAGTATAATTTGAATAAATTCAAATTGCACATAAGCTATATATTAGAAAGTTATTTTACATTGCAAATTACCGTCGGATCTGAAAATTTACACTCAGCCTCTCGATGAAAAGCGATTAGATTTGAGTCAAATTTTTCAGAAGGCAAATTAGATTTAAAATAAGGCACTGCTCAAAGCTTTTGTCCTCATTTTACGAGGATTTTAGATCTATTTCAAAGTTTCCTATAGGCGCAAACACCTATGTTAATTACCCTTTCCAAAGAAGATAGAGAACTTTCAATTAAAGTTAGTCGTTAGGTCGATAGCAATAAATTAGGTTTAAAAATTAAGAAAATTATCAATGTTAAACTTAAAACATATAATGGGGAAATGGTGACAAGCTAAACCAAGATCACATCCTCACATGATTCCGTCATCTCGAGCTATTGTGGTTCCTAATTTACTTAGTCAAAGAGGTAGTAGACCTAACCAGACAGTAGAATCCTAGTCAATAGTCATGAGTTATATCGTCTAAAAAAACTTTAAAAACTTAGGGTGAATGTTTATCTAAGGGAACAATCGTAAGTCAAGCTTAGCTAACATGAGCCTTTATGTCTTATCAAATACACCTTATAACTCATAGCTCAAGGAATGCAACCATTGGAGAGCTTATGAGACACAACCATGACAAAAATTTAGTAGTCATTTAGTGGCAAACTACACGGTTAAAGCTCAATTATTGTTCTCGGTATCATTTTGGTAAAGACTAGTGATAGAGAACAAATCACATCCTTACTAGCATAAAGTTGTTTGAGTGTGACCAAAAATATACACTTGATATGACTTCAACTCTTGTGAGCTTGGGTTAACCCTAAATTTGTCACTCTCAAAAACTATTGCAGAAAGTGGGCTAATTTGTACTTTTACATGATAAATTTCTTTAAGACATTTAGTTATCAAAATTTTCTCATAGCTTTTAACATTTTTATCTTCGCTTCTGCTTATGGTGATTTAAATGGACTTATGAACATTTTTTATAAGAATCCCCTCCGATTGAGATTAACTTTCAACATGGCTATCAACGGAGTATAAATAATTTACATTTAAATATCTTAAACCCTATCAACTCTATGCAACCATTTGTAGAAGATTAGGACCAAAAATTAAACTTAGAATTTCACCTATTAAACATAACTTCAAGAATTAAGCTTGAAATCATTATTTTATTATTATTTATTTAAAAGTTTGTTCCTAAAATATTTTCCATAAAGTGATTGAACTCACATGAAGACATTTATTGATGTAGTATTCCATCCGAGAGCACCTATAAGTTAATAGAGTTTAAAATTAATTTTGAAAGAGAGCTTTGACATTTCAAAATAATTATGAATACTTTTAAAACATTTACATACTTCTTTGAAAAGAATAATTTGAAATAAAGCTTCCTTTTAACCTGTGCAATATTCTCAGACCATGTGTTTAATCATTTAACTAATTAGCCGAAGCACATGCAAGTTACATTTCCATTATGATATGTTTTTAGGTGCACTTAAAATATACCTACATAATGGACCAATAGATTTTATGTAGCCCATATTTATAAATTCAAATACATGATACACTTGCATAAATTTCAATGTACTCATATTCATCTCAAAGCATTTGCATTTGTACATTTTTTTAATACATGTATGCCATGTATATACATGCTATTCCATGTATTTATGTTATGTACTTGTACACTTTCCAAATCATTTATATATTTTTCAAGTCATTACAATTAAGTTTGAAAGTTATCTCATAAATATGCAAGTCTAAATTTGATGTGATTAAATGGTACACAATATTTTGTTACTATGTGGCTTGAAAATTCACATCTTTGATAAAAGAGTGTTTTAAAGTGTCGGCGTAATTTTGAAGCGATGACAATAGATAAAACCTTAGAGATTTCGACTCGTTTAGTGAGGACTTTAAATCACAGTTCAGGTTTCTATAGTAGCTCATATAGTTAATTACCCCTCTCAATAAGTAAAAGAGAACTTTCGATTAAGGCTAATCATTAGATCGTTGAAACGCGTAGCATATAGTAGCAGCATATTGAGTTTTATAATTTAAGATTTAAGAAATTTATCATTTCAGCTTAAACCTGATGGTTGAGGGAATGATGACGTGTCTGATCTAGATCGTAGTTCCGTCATCACAGGCGTCCTGTCAAGCCTACTTAGTCGAGGAAAATGGTCGACCCGAAGGATCCATTTGATATTCGTCGTAAATCAGACCAGGGTGGTGTTTGTAGAGGCAATCTTAAGTCTACCTTAGGCAAAAGTTTTTTCTATCAAGTATACCATAATTCATAACTCAAAGGGAGAGTCGGGGAAAGCAATTTCGATAAATCATAATATAATAGAGTAATTGAAACCCGTCGGAGGACTCTAGTATAATAATGCCTGGCTCTTGTAGCAGCGGTCAAACGTCGCTTGTGAGATTGATTAAAGTGAGCATAGTAGAAACGATTTGCTTGGCTCGCTTTGTGTAGAGTTTTTTTCTGAAAGCTTAAGGAAGGTGGATAGATTGTGTTTGATTTAAATTTTAATGATGGAGTTTCATTTAATCAGTTTCAGATTGATATTTGATTTGAGTTAAAAAATTGATTAATTTGAATGTTTAAAAGCTTTAGATCCTATCAACTCATTTCTTTATTAAGATTAGATCTACTTCATAGACATAATCAATTTTTGAAATTTCATTTGATTTGAAACTCTTATTATAAGTTTTAAGTTTTTTGTTAACGGGACAGGTCTGGGACTAAGCAGAGGAAACCCCATGACGTCCCAGACTGAATTTAAGCATCCGTAGTGTGGACATTGTGTTGTAATTTGGTAATTTTATTTAGAGTTGTGAGATTGATTTGATTTTTCTTAATTTGATTTGAAAATTTGATTAATTTGAATATGTTTAAGAACTTTAAATCTCAACTTTGTTAGGCTAACAATTTAGATCTCTTGTCCGTAGAATCAATTCTCGAGATATTTCATTTGATTTGAAACTCTTATTATAAGTTTTAGGTTTTGTTAGCGGTAGTCTAAGACAGGAACACAACCCGCATCCTCGTAAATTTAAGCATTCATAGTGTAGGTTTGCGGTGTATTTAAGAAATTGAATTATGAGATTGATTTATTTAAGCAATTTGATTGTTAAAAAATTGATTAATTAAAATATATTTAAGAAACTTTAGATCCATCACTCTGTTTAGGCTATGAGGATTAGATCTAATGTCCTTTGTAATCGGTTGATATTTTATTTGATTTCTCTTATTATAGGTTTTAGGTTTTGTTAAATCATTTATAAAAGCAGGAAAAGCATTTATCCTGAAAGAATTTAAGCATTAGCGTGGTGTAGATCATCTTAGTGTTAAGAATTTTTTATTTTCGATTTATGAGATTGGTTTTGTATTTTCATTTAATTTTAACTTGGCTTCACTCCATTATTGAAATCTCTATACCATTAGTATTTATAAAACTAATTTCATCTAATTAATGATTTTGTTGATTTTTTTAAATCATAATTAAAATAAAATTGCTTATTTTATTGATTAAATGAAGCCCTATGATATTTATGGAATTGGATTTAGTATCGTCTTCTGTCTGCTTGTACAAAAGGTTATAGATTCGGTGGCGAAGAAAGCGTTTTGGTTTAGATTTCAAAAGACAGTTTAATTTGTTGTTTTAAAAGATTTATCCCTCAGAGTAGCTTTCATTTTCCCCCTCCTTTTTGTTTTACTTTTATATTTGTTGTGTCTTTATTTCTTTGATTTTTGTTATTTGGAGTTTTAATTTGAATTTTAGCTTTGGGTCTAATTACTTGACATTCTTATGTTGATTCCTTTACTTTTCATTTTTCTAAGTATAGAATTTTAACAAAATTTTGGCAACGACGTCATCCAATTAGGGTTTGCATCATGTTTTATTGATCTTGGCGTGGCAATGATTATCTTATTTAGGTTTTCTAAATCGTCTTATTGTTGAAACGGTCGAAAGAAGGCAATCTGATATATATTCATCGCCTTTTTTTTTAATTAACAAAATTTAGACATTTTACTAGCGTCATATAACAAGTGTTGGCTTACTCGGTATAAAATTCTTTGGCGATATTCTTTGGTTTAGGCTAAAATGAGGAAGAAAATCGAAAAGAATTGGTTATATTCTTATGATTCAGTAAGCAAATTTGGATGAGAGCTTTGAAATCGAAAGAAGAATTGTATTGATGATATTGTTTTAAGAGCAAACGGATAAGGATTAGGCCGAAAAATTTTGATGATATTCTTGTTGCTAAACAATATTATAGATTACTGAAACAGAATTCTTTGGATTATGAAACGCCATTCGGGTTGGATAAGCCTTGAAACGCGAAAATGATGGTAGTCATCTGATTTAATTTGAAAAATTTGGATTATCTAAAGCTAGTTTATGGGTTTAGGAAGGTTTGAAGAATATGTGGTATTTGGATTCATGAAAACAGGATTTAAGTTTAGGAAGATGTGTGTAGCATGATGAGGTTTAGCAGTTAGGTAATTAAGTTCTGGAGTTTAGATTAGGCTGAATCTTGAAAGAAGAGGACAGTATTAGGAAAATTAGGAGCGGAAGCAGAATTTAGCAGTCGATGCCTTAAAAAATAAGTCAACTGGCAGAGGATCAATCGAGGCTCAGGAGTCCATAGTCTGTGGGTTGATTTAGGAGGCTTTCATGATTAGCTGGAGTGGGATAATTTAGTAGTCTGAAAAAAAGAGCGTGGAGATGGAGCCTTTAGCCGGGGGGTTATGGATTAGTTTACGATGATGTGGCGGAGGAGGCCATCTGTGATTAATGGAGACTTCATGAGATCTGAAGCACAATGAAAGAGAAATTGATAGAGGAATATTACCTTTGAGGATCTGAGAGAGAGGTGGGAGAATAAGGAGGGAATGGGAGAGTGAAAATTCTTAAATGGAGGTTTTCAGTTTTTTTATTTTCTTTTATTTTTCAATTTTTAGAAAACTGAAAATATGAACAGTTGAGCATGTAATTTGAGAATTTTAGATCAATTTTAAATTTATTAAGATTTTCATTGTGGATAAACAACATAATCAATATATATATATATATATAAGTAGAACTGTAAGTTAATATATTAAGTCAATAACCTCTAATAGTTATACTAATGGCGTATGGTCATACATTTATTAATAAACCTCCCAAAGTCAATAATTAATACTCTGGATTTGAAAATTTTTTTATATTGATAACTACTAAAAGCATACATATTTGTTACAAAATTTGACATCGGTATTTAAAAATTCAGAAAATTGGCTTCTTATGTTCGGTTCGATCATCGATCTTGTCGATCTTCGGATGACAGTAATTGTCTCCATGTCAATGACATCTTGCATCGAGCTGTTTTAGCCGACATGCAAAGCCTCAAGCCTTCACAATTGTAGGTTTAATTGAACTTTATTTCGTCTTGAGATTCTGGAGGTGCGATCTCAACCTCATTGGAACATATCTCTAACTCCATGATATAATGAGGTTGCGGATGTCCAGTTTGAATTGAATGGCCTCCAGATCCTTGACACGTCAGGATCCACAGTGCATCCTCGGCGGTGCAACGTCGCATCGATGCATCCGCAATGGTAGAAGCGTTTGATTGTCTGGCGATCTGTGGTAAAGCAGAGCGGATAACATCGATCTTTTAGTAACCTTGTCAGATTAAAGCCGGTTGAATACGGCGGTAGCCTTGAAGTTCCGGATAATTAGATCGCACATTTATCTACGTGGTGTTTGGCGGAAGGTTTTATAGTCATCCCCTATTAGGAACAATCTGAAAAGAAGAATAATATACATGGTTTAGATCATTAACTCAATCATTACAAGGGTTAGAGTATTATTATCCAGAGTTCTCTTGAAGTCTTATCCCAAGACCTTAGGAATATGGTGGAACCTTGGAGTCGCGAGTTTTATCTTTTATAATTCTCAGAAATTCCTCCTTTGTATTTTAAAGCATGGTTTCTTTATTTAGGTGAGCTCTTGTAATAGAATATATCTTTTTTCAATTAATTAAATGACATTCTTTATTAATATCAAGTTAATCTGATAATAGTATCAATTTAGACATATTCTACTATGTGTATATATATATATATATATATATATATATCAATATAAGATAATTCGTTGTTAAAGCAATGCGATCTTTTACGATCGGATTTGGTGATCGGCTGAGTCAAATTTACTCAAATGCGTGATTCGGCTCGATTTTATTTATATGAGTGTTATGATAAAATTCGTTTGAAGTAATGGCGCAATTTTATTAGTTTTAATCATCGTCGGCCTGATATTGACTTACGGCTTTTTTTTTATCAGTCGTTATATTTATCTCCATTCGGCGTTCAAGTTCTTGTCGGAGGTCATTTGAGTTGATTTGGTGGCGTCATATTTCGATTTGGCGTTTCATTTATCATTCACATTTAGGATCTAAATTAAGGTATCATTTGATAGTTTCGATGTTTTATAGCACGTGATGGTTTTGAGCGGTCGTTTATATCGTCGTAAACTTCCGATATGCGTGTCGGCCATTGATAGCTTAATCTTTCGATTGATCGTTATTTTTTTATTACATTATCAATTTAGTTCGAAGCGAGATTCGTCGATCGAAGGTCGTTTGATCATTTTCATGGCGACGTCAGGTATTTTGAGACGTATTTGTTTAAGTTCGAATTTTTAGTGGGCTTGTCTTAATTTATAACACACATATGGAGGTCAACATACTAACAATTCCTTTAACCTACTTTTGCAAAGTATTGTGGGTTTGGAGGCAATGTAGGCTCATGTTGCACATTTAAGAATGATATTCATCCCTTTTACTTTATTTGCAACTTATAAATCTTCAAACAATTTTGATGCAATCTAATTCATGTGTATTAACGAGCTTTCACCACAAGTCCCCTTCAAATTATCTCTTATTTCTATTCAACTCATTTAACATGACGTAAAGCATCGTTTAAATGCTCATTTGAACGTTTTAATAGTGCTAATTAACGAAGTTGAAAGCATCTACTTTTGTTTATAATTGAACATCTAAAGCCATTGCAAGTAATATATAAATTTAATGCAAGTATTAGTTGAAATCAATTTTGTCTTATAACGTGTTATGTCTTCATAGCTTGGAATCTCAAACAGAACTTGACGGATAAAAGAAAACTTACATGTAACTGATATTTTAATAAAATATTTAATCATAAAAAAGTATTCTGTAAAATGATTTAACAATTTGTCATATATAAATATTAACAAGTTAAGAAAATACACTTTAAACATATACATTGTAAATACCTATCTCCTCATACATTAATGACTTTCCTTCATCATTTAGTTAGGATGATTTCAGAAAAATTTAAGCGATTAACAATAATATAATTGATAGATTATTACTTTGTATATAATGAAGGTAGAACTATATGCTGGGTTTTTTTTTTGTTATCACGTATTAAAAGATATTTGTTAATAACATATGAGGTAGGAATCGTAAACTTTTATGACTTTTACTTTACATTTATCATGTCTTTGGAATAAACCATTATTTGTCAAAATCTTTTGTAGAATATTCTTACCATTCTTTATTTACCAATTTCATTGGCTCTTTTTTCATCATTTGTGAGGAATATTTGATTAAAATGATCTTATAAGTAGGTGAACTCAAAATCATCTACGTTAAATCATTATATGTATATTAATTCATAACTTAGAATCGGTTAACTTTATAACTTATAATGATATGATCTAACATTCAGTTATTATCCGGCGTGAAAGCATAAAACTATTACAATTTTAAAAAGCAGAAAATCATCAAACTTTGCTTGCAGGAAAAAGTATTCGTATGAGCGTCGTTTAAATAAATTAAATTTTTATCTAAATGTAAATATAATTATCCTTTAACTACAGGTTTTATATGAATCTCCTTTCTTTAATCTTCATTTGGTGAAATTCATAATCAATATTAATTATCAATATTGGAAAGTAATTTATCGTATTTTATTAATGATATACGTATAAATTTTATTATTTGATTTATTATAATTATTCATTTTATTTCTAAATTAAATTTAAATTAATCTTTAATTCTTTAATATATGATATACAATTTAGTATAATTTATCTAAATCCTATTAATCCTATTTTTTCAATATAATTTAATTTAGAATTTATCTTTTCTCTAATGATTTCAATTTAAGAACATATGTAATCAGTAATTCATAAAATCATTAACCTTAATTTTCACAAATCTTAAACAATTTAAAGCTTAAATTCTTTCATTTACAAATCCATTTAAAATTTCTTTTTTTTTTTTGAAAATCTATTATTTTCTAATATCTATAATAAAATCATGGTTATTAAGAATTTAGTTACTGATAAATTAGGTTATATAAATTAAATTTAAACATATATATAGATGTATTTTCCATCAAATTAGAGATAAAACAATATCATCATTGTTTGCGACGCTCTAATAAATTTTCTTGATTTAATAATAACTAAATTTAATCCAAATTTAAATTTTAAATAAGAAACATAAAACCTTTTATGTATATAAAAGATTTTCTCATTTTATAAAATCCAAAAATATGATTTATATAATTATTTATTAGAAATTGATTTTGTTGTTAACTAATTAAGCAAGGGGTTCCCACATTTTTTTCTGATTTTGGAAGTTAAAGAAGTTATAAAACCAAAATTAAGCAGATCTCTAATATATGATCTTTACAGAATTAATGGAATTATCAGATATTATCATGTAGAAAGATAAATATTTTATGTGTTCAAGAAACTAAATGGGTTGATGAGAAGGCGATAGTTTAGATTTTAAACTTTGATTCGTGCAAAAGTCGAACTAAATGTAGTGTGATTATAGATAAAAGTTTGAAGGATAATGTTATAAGATTAATAGAGATAGAATTATAAATTTTAAAGATTATCATTGATAAGATTATCAAAGTGTCTATGCTCCTCAAGTAGTTTGGAGGTAAGAAAAAAGGAATGAATTAGAATTAATACAAAAGATACCTCAAGAAAAGTATTTATTGGAGAGATTTAAAACATGGGCAGAAGAGTAGAAGATTTTAAAAGTATTCATGGTGGTTATGGATTTGGAGTGACTAATGAAGGGAAGACTATATTAGATTTTGTTTTAAATTTTATGATTTAGAATTGCTAATACTTTTTTTTAAGAAAAGAGATGAACATATTATTACTTATAAAATGGATCTAAGAAAACACGATTGATTATTTTGATAAGAAAAATAGATCGCTTAGATCAGAAAGATTGTAAGGTCATTCCAAGTGAAATTTTAAGTACCCAACATCGAATTATTAGTTTTAGAGAAAGATTTAAAAGATTGTAAAGAGAAAAAAATAAACTAAATTATTGTCCAGTGATTAGTGACACTTAAAGAACACAAATAAAAATATTTTAAGAGCAAGCTACAAGAAATTAGAATTTGGGATGTTCATAAGAAGCTAACGCTATGTGAAAAAATATCAAGTAAAATTAAGCAAAAAGATGCTTGAGAATCAAAGGAAAAGCTTCTTTAATAAGAATAATTGGTGGAGTGAGTGCAAAGAAAAGATAAGAATAAGAAGATCATATAAAACTTGGTTTAGATATAAAACTGAGAGAAAAGATATATAAATGTCTAGAGATTCTAAGAAAGAATATACGATGCAAAAAATTTAGCTTTTAGTGATTTATACAATAGATAGATAAGTGAAAGATGACAGAAGTTAGCCAACCAAAGAGATAGAGAAGTAAAGACATCTGAGAGTATTAAGGATGAAAATAATAAAGTGCTTTTTCTTAGAAAAGATATTGAAAATAAAGGTGGATGAGGTATTTTAATAAACTTTTCAATGAAGGATCTGAAAGTACGATTGATTTTAACAACCTTAATACCCTAAACAAAAATAGAGAATTTCATTTTATCGTCAGATTAGTAACTGGTTAAGTTTTAAAGAAAATGAAATGTGAAAAGCAAGAGGACCGATAATATTCCAATGTGGAAATGTTTAGAGATCAAGGAATTTCTTGGCTTACAAATCTTTTAATGTTATTTTAAAGAAAAAGATGCCGATGAGTGGAGAAAGAGTTTGTTGGTTCCTATATTTAAGAATAAAGGTGATGCACAAGATTGTGCAAATTATAGAGGAATTAAGTTAAGTTACCATTAAAATTATGGAGAGAGTAATTGAGCAGTACATGTGATACGTAAGTTTCTCACAATCGCTTTTTCATGCCGTAGATCTACTATGGATGCTATACATTTGTTAAGAGGTTTGATGGAGAAGCATGTAAGAAAATAAAGGATCTACGTATGATATTTATTGATTTAGAAAGCTTATGATAAAGTCTCGAGATGTTCTTTGGAGAGTTCTAGAGCGAAAGAAGTTAATATTGGTTATATTCAAGTCATTAAGGATATGTATACTAGAGTCACTTGTGTCCAAACACAAGGAGGATTGACAAACTATTTTCCTATTTGGTTGGATTACATCAAGGATCAACATTAAGCCCTTATCTTTTTACTTTAGTTATGGATGTTCTTACGAGGCATTTACAAGAAGATGTACCTTGGTGTATGCTTTTGATGACATTCTTCTTGTTGATAAGGCCCAGAGAGTCCGAAACTTGAATTATGGAGGTCAACTTTAGAGTCTAAAGGTTTTCGTTTAAGTAGATCTAAGCGAATATATGGAGTGTAATTTTAGTTGTAGAAGTTTTAGTGATAGTGTTGTGACTTTAGGTGATCAAGTCATTAATAAGAGTGGCGATTAGATATTTAGGCTCTGTTCAAAATGATGGTGAAATAGATGGAGATGTTATTAGTAGAATTCAAGTTGGATGGTTGAAGTGGAGGAATGCATCGGCTTTATTAAAAGTTCACTTAAACTTAAGGAAAATTTTATAAGATGGTGGTAAGACACTGATGACTTATAGTGCGAGAATGTTGGCCAATAAAAGAAGCATAAGACTAAGTTAAGTGTTCTGAGAGATGAGGATGCTTAGGTGGATGAGTGGCTTTACTCTTAGAGATAGAATGCAAAATGAGTATGTTGGGAAAAGTTGGAGTAGCTCAGTGGTAGATAAGATTAGGGAGAGTCGCTTAGATGGTTTGGCCACATAAAGCGTCGGTAGTCAGATGACGATTAGGAGAGTAGATGCATTAGATTTGCCTTATGTTAAGAAAGGTAGAGGTAGACCTAAAAGACTTGGTTAAGATGTATAAAAATGATCTTAGTATACTTGAATTAGATGAGAATTTGACACATAATAGGACCTGATGGAGGAAGGATTCATGTAGACCCGTGGATTAAGGCTTGTTGTTGTTGTTGTTGTTGTTGTATATTTTTAACTTACCTCTTTCCCTCGGTTTGCCTAAGACCGCGCGGATGCGGCTGGCTCTTCCTCTGCTCGATCAGTTCATGCGATTCCACGCATGAGCTTCCCTTCCTTCTTCCTCGGTAGGCGCCGGTGTAACTGGGAGACCCGATGTCGACGGCGTGAAGCCGCCTCACTCTGTTAGGGCATGAACTCCTCTTCTCCTTCCTCAGTCGTCAACGCACGTCGACGCACGGCTAAGGCACACAAGGTGAGTCACTACAATCTCCTTCCCTCTTTCTCCCTCTGTTCCTCTCTCACGTGCTTTTGGAAGTTCGGTTTGACA
The DNA here is from genome assembly GCA_021442155.1 of Cymbidium sinense. Taxonomy (NCBI): domain Eukaryota; kingdom Viridiplantae; phylum Streptophyta; class Magnoliopsida; order Asparagales; family Orchidaceae; genus Cymbidium; species Cymbidium sinense. Next base: position 182,373,183 of record CM038221.1, read on the forward strand.
AACCTAGAGCTGCTTCGATCTTCCTTCTTTAGGCGGTTATATTTTTTTTTCTTTTAGATTTCGGTTATTACAATCTCTCCTCTTATAAAATTTTCGTCCTCAAAATTAAATGACAATAATAGAAATAAACATACCTTTAATTAAACAATTGAGAATAAAGTTCTCGTATTTTTGATTCCTTCTCCCACGTCGCTTCTAGATCTGATCCATGTTTCCACAGTACACAAACAAATGGAATTTCCCTATTCCTGAGATATTTGATATCATAATCTATAATTCTTTCTGGCTCCTCCACAAATGTGAGATCGGGTTGAATATCGATAGGATCGTGATAATCTTCTTCATCGATAATATATTTTGTGAAGAGGAATATGAAACACATTGTATTACTCGCTTGCATGTGAGAATAGTCTATAAGCCACTTTCCCAATTTTTTCCAAGATTTCATATAGACCAATATAGCGTGGGCTCAACTTTCCAACTTTACCAAATCGTTTTATACCTTTCATGGGGCTGACTTTAAGAAATATTAATTCTCCCACTTCAAACTCTCTTGGTAGATGTTTAGCATCATAATATTTCTATACATCTTGAGCGACTTTTAATCTCGCGAATCGTCGGATCTTTTCGGTAGCTTCATCTACTATACCTGCACCAATTATTCTTTTTCTGTCCCCCCAACAAAACAATATTATTCCTTCCATATCTTTGAGTCATACCGTACTTGCTTGAAAAGTATTGTAGCAAACTCAATCAAAGCAAATGAATTTCTCAATTTTCCCAAAATCGGATCTGAAAGTCTAGCAAATCTTGAGTGTTTGAATTGTTCTTTTCGGGTCGGTTTGAGGATGGAATCAGATATTGAAAGTAAAACTTTGTACAAAGGTTCTTGAATTTTTTTCTCCCAGATGTAAATCGGTCGTCGATCGAATCTTTAGATTTTGGCACGTCTACAATTTCATCATATTTCATTCTTAGGATTTTTCCGGATTGTTTGATAGGTATTAGTGTCGATTTAGTCTATCAATAATGACCCAAATAGGATCGCAGCCACTTCTGGATCTAGGAAAGCCAATCACAAAATCCATAGTAATATCGTCTCATTTTCACTTAGGCATTGGCAAGCGTAAAATCCCTTAGGTTGTGTTCGGCGCAATCGACATGATTGACATTTACAAATTACACTTCTTTTATTCACGCGAAATATTTCTAAGATCTTGATATTTGTTCTTACGGGTGAATTGTATAATTAGAATGATGTGTTTTTATAAGATGTATTTCCAAATCTCAACATTTGGAATCTGAATCCCATGATCTTGATATCTCTTCATCGATTTCAAATCTTCTATATGACATATTTTTACTAAATCTAAGATTTTCTGAAAGCCATCATCTTGAGGTAAAGCATCTCGTATTCTGTCTTTCAAATTTGATTGTATAGTCATTTGATTTATGATAAAATATGTAGATTTAATAATTGAAATTTTCAATTTTTCAAAACTTTAATCAACTCCTCTTTGAGAGATCAACCAATAAACACTACTGGGATGTTTTCTACTTAAAGCATCGATCTTCATTTCCTTCGGGATGATATTGAATATCTAAATCATAATCCTTTAATGAGTTCCAACCATCTCAGTTCGCTTAAATTTCCTTACGGTAAAGATATATTTCAAGCTTTGATAATCGGTAAAACTTCACCTACTATATAAATAATGCCCAAATTTTTTGAAACTCACTTCATTTGGCTCTAGATCATGGGTTGGATAATTCTGATTTTTTGATTATCTTGGCGTAAATCACTCTTGATTCGCGCGTACACATCGCTCTTAATGATGCATCGGTATAAATTTGAAATCATACATTCGATGGAAAGTTAATCGTGCGGTCGTTAAACAACAATTTTGAAAAGTTCTTCCGGCGATCCATTCAAACTTAGCGCTTTTCGAGTTAGCGCCGATAGTGGCGTGGCAATCTGTGAAAATCCTGATGAATCTCGTAATATCCACGACCCTAAACCGACTTACGTGATAGTTGGTCACAGGTCGTTCGGTATTGTTCGACTTTACTTACTGAAACCCTTCACTTCTAATCATGTGCCCAAGAATATGATGTTATTTAACCAAAATTCACACTTTAAAATTTTGCATACAATTCATTTCCTTTCAGAGCTTGCAAAATAATGTGAAAATGATTTTCATGAGCTGCTTCATCTCTGGAATAAATTAGAATATCATCTATGAATACAATCACAAATGAATCTAAAAATGATTCAAAGATTCTATTCATGAGATCCATAAATACAGTTGGAGCATTTGTTAAGTCAAAGCATCACCACAAACTCATAGTGCACATACATCTTGAATCGATCTTTGGTATATCTTCTTCTGTGATTCTCAAGTGATGATAGCACGATCTTTCAATCTTTGAAAATCTTTCTTAATTGATCAAAAGATGATCAATTCTTGACGAGGATATTTATTCTTGATGTGAGTTTATTCAAACTCTCCATAATGATGCATAGCCTTAAACTCCCATTTTTCTTTTCACAAATAATCAGAGCTCCCGAGGAGATGTGTTAGGCGATAAATCTCTTCTAACAATTCTTGTAGTTGATTCTTCAACTCTCTTCTAATTATTTAACCGTCATTCATATGACTTTGCTGCGCTTTTGCACCAATTAAATCAATAGAAATCATCTCGAATGGAGGTAAACTTGGTAAATCATCTGAAAGATTTCGGATACTCCCTTTACTACTTTGACATCCTCTATCTTTTTACCTCTTTAGTAAATAATAAGATCGAAAAAAAACCCCATGCTTCTAACATCTTTTAAACTTTTAAGCAAGACACCATCATAGTTAACACTGCGTTATGCCTCACAATTTTGAATTCTTCTTTTACAGGAATATTGAATTTGACTATCTTTTTACAACAATTTATAATAGCATAATATTTAGCTAGCCAATCCATTCCTAAAATTACATCGAATTCATATATTGACAATACTATTAAATCATCCAAACTTCTTTCACGATATTTAGTTCATCACATCAAACATTTTCAAGATTCATTTTGAGACTCATTGATCACCAAAAATACTACTACATTTTCATAACTTGCAATCCCAAAATTTTCACACATTCCTCAGATATAAATGAATGCTATTCCAAAGGTCAAATAAAACTCTAACGATTTACTTTCAATAAAGATGATACCTATAAATGAGTGTATATAAAAACAAATGTATCAAGACAATATAAATTTCAGAATATGTTAATTTAAATAAAGACATCCTCGTAATAACATCGACGAGCTTTTGCTTTTGTTATGCATAAACTCAAGCTCATTTGCCTCTAAGTTTGAGATGATGCAATGACGCCACTCTTTGCTCAACCAAATTCCTCGAGGAGGAATACTCGCCCTAACATCCATCAAGATTTCTAACTTAAGAGAGGCAAGATTTTGCCATATGTCCCATCCGATGGCAGTGTTTGTCAGAGGCACTCTCCTTTATATGCTCTTTCCACATTTTGGGTGTGGCAATACTACTACTAAGATGCAGACCGACTTAGACTTCTTCCAGAACTTTTCCAAACATTCTCGCCTGCATTTTGCATCATCATCTCCTCTTCAATATCTCTACCCTCCTCAATAGCTTGACATCCAATTCTATCATTCTAGCCCGCTCCACTAAGATGATAGCTTATCAATACCCAAAGGAATCAAGGGTTGTCATTACATCCTTCATATAGAACCTATGATTTTTCTTCGCATTTGGTATCAATTGAGGATATCTCAAAGATTGTAAACTCAGCCTTCATCAGTATTATGAGATCTCCTATCATCATTCCTAAATTAGGTTTAAATTAATCTTTAATTCTCTTCACGCACGCATCTAATGCGGTGTAATTTTGAAATGTAAATGAATAATTATGAATACGTGCATCAAATAATAAAAGTTTATACGTAAAGATTAAATGAATAAAATAAGATAAATTATTTTCCAATATCGATTCAATTAATATTTGATTCTATAACAATTTCAATTAAGGAAAAAGATTGTAAAAGGAGATTCAAGAAAGAACCGCAGCAAAGTTAAAGAGAATTACGTTCTTACATTTACGATAAAAATATTTTAATTTCTTTAATGAAACGAATACGATTACTTTTTCCTCGCAGCCATGATTTTTCCGCTTCTTCATAATCATGATACATCGTTTCTTCATAATAATAACCCGAATGTTATATTATATCACACTTCACGTTATAAAGTTAATCGATTTAGCATTAATTAACGCAGATAACAGATAATTATATGCTATGAATATACATGTTGAAAGTGAGTTCACCCCATGATATTGGGCAAAATGTATACGCGCACTAAATGATGAAAAAGAACAAAATTAGAAACAGAATTACTGTCATCCTTCTGGATGAGTATAAAGGTTTGAGCGACTCCAAGATAAATGATAAACGTAAAAGAAAAGCTCATACAAAATTACGATACCTACCTCACATATGTTTTATTATTCGAGCAAATTTCTTTATGTATATGTGAAACAAAAAAAAATCAGCATACTACTCTACCTTCTTTACTATACAGAATGATATAATCGACCCATCAATTTTATTCATTTATTACCGCTTAATATTTTTTCGAGAACTATCCTAACTAAACTACCGATCAGGAAAGTAATGCTTATCGCCATGTATGAACTTCGCGAGATAGGTAATTACAATTATGCCGAAGTTATGTTTAAAGATATATATATATATATATATATATATATATATATATATATATATATATATATACAAATTGTTAAATCATTTGTGATCAGTACGTACATTAATTGTTATGTAAGTTTTTCTTTATCCGTCCACCGCCCTGCTTCTGGTATTCCAAGCTCCCGGTCACGACATGTTTAATATTCATCATTTTTTAACTTAATTATAATTATGCTAAAAAAATGTTTACTTAAATGTCTCATATGAGTTCATTCAATATCTTTTTTAAATGATATTCTGACAAAATTTCAATAGCCTCCTGGCATTTCCCCCGCTAGGGGGCAATTAGGAGAGAACTAGGCCTTCCAACCAATTTAATGAACCATGAATGGTCGATATCTTGTTAGGGATCTTTAAACCTACTGTCCTCATAAGAAGCACACACAGACCTTTAAAACCAGCATAAAAAGAATCTAATTTTTTCCTCGTCATGTTGGAACAATATGATTGAGTATTTAATTTGACAAATTTTCCCACCACACAAAAATAATATTAATGGGTACTTAATTTTAGGCATTTTTCTAACCATTTTACCTTCTCACGATGGAGATGAAAAATGTATAATGAGACGACAAATTCGGGAATAATATTAAACACAAGATAGAGAAAGGGGGAGAATTTTCTCTATTTTTTTACTTGCTGATTTTCTAGAGAGAGAAAGTGAGGGATAGTTTTCCTTTTTTTGAAAGAGAGGACAGTGGATGATACTTGGGTTTTGGGGTTGGATTGGATTAAAACAGAGATAAAAACTGGAATTGGTTAGTGTGGTTCAATTAGAATAGGGTTGCGAGTAGGTGAGGGAGATGGAGAGTAGGAGATCAGCGTGTGAGCACATTACAGGGAGATGAACAAGGGCTTAAGTGGTTCAGGTTGAGGAGCATTGGGGGGACTTCAAGTCAGAGGCTTGACATGCATCAAAGTGCATCAAGCATGGAGCAGAAATGGGAGACAGGAGCAAGGTGGTAGGAATGCTCAACAAATGCAAGACGATAGTGTGAAACTGTTGTGGTAGGAGGAGAGAAAAAGTGGCTTCGGTTTCATGTACACGAGGGGGAGGCAATTGGGTGATCAATGAGCGGGGAGTGCGAGACTTGCAGCTTCTTGAAGGTGATCACGGATGAGGGTGTGAAAATGACGAAAGGCAAGGTGAGGTTGGTCATGAATCATTCTCATGGTTCTGCCTAAAGAAAATATGAAGGGGAACGAGAGGCAGCATGTTTGAATGGAATATGTAGTAGTTCGTGTACAAATCATGGGTTGGGTTGAAAACATAAGTACTTTTCATTTTTATTTCTCTTCTTTTTAAATAAGAGGTCAACAAATCACCCCCACCCTGCCCCCTCCTCCCCCTAGAATATCACTCTGAGGACTTCCATTTACATATGTCCAAAGACCTTTGTTGAACTTATTGAAGCCTAATTACTTTTAAGATAAAGACCTATGATAATAAAGTTATTATTAGGTTTGAACGCCTCTTGCTTATACTGAGATTATGTTTAAGATTCGAGCTTCTTTTGACTTTGCCATCAAAGTTTATTAAACCATATAAAAAAAAGTTATCATCAGTCAAATGTTTTATGCTTAATGGGCATTAATGATAATGATTTTCTATTTGGTAATTTTGAAATTTGAATCTCTTTCTATCCTAGGTTTGTACTCTAACAGTCATGGTAAAAGACATGGTTTGATTTATCTTCATTAACTTGTCAGGAAGGCAATAATATCTTATGGCCTATGCTTTGATGTTTTAGCAAGCTAGAGGAAAGTCTCCATTGTATAATTTTGTGATTTATAACTCCATTTTTCCTATGCTTTATGCTTATCGGATTTAATGAAGAAATCAACCAAATTTGTCTTTCTTAACTTTTTAAGACAACAAGCATAACTTCTATCCTAAGCTTATCGCTCTAATGAACTTAATGAAGGATGCGCATTAGTCACCTAGCCTTCAGAGCTTAAATCAGGTCGATGGCTAAGAGAATCCTATAATGGGCTTATTGAGAATAAGATTCCTTAGTTCATCAACGATATTTGTACGAACTTTGGGATAGCTTTTTTGGTTTTATGTTTTATGCTTTATCAAACTTGTTGAAGAGAATTTCTTTCGTTCTTTGTTTCATGTTTGATACTTTTTTTAATCGAGAAGAAAATATCTTAGAATTGAATCGCTTGAACTTATCAAGTTGATTAGCCTTTGGAATTGAACAGCTATCATCATCAAATTGACTAAGCAAGGATTCTTTCAATGCAACCTTTTTTACGGCTTATTAAGTAAAATGAACGTCAATAACTCGGCCATTTTTTGACTTGTTGAGTCTGACTTTCAAAACAAGTTTAAGTCTTAAACATGAGTTGTAAAATAACATGTGCTTTTGTTGTTAAGATGATGAAATAAGATTTTCTTACCATAGCCCCAAGTACCATCATTCTATAACAAAATCCAATGTAGTGGTTAAACTAATCGACCTAAAAAAAAGAATTTAATGACACGATACATTGGTCGATCTTTCAAAAATTTTATTATTCAACTATTCTATGTAGGCTATAAGAAACTATATAACCGCATTTGTTTAAAAAATATGTATGAGTGTATCATATTCTATAAATTTGTCATATTCTTATATTATTTCTAAAACTCATATATGAGCATCATGTCCATACTTCACAAGATTTATATGTGAAGTAGACTAATACATTTTTCGCAAAATTTGGAGCCTGAGAACCTTCAAATCGAGTAAAATATTTAGGCATATAACTTGCATGTTTAAATTTGAGTTCAAAGGTTCTAATCATATAAGTATATCAAAACTAATCCTCACTCAATGCTTAGAAAAGTATTACTATGGTGTACTCTTTGATTTGTCTATCAGGGATATCAAGTTTCAACTTGCAAGCACCAGGACGCTGTGCCTGTTGGAACAGGCTATTTATCCACTTGCTGTATGTCACATGTTTATAAGCTAACACAAAAGATAAAATGAACATGGGTCCAATTCCATTTTACTAAAGCATAACGAAAAATTGGTTCCAATGTGTTTCTGAAATTAACCAAGAGAAAGCTTAGGATCCAACCTATCAACGTGAAAAGCTTTGCTGAGGAACCACCACCAGAGGATGCAGTAAGAACTAACCCAAGCGGATCAAAAATAAAGAAGTTGCCACTGGTAACCATTGTCATTATATCACAAATGAAGTAACTGCCAACTAAACCTAATCCATAATTCAGAGTATTGCCACGAATCTTCCATGGTGGAGGAAGCTGAAGGCTGTGAACTTCTTCAACACTGAAAGTTGCTCCTTCGAACACAACAGTAAGAGCAGATCCTTGAAAGTCACCTAAAATGGTAGTAGTTAAGAAAAAAAAAATTTACTAATAAACTCAACAAATAAAAATGGAAATTGCAGCTTTTATATAACATATTTAACGCTAAAATTGACTTACAATTTAGCAAGAATAATCTAAGATCAGTCCAATTCCTGCAAATATGAATAAATTACAATAACAATACAAATCTTGAAAATAAAGAAAAAAAACAAAAAACATTACATATCCTGTGTTCTCCAATTACCAAAAGGAATATGACAATGAATTACCTCGTAAACCATCACACTTGTATAAATCACAGAAGTAGCAACAGGATACCTACGTGAGGTAAGCTTGGCTTTGTTGTGTGCACACTCATGTGGGTGAATAACTCTGTCATGAAATGTACTTTTACTTATCCTAGAAAAAGAAAATCACCACCTAAGTTTGTCATTTGCTCTTACATTACTCTTTGATCACTTAGGAAAAATCAACCCCCTTTCCTATGAATCTTCTCAATGTGCAAATCAGAAAAAAAGACTAGCGAGTAATTTTCTTAGGTAGATTGGAATTTGTTTTAATAATATTTCCCTTGATAGTTAAATAAGGTTTACGTAGATCTGAAATGCAGACTTCTTGTGGGTGCACGACTATAGTTCGTTGTCTCTCCCACCTATCAGAGAGCACTATTGATTAAGGAGGTTGTTTATGATCAATTTTATTGCTTAAATCTTATGTTTAAATTTGAAATGAATTAAGAGGGAAGGTTGGGATCAATAAGATAAGCCCATTCAAGATCTCATGATTCCGTCATCGCAAGTATGCCCATAGACCTAACCTACTAATGACAAAGAACATTAAGTCATAATGTTAAGCAAAAGCTAATACCATCTATAAGTTGCCTCTCAGGTGCTATAAAATATCTTGAGCAGACCAAGGTAAACAAATATATATCTATCGAAGAAGTGATTTTGATATTAACATTGACTTATAGTAAGGTGATCGTTGTACTACTTTTTATTGGGAAGTTCAAAGGCATGAAATATGATCGAATGTGGTTTAGAGGTACTAGACATAATTATTAACAAATCAAAAGCATGGCAAATTATTCATGAAAAGAAGTGCCTCTAAAATGCACTGCATTTTGCTTTGTCTAATTCTTTTTTCTGATTGGTTAGTGTGTTAGCATAGGAGCCGACTCGAGCTTAGGTTGGATTGAGACTACATCCATTGCAAGGCCAAGATTAATAGCAATAGGGCTTACATCAATTGGGAAACCATAGTTCTGATTTAGAGAGCATGATAACTTGGCGTCAACCAGCATTAATAGCACTTACATCATTTAGAAGGCCCATACGAGGGACTTACAACCTTAAGACAAAAAACTCTCAATGATGGGCATTACAACCTTATCATAGAGATAAGGTGAATTTTTTTTTATTTAATGGCTTTGTTGATTCTATATCAACTCAAATTAATTAGGATAGGATTTATATCCATTATAAGACCTATACACAAGACTTGCAATCTCAAGAATGAGAAAAGCCCATTGATGAGTTTGACAACCTTACCCTATAATAAGGTGGCATGAAAATTTTCATTTGGAAGCTCAAGGCAAACCACTCCAATCGTAAGTGGTCCTAATGATCAAAATTTATAGCATTAGCTTTAGTCATGTTACAGTCTTAGCTTTTGTCATGCTTTCATAGAAAACTCATGACTTAATATTAGAATCAACACAATAAAAGGTCTTACAAACACACCCTATAAACAAGGTAGCTTGAAAGATTGAATTGGTTCAATTATTTGCTTTCGATATAACATTTACATATTAAGAAAATGGGTTTAAGACCAAATTGGTCCCTCGACTATTTATGAAGGATCAATTTAGTCACAGACTAAATAGGAGATTAATTTGGTCCCTTGACTATTTGATAAAGGACCAAGTTGGTCCTTTCGTTTGAAATTTAATGGAAAGTTGTAGAGAAATAATGAATACTATATAGTATTTTTGAAATAACAAAAAATAAAAATAAGTAGATAATTAATAAACACTACCCTCTTCTCATTTCAGAATCACGCAACGCATCAGAATTAATTCAACTTGGCCCCGATCAGTTAAGAGATCAGGCCTCCAGGTTTAGTGAGACTAAATTGGTCCTTCATAAATAATTGAGGGTCCAATTTAGTTTTAAACCCTTAAGAAAATGAATCACCAAAACCCTTGGATCATTTCGTGATGGCAAAATTGAACTCAAATCATTGGCCTATTAGCCTAGCCTCGACATAGAAGGATGCCTGAGTTGGGACCCTAAAGCATTGAAATACTTTAGGTTGAGGAATTTTATTTAGTTGATTTTACCACTTTACAGGGATGTTATAGATATGAAGGTTACTTAAAGATCAATCGAAACTCCAGCCATGAATTTGAGGATGTTTTCAAGTTTAAAATCAAGTCAATTGACAAAAATTAAATAGATATTCTAATCGCTAAAGAAATTAAAATTAAAATCAAACAACATTACTCATTAAGATTTTGTTCATTTTGTTATGTCAAAAAGGCAAGGAGGCATGCCTCAACAACTACCATTGATGACAACAACATGACTTAGACTGTCGAAAAAGCTACGAGATACACCCTAATAGATGACAATGGAGTGTGTTGACCTCCGTTAAAAAAACCAAAACCCAAATGTCTCTGATACATTCCCCACGTCCTCGTACTTAACACATGTACCCATCACCAGCTCTTGTCAGGCCCCCAAAAAAGGCCTAAGCAAGAAGCAACGTAGGAGCTCACAGGCATCGACATCGGCATCACAGTATCAACAGGACCAACGAGAAAGTAGTGACAATAGCTTGCTAGACAAGCATCAACGAGACCAACATCGTTATAAAGAGGGAAAATTGTGCTTGGAGCTTGCTAGAGAAGACCTCAATGAGTTTGAGAGCATGTGGATTTAAGCTAAATCAGCCCAACACCCAAATTTATTAAAACTCGAGACTTAAGGCAACTACAGGAGAGATAGAATTCAACATTCTATAGGAATTTTAAATTGTCATTTTTGACTAATAATTAAGTTTTAAGCAAATCCTGCTCCCAACCCCTCCCTCCTTCCTCTCGCTTTCTCTCTCTTACACATGCTTGTCAATGGTGAACGACACATCATAACGCAAAGCTTCTTGGGAGCTATGGCACATGGCGTGACATGCGCCATTTTAAATATTAAGTTAAAACCCTTTCACTCCAATTTTAAATATTAAGTAAAAACCCCTCCCCTTCCACTCCATCCCATACACCGTCCCATAAACCAAGGGATACGAGGGTCATATCAGCCCTCAACTACATGCACGCACTACATCTCTCGCTCTCTCCCTCTCCCTCTTTTTCTTGATCACATCTTCTGCAATCGCAACTGCACTTTCCTTCATCTTCGTCCTTCCCTTTTCCTCATTTTTCTCTTATTCTCTTCCCCTGCTCTTTCTCACCTCTTCCTCTATCCTATCTAACCCCACTTTCTTTCTCCTCACTCTCCCTCTCTCAAATTCCCTCTTTCTATCTCATCCTCAATCTCAATCTCAATCTCTCTAACTTCCTCACTTTCTCTTTCACTCTCCTCTCTCCTTCTCCCTTCTTCTCCCTTCCTTTTAATTAACAAAGAAAAATAAGAAACAAATCGTTGCATTTGTCATTGTTCACCTTGACGACCTCATCAACGTTGACACCGCAAGCGCAAATATAAAGGTAGGTTGTTCATCCCATTTAAGTACCCCAAACATTATCCCAATACATCGAAGAAATCATTATTGATTGTATAGCTTTCATGTAAGTGGTTCATACACGTCTCTTCTAGCATGATAAGGAAAAGATTTATACGCGTCTTTCTTAGCATATTAGGAGTCAAAAACATAAACCATCAAAAATAAGTAGTCATTTGGGCTTTTTTGAAGCACCAAAGAATTTGTTTGCAATCTTCATGTAGGTACACAAAGACTCGTATGAGCCTTCATTGATGCAATAGGAACAAAAGACCCAACCGTAACATCTCAAATGCCACCTATACATTACTTTCTAGACCTGATGGGCAGACCCAACATTTTTGTATTTTTGTAAGTACCACGTACTTAAAGAAGACGTTAGGATATTGTCTAATTTTCCAAGGATGAAATTTTAAAAAAATGAATTTAAATGACACTTTAGACTCAAAAATATAACAAATAAAATTAAACTACAAAATGATATTAATCAAAAGCAAAAATGATATAGTAATGTCAAAGGAAATGTGAGGAACCAGAACAAGGACAAAAATAGAGCTTGAACTTGATATACATGAGATTTGGAACAAACTAGTAAACTCCCCTGTGAGCATAAAACTTCTTAACTGCATTGAAAACTCGATCAAACACTCAAGACCTGTAAATGCGCATTTAACAAACTGAACTTGAAACAAAAAAGAAATAAATCAGCCCCCAATTTATAAATCGAGGAATAGTCAATTGTGGGGCCCATTTTAACAAAATAGATTCAATACAAGTTGTGTGCAATGTAATGAATGTTTGACAAATAGTAAAATTCTTAATACTCAAAACAAAATCTGTAAACTAACACACGTAAGCAAACATAATGCCAACATCAATGAACTTAAGATGGAAATCATGTGTGTATACAACAGCACAAAAAGCTCTCACATTTCACTTGTGCATCCACGTGAATGGATGAAACACAACCTAATCTAATATGCACATTATTGGTTGCACAAGTATTTTGGATGATGTGTATGACAATCTATCTAAGTAACTCATGCACATCTCAAACAATAGAACACTTCTGTAAGCAAACAATACCAATCTCAATGAGTGATGCAATTTCTTTAAATAGTGTGATGAAGCTGCTTCTAGCCTTAAGTCCTATGCCCAAAAACCCAGTTAATTCCAACCACCATTAACATGATGATATCAATAACTTGACTAAGTATATTGGCTTCAAACAGAAGAAAGAAAAGTCATTTGTGCTGATTTAGTGGATGAAGCTACTGATAAAATCTAATTAACCAAAAATAGATCAAAGGTTGCACAAGAATAATAACAAAAATATTATGATACTAAACATAGACTAGTGGAATTTGATGTTGAAGAATTTATATTTGTCAAAATAAGTCCAATGAAAGATGTACGTGTTTTGGAAAAACAAGAAAATTAAGTCCATGATATGTTGGACCATAAAAGAATATTAAAAAGGTTAGAATGATGGCTTACAAATTGACATTATCAGCACACATGAAAGGAGTACATAACGTCTTTCATACCTCTATAATTTGACAATTCATAGCTTAATTAATCTGCTGAAGTCATTCCAAATTTACTAGATTTACAACCTGACTTGACTTATAGAGGAACCTCTTTCATTTGTACAAGTCTTATAGAAGTATGGAACAGAAAGGGAGGCTACATAAGAGAAGCAATCAGAAATGCAAGAATATTATCCATATCTTTTTCAATTAACTGTATCTATTTTTATTTCAATCATTACATTTTGAGGACAAAATCTTTAAAAGAGGAAGAGAGAATGTAACTGTTTGAAAAAACAAAACATAACAAAAAAAGTAAATCGAACTTGCAACGTCGGCTCACAAAACCAATGTTGAAGTTTTGTTGGCAAAAAAACAGACATGGGAAGGGGAGGGGTAAACAGTAGGGAGAAAAAGGGAAATTAAAGAGCCAACAAAGAGTAAAAGAGAAAAGAGAGAGAGGGAGAGAGAAGAGAAGAAAAGAGAAAAGAAAGAGAGGAGAAAGAAGATGGATTGGATCGAGTTTAGGAAAGACAACGCATCAATAAATTGATTTCACAAGATCAAAAGATCAAAGTAGAAGATGAACAATCAAATTTAAGAGACAAGTTATGCAAAAGGAGACTTTCACATAAGATAATTTTTTTTCTTATAATAATAAAAGTAACATTAGATGAAATTTTAAGCTAAAGTTTTAAAGAAAGATTATAGATGATCAAGCAAATGTATGACACAAAGATTTCATTTGATGTAACTGGATAAATTAATTTAGAATTAATAAATTTATATTAGTACATAACAGATTTATGTTCAATAGTGAAGACAATTTTATATTATAATTTAAAAGCAATAGTAAAAATAATTTAGGAAGGAAAAATGATTGAGGTTCATAGAAAGATATTTGATTAAATTTGAAATCACATGCTAAAAATAACAAAATAATTGTTAAATTAAGTAATTATTTAAGTATAAAATTTGTATTTTAATAAATCAAGATATTTTAAGAATACAAAATCTAGAAATTGGGAATTTAAATCACAAGATAAAATTTAGTGTAAAATAAATTTATAATGGAATAAAAATAAAATGATTAATGAGAAAAAATGATGAATAAACTTCAATAGAAAAAATATAAGAAAACCTAAATATCTTAAGTGTGTATATTATAGGTGTAAAATAAAAAAAGTTGGAGCATAAAGATCGACTTAAAAGAAAGCGCTAAAGTTGAGGTACGCAATTATAGTTCTTTTTCATGAAAATAAAATATTTATATCAATGATCATATTCTTTTTCATATGTCATTGCTTTTATATTTACAAGCGAATTAATATAAACTTATGTTCTTGAACTTTCTATGTAGGAACCATGTTATATTAATACATATAAAAGTGTAGAAAGAGATATTTCATGAGTTTACCTCCTTATGATATTAACTTGGGACACTAAAGTACTTGTGCTTGTAAAATAGAAATGGTATAACAAAGAAAATAAAAAATAACTACTTTTATAGTATTATGTTAGATGAGGCTCCTATAGCAAAAGAAATTATTGAGATGTAATTTAAATTTAATTGTATTCATGTGATGGTTATTATTAAATGATGATTAATATTGAACTTCTCTACAAATATTCATGTCATTCATTTATTAAACATGCATTGCATATTTCTTTATATTCTATAATTTTATGACAGAACTACAATTATTCACTGAGTTTATTATATAGCCTTAACCCTCTGTACATGAACATTTTTTTAGGAAAGGTTCTTTAACTGTGAATGGAAGAAAGAAAAAATAGTGTACCAAAGGAGAAAAGCAACTAGATTTTGATAATTTAAGAAGTTATTTATGTTTTCTTAGCTAAATGATGATATATTAAAGAAGTGTATTATAAATATTTAATGTGCGTGATTATGTTAATAAATGAACATAATGAGTTATATTTATGTTTAGTGCCTCTTTATAATATAGCAAACAATTTAGTATGTTTTAATTATAGTGTGATTTAAAAAATTTTCATAATTAGTCTGACTATACACCTCAACAATCCGAGTTATTGGCTCGAGTTGTGATAATGTATAGTACATCTTCATGTATCGACCGCTAATCAACGATATTAGTCTTCCACCAATGCGTTGATAAGCTTCTCGTGCTTTCTAAATAATGAAGAACCTTACCAATTCTCCTTTAAATGTTCGAAAATGCACCATCCCTAAGCATCCTTTGCCCGATAAAACTCCAAATTTTGTTGTGCTTGAGGTATAATTTTATCAAGTGTGTTGAGCTCCTCCACTCTCAAACAGGTATTCTAATCATCAAAAAGATTGTATTAGATAGCTAATCGAAGTGATAGCAACTCAACCTCAAGTGTAAAATTGCTTTAGCTCTAAACACCAATGGATAGGGAATGGCTTTAATTCATATCATGCAAGTGATTTGGTATACCCATAACACTTTATCATTTTGGTGTATCATTCTTCCTTGTTCTTGGTTAGAACGCTAATTGGCTTAATCAACACCATGTTGAAGGCCTCCGCTAAACAATGTCTTATATTTTATATTGAGAAATATTGTTAATTAATTTTATTTTTATTGTCAAATCTATAAAATTTTATACTTTCAAATGCTTATCAGAAATAAATCAATGTGGCACATCAAATTTATAGACAACATTGTTAATAAAGAAATTGATCACTTAGAGTTGACCTCTACGACCATGAGTTGAGCAAACATGATGACGAATCAATAGGCAACAACATGAAATCACCCGAGTTAAAGTCAAGTTGCTTTGATTACCGTCTAAATCATCTAAACATCCTTCATTTGTTAACAAAATTTGTTGATACATCTGGAATGCAAAAACTTACCAAGAGAAACCTTTCACAATCGATCAAATCAAATAAAATGATGACTACAATCTTCAGACAAGTTTTATGCAAATTATGCCATAATCGTTTCAAACATCGTCAAAGCTACTTAAACAATGCCCGTTCATGAAACAAACTGCGCTACATTCAAAATGACAAATATTTGATAAGGGAAGCATCCGACCAACAATTTGATTGAGCATGAAGAAAATAATGAGCTATGGAAATGAAGAATGAAATTAAAACAAAAACCATCGTGATCAATGCCAAAGTTGCTTAAACAAATTCTAATCGCAAAATGGATAATATTAATAAATCGAAATGCCCGATTTGCTTAGATCCCTATAAGAAAATGAGACATGAAAATTACCTACACGTGAGATCAATGGCCCACAATTCTCAAAGATGAGTAAAGAAAATGATGATGAAAATATATTTAGATATACATAAATCAAATCAAATCAAATTATAAATAACTATATATATTTGTATTTAAAAATTTTGATTAACTTTGATTTGTAATTAAATTAATTAAAGTTAAATATAAAATCTACATTTCTAGAATCATCCTATCTCAAACCCTCGTTTCGTACCCACATTTTCTTCCTTATCATGTATGTGCACATGCTAGAGAAACAAAAAAAAATGAAGAATCAAGACAAACCCGTCTCTCCTACACACCCAGGGCCGCACACAATAGCCTCTCCATCTCCCTCATATTCAATTTCTCCCTCATTCACACAGTTGGGCCGTCTCCCTTGATCCTCTTCTTCTCGTCTCAAGCCTTCAGTGAAGACGCTGCTTTCCCTTTATCCCAACTAAACTGAACGCCTCCACCCATCGATTACAGCATCCTCTAGCCCTTCTCCATATCTCTCTCAGCCTCTAATCTCTCTCCTATCCTTGGCATCTCAAGCAATAGAAGCCCCTAAGCCCATCTACATCAAGAGTTGAAGACTGATGCAGGCCTCAGCCCCTACTCATGTTGCCACTCTCTCCTTCCCCTATCTTGGCTATTAGCACCCTCCTTTACTTCTGCTTTTCACACCAAATCTCCCATCCTCAACAAAGTCGCTAAAAGCGAGCCTCATCCTATCCCCTTCCTCATTTTTCTCACATCAGTCAACTCCAAATCCCAACCTCTCTAACCCAATACCCCCCGTCTCACTATCCCTCTGAATCACGCACACAATAGCACCACTGAGGCCTTATTCTCCATCTCCAACACCATAGTCTCCTACAACCCCACCCGCTTAATACATGATTCCACTTTTCTTCATATAAAAAACTATCCTATTGTTCTCAATTCACCATTCTCACATTAGCTACTCAGTACCTTCTCCCTCCAACTCAACAGCAACCCACTTGTTAGTTCTCCTCAACCCAAGCAGGCCTTAATTCCCAGAGTTGTTGACAGCAACCTTGTTTATTTACCCATCAAGCAGTCTACTATTAACCTCACTAATCTCCCATTGTTCTCTCTCTAAATCAAAGAATAGCAACATCAAAATCAAACCACATTCTCTCCAACTCTCTAGAAAATAGAAATCAAACAAAAAATATATATTTACAAGTCATTGTTAATCAAAGCACCATAGAAATCGTTGTCGCCAATCACACGTAAAGGCATAACACCTAAAATCAAATTTAAGTACTAACATCTGTTGGGGCTAGGCCTCACAAGAAAAAACTACAAAAATTAATTACCTGTGTGTGTCAAGATTTGACCTCAAAGAAATTTGTTATTATTCGCATGTGCTTAAAAATTGCATTGCGCCTAAGCTAGCATAACGAGTATTGAAGACTCGATTGTGATGCTTTAAAATACCGACCGTCATGCCTAAACTAGCATGACAGGTAAGCCTTTAGCACTCCTGATACAGCCCCCTACGGTGGAAGAACACAAGAATGTCGTCGAATCTTCGACTAAAAATAGGACCTCAAAAGGATAATCAAATGATTTAAATTGAACCAAATAAAAGGCTAAAAAATTTTAATTATAACGAACTTAGCGTGTAGTTATAAGTTCATAAAACAAACACAAATGTAAATATTAAGCTTAAAGAGATTCACAAGGAACAGAACCCTTAGCAAATAATCAAACTGTGTTATGACTTAAACTGAACAGGTTGAAGAGAATTGATTGAATTCAAATAAGACTTAAGAAGAATTTGATGACATGTTAAAGAGCACCAATATGATCTTTCAAAAAATATTTGGATCTTATATTTGAAGCTAGAATTAAAGCTCATGGGATTTGCAATATAGCTAAGTGCTTATCCTCATACTTAATGGAATACAAATGAAATTCATAAAAAGACTTGCATCATAACTCAGATAGCTCACCAACGAGCATAAACAAGGCTTTCTGATGAACAAATGCATTGTGCTTTAACTCACATGAACGAGTTGAAGAGATTTAAGTGAAATTTGCAAAAAAAATTAATAGCTCATAAATGAGCATGAATATTGCCCTTGCAATGACCCACTTTAAATGGTCCAAAAGGAAATCTAATCGAATGAATAATTCGATCATAGAAAACTTATAGCAAGCTTGGAAGCTAGCATTCAAATATGAATGCAATTCAAACCAAGCTTACAAGAAATGTGTGGTAAAACTAAACAGCTCATCCAAAAGAACGGACAAGATGTCTCAATAAATATTTCAGCAGCATTGCATTGCACATCAAAAGAATTGACAAGAGCTTGAATTCACACAAACTTAATGAGAGAAGATACAACAGTACATCTACAAACAAGAAAGAATATTGAACAAACTGAAGTTATAATGAGTTTGAAGGCTTATCAACAAATGTGAATATAACTTGATAGCTACATATGGGCAAAAGCAAGAAAACTAGCTTGTCAATGAGCACATACAAAACCTTTCAGTAATCACTTAAGTTATATTGCATGACATATTGGAAGACTCAAAAGCAGCCAATATAATCTAAATTAGATTTGTTTACAACCTCATTAATAAGAATGAACCAAATCTTGTTGAAATATATGATTTTAATAATGATAGGTGAAATGCAAATAATGAGCATATCTTTAAATAACAAAATAGAACTAAAATTACACAATCACCACCAAAATTACAATATTCAAATGAAAGCGAACAAAAGGCGCAAAAAAAAATATATTACATGCAACATAACAACAAGATATTTGCATGAGCATTCAAAATTTTGAAATGGTTTTCATATCATCACAACTTACGAGATAATTTTCAAGTTTGATCATAGTACCTCAAAAGTTGTACAAATTTAAAACATTTGCAAATGCACCATATAAATACAATAAAAATTATGTCGATGTACAATGAAAGCGCATCAAAACCCTTGCATATATTGCAAAAGTTGAGTGTACAATATTTGTGCATCAAGGTTGTGCAATCTTGCAACTGCGTTATGCAATTAATTATACTAAATCGCATGCAAATAGTTGCAAAATGAAAAGCTTATATGCAGTTTGGAGTTTTCGTCAATCTGAATTAAGCGATTTAAATCTCAATTATATTGTTTCAAAATCAATAATTTTAACAGTTGTATGAAATCATTTGATATAAAAAAATGTCTACATGTGCTCGGATTGACTAAAGTACAATTCCAATATTTGAAAAGGCTACACAGGCAAAGTTGAGGTTAAATAAATATGCAAAATCAATTTTTAAGCTCGGACATAAAATTATCTAAATTATACAATACTCGCATGTGCCCCGATATGGTGTTGAATGTTTAAATTCAGTATTTGAGGATAGTATGAATATTAAAATTAAATAAACATAGAATTCATTTTACTTTCGAAAGGCGTAAAAGCATATCAATATCTTACAATATTTTTAAAATCAAACTTATTTAAAAATAAAAACACATGCATTTACCTTACCTTGACACAGTGCAAAATATTTAAATTCATATCTGAAGATGCTACATGAGTCAAAACTAAATTAACTTGAATTATTTGCATTGAAAAGCATGTTAATATTTTGAAAGAATCGCAATCATCTTAAAAATATAAAGGCCCTTCAAAATTCAAAGAATCATGATTTACAAAATCTCAAAGCACAATTACAGATTCAATATATAGGTTTGATCATCCTCCTACAAGAGTAAAATCGATAGGATATATAATGCAATAAGATTTCATGATTGATTAATCATGTGCAATAAACGGACCCGATACTTCATAAGCAATCAAACAGAGTTGATAAGTTCTAGAGCTATAAAATATACTCAAGCAATCAAAAGCCTCAATGATGATCGTGTTAATCATAAATTTCAACCGAAGAGATCACCATTATTAGATTTTTTTTTAAGTATTAATATTAAATCATTTCAAATCTTAAATCTTAAACCCAATCCTTTGCGAGTAAATAGACAAAATTAACAAGGTTTAAATAATAAAATGTCAATCAATCAAAGTTTATGATGATGTCCATGTTGAATAAAAATCTCAACCAAAGGAAATAATTTCATTAAAATATTTCAAAGTCATATATTGAATCATCACAAAATTCATTCTTAAAAAAACATAAAAAATTTCAAAAATCACTAAATGCCTAAAAGCAAATTCAACATTTAAATCTTAAACAAAAATTCAATCAATCTACTTCCCACAATTATTAGTTTAGGGTGACATGTTTAATGTTACCCTAAGCTCACAAAAAGTTAATGTCATATTAAGTATACTATTATATTCACTCAAAAATAGTTTACATCAGTAAGGACATGGCTCGAGTCCTAGTCACGGCTGTAACTTGTATGTTGCCCAATAATTTTCTACCTTTTTAGTTGTGAATCATGAGGTATATCTAACAGGGCATTAAACCCTCTATCATCGATGGTGGACTTAAAAATTATCCATTTAAACAAACATCAACTCAAGTCCACAAAGTCTCCTCAGACGAAGCATTCTATGGCTATTGACAACGATCTTTCAGTCAAGTTGAGTCAACTATCTCCTCTGACTAAGTGGACCAAAACCACAACAAACTTGAGACGACGGAACAATAGGATCTTAATCGGGCACGTCATTATTTACCCCAACATATATTTTACTTTAATGATGATGAATTTCCTAAATTTTAAAATCCAATTTGTTAATATTATAAGCTAAACAATTAATGATTTAATGACTAACTTTAATAGAAAGTTCTCTTCTACCAATGTGAGGAGAGAATTAACCATAAATGTTTGCACCTATAGAAAACCTAGAATCAAATATAAATTCCTCACCAAATGAGAAAAAAAGCTCAAGATAATGTCTTATTTACCTACAATAAAAATCATCTTTTTTTTTGGAAATTTCACTAGGCACAAATCTACACTCTTTCATCGAGAGGCATGAATTTTCAGATCCCCACACTTAACAGTAACTTCTTTAAATAAAGCAACATCAACCTAATGATAAAGTAGTTGTAAAACCGAGAAAAAATAATAATAAAAATAAAAGAAAATTTTAACTGGGCTTATGAAGAGAGAGAAAAGAAACCCGAGGGGAGTTTCTCAAAACATAAGAGAGGGAGAAAGGAAGGGAGAAGAAGAGGAGACTCACATGCGTGCTACGGCGCTGACTAATCGAGGAGGAAGGAGGAGGCGTGAACCCTCGTGGTGTCCAAGGAAGAAGAAGAGGAGTGTGCCGAAAAGCTGTCGTCGAGGAAGAAGGAGGAGAGCGACCTGAAGCGGTGGCCTACCGAGGAAGAAGAGAGAAGAAAAGTGTGCCAACGGAGGGAAGGAGAGAGCCTCCTGCAAGTATGCTTCTGAAAACCAAGAGGTAAGAAAGAGTATATATAATAAATATGTTTAATTGAAAATTGATTTTAATGTTATTAGCTTTAATTTAGTACTATTTCAAGTTTAATCTTAGGTTTTATAATTTTAACTTAGAGTTCATAATTTTGACTTAGGTTTTATAAATTTCAACAAATAGGTTAAATTAAGGAAATTAATCCCTGAATAGAGAAAAATGGAATATATTGTGTATGTACATAATTTAATAATTAAATTAACAAAATATGATAATAATTATTATTATTAATTAAAATTTAATTTTAACCTAAAAAATAGGTAATGAATATTGACGGATGCGAGCATTAATTTATAAAAGCTATATGTAGGTATCACATGAATAAAAATAAGATAATTTACTTCCCGATATTGGTTCAATTGATATTCGATTCTATAGGAATTTCTATTAAGGAAGCGTTAAAGAAAAGGAAGAGGAACCGCAAATTAAGTGGGTAATTATGTTCTTACATTTACGAAAATGTCTTTAATTTCTTGTGATGAAATGAATACCATATGATTATGATTCATGCAGTGATGATTTTCCTACTCATAAATTGTGATAGTTTATCGCTTCTTTGGATAATAATTTGAATGTTAGATCATATCACATCATCATGTTATAAAATTAATCGATTGATTACATGAATTAACGCGATACGCATAATTGTAATATGAATAATGTGTTGAAAATGGAGTTCACCCTTACAGATTACGGACAATAACGATACGCACGTAATGATTAAAAAAGGTCAATTTGGCAAACGAATGGTAATGCTACTGAATGAGTATTGGTAAAGATTTTGACTGACTCCAAGACGGGTGATAAATTTAAAAGTACATATTAAAAATTTATGTATACCTATCTCACATATGTTTGATTGTTTGAGCAAATTTCTTTTACGCATATGACAAAAAAAACCTGCATATACTTCTTTTCTTCTTTTATAAGATATAATAATTAACCCATAATTATATTCATTTTTAGTTCTTAAATTTTTTCGAATTATCCCGATTAAATACCGATAGAAGAGAAAGTAATGTTATCATTTAGAGACTTCTGAGATAGGTAATTACGCCATATTATATTATGTTTAAAGTGTATTTCTATGAATTTTGTTATTATATATGTATGTGACAATCATAAATCATCATTCAGTATTTCAGATATCTTTGAGATTTTATTTAAGATTGTAATGATGTAAGTTTTTTTTTATCCGTCCGATCGTTCCTGATATTCCAAGCTCCGGTCGCGACAAGTTGTCGCCGTGATGAAGGTTAACCGAGCAATAATGACATCGATGGGCCAATATTTGGAAAGCTAAGAAACAATCATTAAGTGTAATGGATTTCAAGGTTAGTGAATAATTTCACCACGGATTTAGCACTCGTGGCATTTCTTGGGATGATAAACAATATTTCACCATCGATGACTAATAGTAACCCATCTTGATTTTCAAGGCTATTTTGAGATTTGACTGATACACACCACAAAGCCTTTCATAAATTTTTGTTATGACCATATCAGTTTCTCCGCCCTTAAACATCATGACCATATATATTCAAAAGACCTACAGTACAAGAAATCATTAAGTTAAACAAAGCATACAATTCTCTTTCTGATCTATGCGACCAATGATTTATTAATCAATATTTTGCCTTCTTTGAAGCGATTGATGAAGGATTGCTTTCAATCATCTAGCTCTTCTATCATGAAAGCATCATATTGTATTTTGAAGCATCTTCATGCTTAACTATTTCTTTAATAACTTATTGTAGCTTTTATGGAGGGTTACAAGCAATTAGAGTTACATTTTGTTGGCTTGAGTTTAGTGACCTCTCTATCTACTGAGATTGTAAATTTATTGGCCCTAGAACCCTGCAAATAAAAACTCAAATCAATCCATACTCATCAATTATGTTACTCATCTCTTTAGCTAGTTTAGCAAAGCAATATATTTTACAATTCTCAGCCCAAGAAACTCAACATAGCTTGACATTCAATATCAACTTCATGATGCTTAGAACTCACTTGTGATAATGGATAATTTGAGCCTGTTAATCTTATAAATACCACAAAGTTGATGAATGATCATTTGAGAGTTTCCAAAAACTTATAAGTTTTGAATTCATATGATAATATACTCTTCAAGACCTACTACCAACACCTTGTACTCAACTTTATTGTTTGTTTGCGGCTCACTCAATTTATATATAAATGTCTCATCATACTTCCCTTGGGTGTTATAAAGATGAAATTAGTATTAGCTCTTACCTTTGATAAATTCAAAGGTTGGACAAATTTGATTGATAACGCTCCAACATAGTTTATATGATTGTAACTTTTCTTACTCTTGAATGAACAAATCTATTCATTAGATAGATTATCATAAAGTAAAAATCTGTTGAAATAAGATACAATAGCAAGCCTTTATCCCAGTATGTGAAATCGGATACATGAATCCTTCTTCTCTGTTGTGTCCTATTATGTGTCAAATTCTTCTTTAATTCTAATAAACTAAAACATTTTTATACATTTAACCAAGTCCTTTTAAGTCTACCTCTACCTTTCTTAACATTAGGTAAATCTAATACATCTACTCTCCTAATGGGGTCATTGGACGGTCGACGCTTTATGTGGCCAAACCATCCAAGGCGACTCTCTCTAATCTTATCTGGCACTAGAGGTACTCCAACCTTTTCTCGAACATACTCATTTTGCATTTTATCTCTAAGAGTAAAGACACTCATCCACCTGAGCATCCTCATCTCTGCAACACTTAACTTAGTCTTATGCTTCTCTTTTATTGGTCAACATTCTACACCATTGCAGGTCTTACCACCATCTTATAAAATTTTTCCTTAAAGTTTAAGCGGTACTTTTCTATCACAACAGGCCAGATGCATTTCTCCACTTCAACGATTCAACTTGAATTTTGCTAATAACATCTCTATCTATTTCACCATCATTTTGAACAATAGAGCCTAGAGATCTAAAACGCTCACTCTTTTTAATGACTTGATCACCCAATGTCACAACACCGCTACTATAACTTTTACAACTAAAATTACACTCCATATATTCAGTTTTAAATCTACTCAAACGAAAACCTTTAGACACTAAGATTGATCTCCATAACTCAAGTTTCTCTTGGATTCCCACTCTAATCTTATCAACAAGAAGAACGTCATCAGCAAAAAGTATACACCAAGGTACATTTTCCTGTAAATGCCTAGTAAGAACATCCATAACTAAAGCAAAAAAGATAAGGGCTTAAAGTCGATCCTTGATGTAATTCAACTGAAATAGAAAAATATTTTGTCAATCCTCCTAGTGTTTGGACACAAGTAACAGCTCTAGTATACATATCCTTAATGACTTGAATATAAACCAATATTAACTCCTTTCTTTTCTAGAACTCTTCAAAAGACTTCTCTTGGAACTTCATCATAAGCTTTCTTTAAATCAACAAATATCATAGGTATATCCTCCTTACTTTCTCTATACTTCTCTCAACAAATATATAGCATCCATAATAAATCTACTCAGCATAAAACCAAATTGATTTTGAGAAATTTTGTATCACATCATAACCTATGCTCAATTACTCCCATAATTTTTTAACGTATGGTACATCAACTTAAATCACCTATAATTTGCACACTCTTGCGCATCACCATTACTCTTAAATATAAGAACCAACAAACTCTTTTTTCACTCATCTAACATATTTTTGTCTTTAAAATAACATTAAAAAGATTTGTCATCCAAGAAATTCCTTGATCTCCTAAACATTTCCACACTTCTAATGGAATATCATCAGGTCCTACTGTTTTTCCACACTTCATTTTCTTTAAAATTTCTCCAACTTCAAATTTACTAATACAACGATAAAAATAAAACTCTATATTTTTGTTTAGGGTATTAAAATTACTAAATCAATCGTATTTTCATATCATTTATTGAAAATTTTATCAAAATAACTTATCCACCTATTTTTAATATCCATTTTTCATCCTTAATGCATCTCACTTGAACTAGATCTTTACTTATCCTATTTATTTGATTGGCTAACTTATACATATATCTTTCACCTTCTTTGTTATCCAATCTATTGTATAAATCAATAAAAGTTAAATTTTTTATATTATATACTGCTTTCTTAGAATCTCTACGGATCACTTCATATCTTTCCCAGTTCTCTGAATTTTTACATTTAAATTAAATTTTAAAATAATAATTCTTATTTCTTATCTTTTTTTATACATTTTGACTCCACAACAAACTATTTTTATTAAAATAATTTTTTTCTTTAATTCTCTATTTTTTGTTTTGCAATTTTAAACTTCTTTTTTTTCCATCTAAATTAACTTTCTTATGAACATCTCAAATTATCTTTAATTTTCTTCTTAAAAAAATATTTTTATTTAATTTTTAAAGTGTCTTCATCTATCTTGAACAATAATTCGATTTCTTTTTATTTTCTCATCATAATGTTCATGCGGTCGATGTTGAATCTCTTGCTTTTTTCGGAATAACTTTCTGATTTTATAATTTAAAGCGTCATTTTTTTCTTATCAGAAAATAATCAATCGTCCTATTTTCTTAGATCTATTCTTATAAATAATAATATCTTTATCTGTTTTCTTTAAATAAAATATTATTTATAAAATCGTAAAATTTAAAATAAAATCTAATATAATCACTCTTAAGTTCCATTAATGAATCTTTAAAATCCCGTGGATACTTTAAATCTTGTCCGATTTCTCAGCATAATAGAACTGAATCTCCGCTAGTAATAAATACATTTTCTTGAGGGGTATTTTTTGTATTAATCCATGAGTCAAAATTTTTTTTTTAACTCATCAATGCGTTGAGGAACATAAAACATAAACACTTATAACATTAATAATTTTAATATCGACCATAATCTTTAAAGGTATAATTCTATCTCTGATTGTGTATTTATAACATTATCTTTAAACGCTATAATCACACATATACCATTTAGTTCAAATCTACTACTGCGTGTTTACTAAAACTATTAATCTTCTTAGATGCTTTTCCCAACCCATTTAATTCTTGAATCTAAAATATTTATCTTCACATGAACCATAATATGTAATAATTTTTTAAATTGCTCTTATATTCCAAGTTCTAACGCTTTATTTTAATTTCATGATTACCTTTTGCCCCAATCCATAGTAATACACTCTTTGCTTATTTATCAGATCTGCTACACGCCAGCATTATATTTGGGATATAGGCCTGGTAGGATGATTTTCAAGCATGAACATAATGTTTTAAAGGATTCATGTTGTGTTGGAATAAGATGTACAGTAATAAAGTATGCTAGAATTTATCCCATCACTATTTTTTGAAAAAGATAAGTTATGTCAAATTGAAACAACACAATATTTACTTTCGATCGCTTGTCATTAAAATCTTCAGTGAATCAATCTTTGAGATGAGTGTGATCATATAAGACATGCATTAGAGGATTTTTTTTTCGACACAAAGATTAGTGCACAATATTGTTTCTCAATTAGAGAATATCGTATCTCCACTCTTAACCTCCAACTGATATAATAAAAAGTATTTTCCTCTATTGTGTTGCGCCAACTATGCACCTAAGGACTCTCATAATGATGTTGTGTACAAATAAAAGGTTTTCCTAGTATTGGTACTATAATTATGGGTAGATTTAATAGATATTTCTTGATGTTGTTAAAGACTTCTTGACATTCTTTATCCATTTACCCAGAGCATTCTTTTATAACTTTACAAATGGTTGGCATATGCACAACATATTAGATATAAATCTTCCGATAAATGTGAGTTGTCCTTAAAAATAATACAGCTCGCATAAAATTTTGGTGATGACATCTCGATAATTGCCATAATATTGTTGAGGTCACTTTCAATTTCTATGGCATAACTAATAAATTTTTCAAAGAAAATCTCAAAAGTACACATGAGAAGATTCATAATAACAACATATTTTTTATTCTTTCAAATATGACTCTTAAATAATTGAAATGATCTTTATAATTCATGCTCTTAACGATAAGATCATAAACATGATATTTTGTCATTTAATAAATAAACTCAACAAAAATGCAAGTCATAGCCATTTGATATATTGCCTTGATATTTTTCAAACTGAAAGGCATAATGTGGTGAGTGATAATAAGATGTTCGATGCTTTTTTTTAATTTTATTTTAATTAATCTGGTTGGTTTTCCCAAAATATCAAGTGGAATTTAAACAAGATGCTTCTCATGTTTAGATGAGTTAGCACCATCAAGATGTCTCAGAGTCAAAGCATGTGAACTCAACATTTTTTTAAAAATCAAGAAATGATTTGAATAGTGATTTTTACTTGATATCAAGGATACTTTCCAACATCTTTCACATCTTTATTATTTTTTTTAGAACGCAATTTTCCATTTTTCAATTTGAATTGACTTTCCTAATTTATCTTTAGTGGATGATATGGAGTACATAACCATCCTCGTAGACTCTCTTTGTGGGTGAATTATAACACTGTTAATATAAATTTACCTCTATTGTACTTGCTTTATAACAATAATTTTTGATAGAATGGCTAATTGTCATGTGATATGGGCAATAGTATGATTATCAATTAAACATGCCTCTTCAAGTCTTTTTTTGTACACCGGCAATTTAAGACTTACTTTGAGCACTTAACAAAATAATTTGCCCACACTTTCTCATTTGAAAGAGTATTATTCGTTTATTCTTTCTTTAAGAGACAGCATGCTCATTCATTGACTCCTATTTGCTTCGAACACTCCCCACTACCAAAGAAGGTCTGTGGCTTGTCATTACCTCCAAACACTAGCTTTAGCTACAAGTTGGAGTTATCCAACAAATTTTTCCCATTCATTGCTATTAGAAAAAGTTATTTTCTCTTATCAACATTATAGATCACCTATTTTCCTCTCCTCAGGTTATAAATAGCATAAGTTCACTTCTTCACTAGTCTAAGGATGGTTTACATCTCTTTGATTTATTTATATAATTTATTGAGTTTGAAATATTCAACTCTATCGAGCAACTCCTGAAATATTGTGATAGAAATCATTAACATATTAGGCATTATCTTATTATCAATGATACTCATCAATAATGGAATTGCATGCTCCTCTTTTAATTATAGCTCACAATTTATGCTTAAATAAAACCAATGTGTTATATAATTAGTGATACCAATGCCTTCAAAACCTTCACCACTCTTCAAGAGAGTTGTTTTGGGTAGAGAAGAATTAATACATGACCTAAAGGCCCAAAACATTAAGTTTAATGTTTTAAGTTTAGTTTAAATGTGCATGTGTTTATGTCTTGTTTTATGTAATCATAAAAAATCCTTATTTTTTTCATTAAATGACAATATGTAAAAGCACCATAGTTATTCTTGAAACAAAAAGCACCAAAGTTATTCTCATTCTTCTTTATAGTAAGATGCATTGATACTTACAAATACCAAATAATAGGTACAAATTCCTCCTTTAAAAAATTAATGAAATTTTGATTTGAAAATAAAGTTCTTTCGGAAAGTATTTGACCATGTCTTGTCCCCTCTCTTCCATACTTTGTGCATGGAACATCCTTGTTATGTGCTAATATTTAAGAACAAAAAGTGTTGTGGGTTAAAATTTTCATCCTGCTTATCACTCTAACAAAGGTGGCAATGAGGTACAGAATTGGAACAAAAGTATCAGAAACACAATTGAAAACAATGATTTAAAACTAAACTAGATTAGATAGCACCTTTGATAGAATGTTAAGGAGGATGAATAAGAAGAATATGGGACAGAAAGAGAAAGAGAGAAATCAGGGGAAGTGTGAAATGGAAAAATAGTATGAAAATGGAAATACAATCGAAAGCAAGTATAAAAGGATTAACAGATAAACTAAAATGGATACCACCTAAATTATATCAGACACTGGAAAATAACATCAAGGTTCCTTCAGTAAAAAATAGCCAAATTGGTACTCCTAAAGCTTAATGATATTTTAAATTAAAAACAGAGTTATCCAAGGGACTGGCGAGCCATTTCTTGTCACCTCTCTTTCATGCTATGTGCTAGGAACATCCTTCCTGAGCTAGGATTTGGGAAGAACGGTACTGTGGTTAAGTTCATCATCTTCCTTATCACTCTATCAAAGGTGCGATCTAATCTAGTTAGCTTTTAAATAATTGTTTACTTTCTTGTTTTCAAATGTATTTCCACTGTCAAACTTCTTTGAAATGGCACGACAGTCCCTTCACTAACTGCTTAGAATCATTCTATTTGACATCTATAAAGATAAGATAGCATCAATAAAAAGTTAACTTTGGCAAAACAAGTTAATTGGAGATCATCATAACTCTAAAAATAAAAAAGAAATAAATATATTACCAAGATTGTGTTGTAGCAATGATTGCCTGGGATGTTGACGTTTATCATATATTAGGTGCACTTTCTTTGCTTGTAAGCAATCAGCTAGCTCAAGAAGGTCAAATAATAGAAAGTCGCTCTCACCATACAAAGAAAGCAAATCTGTAATTCTAGCATAATCCATGCATGAAAAATCCCTAGCAGTTTTCTCATCAACCAAAGACAGACCCTGCAGAGATTGTACTCCAAGCCGTTTAGCTAGATCATTACTAATATCAGAGTGCACAAAACACTTTTGAGTATTATTAATATCAATCCATGGAGCATCATTATAAACAAGATTTGATGGATTCATTAGAATTCCATAAGAATTAGGAATAAAAAGTGAATTCAAAAGTGCATCCTTTGACTGAGTATCAGCCATTGAATCGACAAAAGCTTCCAAGACACATTGAACAAAATTTAACTGCTCGACTAATAACGGTTCTCCTTTGACAACCTGCTGCAAGTTTTGCAAAACATGTAAATAATCCATGACATCAAATGTCAACCTCACACCCAACCGTGAAAGCAAAGATCTAAACTCAGACAACTCTGATGGAACAGCATATAGATAAGGGGGATATATCACAGGAGAGTCAAACGCAACTGACTTGGATTGTACAAAACTATCACCTAACCAAACCCAGTTGATACCATCCAAAGCTTCTATCAGAACTTCAAAGTCATCTTTATCAATGTAGCTCTGCAACTTTGAATATAAAAGCAGTATCTCTCTTTGCAAGACATCATCAATATGAAATTCATGCTCAGACTGCAATTTCAGCTGAGCATACGAGTTTGAAAGTGCAATTAGTTGAGTTGACAAAGTTTCAATGTCAGGTGGATCATTCCAACCAAGCTTGTCTTGGACATATGTTGAGTAGCAATCACCATCCAAAATCCTCATTTTTGATGAAACCAGCCACATTTGCGATTTTGGCCTTGTGGTATCCGGAGTTGCCACAGTTCTATCTGATGCAAACCATGGAAGGCCAGTTAGAAGAGGAATGGCATATACAGGGCACCATGGAATGATCTTAATCTCTGACCAAAATTCACATTCTTGTTTATCAAGAATAAAATTAGAAAGAAAAGACTGTATGTCCTGATCAAACTCACAGCTCCGTTCATTAATTTTCCCTTGTGGAGCATTATCATGTGAAATCCCATCCATGGTTAACATTTGGCAGTCAATATCGTGGTTCTTCACCTGACCAATAGAATTTGAAAGCATAATCCCTAAAGCATTCAAAAAAGAAAGCAACTTCCTTCCATATTGAGAAGTATCATCGTGCCCACAATCATGCAACATTGAGACGGACCTTGCAACATCAATCAAACCACTCAAGTTCAAGCTACTCTTCAATCCAAAGCTTGTTAGAATGTCAAGAATTTCAGAATTTGAAAACTTCTCACATGGGAAAAAAACTTCCTTGTTCAACAGATTTTGCAACATTGGCACACGAGGATCATAAAGCCTGGATAGAAACAAAGTTCAGAAAAAAAAAGATCCACAATTACTTAAGAAAGCTTCTTGAGTGATTTATGTGTGTGCAATAAAAATGATTCATCAATTTAACGGGCATAAAAAACTCCACATGACTAGTATTAAGATAATATTTTGTAACTTTTTCACTAGCAAACATAGTAACCACATTCGATGATTACACTAAAATCAAACCCATCCCTATCGTCAATATTAAAGTAGTAAGCTACATAAAATAAAGCCTACTTGCTGAAAGGAGCTGGCAGAATCCATGAACGTAATAAAAGCAGAGCTTCCTAATATGTGAAGGAGATGAAAAGATGCAAGCTTTTATTTATCCTGTGAACTCCAATCAATCAAATCAATCAAATAAATGCCCTCTCACCAGAGCACCAAAAATAAAACTGCTGTTGCAAAATTTTTAATTTACAAATGAATAATTGAAAAACCACAATAACGTTGCAGGATAAAGATCATAATAAAATTTACCAAAATAGCACAACCTTTTTGTTACATTTTCCTTTCAGAACTTTGACCACAAGATCTATGCATAAGGACCAAGAGCTATCAAAAACCATCAATATAAACGAAGAGAAAAAGGTCGAAATAGTCATCAGACTGTTTGTATGAAGCCATTTTAACTCCAAACCATAAATCTGCACAATTTAGTCTATTAATTTCTCAAATATGATCTAAAATAGTTCATCTGTTGGATTAATTTAGATCAAAATTGAGAAATCAAGAAATTATTTTGAATCATCTTTGATAAGTCAAAGAACTAAACTAGACACATCAAATCATGAGAGACAAAAATGGCCCCATCATAAATAGTTCAAGGGCCATTTTGATCTTTTTCCTAGGCAAAGATAGCACCAGTATGTTGACTTCAAAAACAAATAAACTATAATGAAAATAACACAAAGATAATGAAAACAATAAAATAATTGAAATCATAGATCTGTTAGGAAAAGCCACCTCCCTCAAGCCTCTTCAATGTGATGAGAGAACTCAACACTAGTTTATTTTTTAAATAAATTAGGTTTTCTAGCCTATATTTCTATGGTGTTAAATCAAGCTTATTTAGATCCAATGTCTACACTTTATCAACACGAGCCCTCATAGTTTTTTATCTCAAGTGCTCATGGGAGAGCACTCTTGACTACAGAGGTTGCTAGGCTCAATTTTAAATTCAAGATTTAGAGTTAAGCATTTAGGATTAAGATGAATTTACTTGAGTGAAGATCCTAAGACGAATAAAGGTAAATCAATCAAAATCCCATGGTATCATCATCCGAGTATACCAATCTTCTAATAATAGAGGATTTTGAGCTGTAACAACAAAAAAACATGACTTATGAACCATTAGTTCCCTCACAAGCATTTCAAGCAAACAAAAATGGATGTATGTGTCAAAGATGTTCTTTTAAGAATAGCATTGACTCATTTACTATTCGAGGGCTTGTATTAATTTTCATTGAATAGTTAAAACGCATTGATCGCAATAAAAAAACACCAACACTACTATCTTTGTGCTTGAGAGCTCATCTTCCATGTGATAGATCAGGTTTAGTTCAAAAACCCTTGATGTTCAGACCAAAGTTCATTTAGATCTAGGTTCGAATATAGTTAATTATCTATTTGGCACATAGGAAAGCACCATCAATTAGGGATGGTTGTTTAGTCTTGATTATAGGCTTGGGTTTAATATTTAAATTTTAATGGAATTGATGAAAAATGATTGAGGAGAAGAAGGTAGACTCAATCAAAATCCTATGGGTCCATCAACCTATAATTACATAAATGGGCAAAGAGTCATAACATATAACGAATTTGATTAGCAACTATGAGTTTCCTCCTCTCATGTATCACAAACATATAGAAGTGAATATATGTTGGTTTTGGTTAGTTTTAGTTTTAATGGCTTATTAACATAAGAGCCCTGAATATCGGATGGAATTGAGGTTTATAACTATTAGAACGCCTAAGTTTTGTTAATGACTTCATTAGTTTTATCCCAACTTGAATTAGTTGGGATAACACTTGCATCTAATGAAAGGCCAAATCCAAATAAATGTAAGTATAAACAAAAATCCGAAGCATACATGAACTACCCACTTCCTGATAATGGGCTTACCAAAGCAAAACTTTACTAAAGGAAACCTTCTCCATAAAACTTACAAAATAATCTAAATCCAACCCCATAGGTGTTCATAAATCAAAACTTTAAAATATATATTTTAAAGCCTAAAAATTGAGTGTTTGTTGTAGTGTTATTTGAGATTGTAGTACACAATTGCATATATCTTATTTGGCTAGGAATGGATAGAATGGTGACAACAAAAAATTCCAAAATCCACGAAATAAACTTCGAGCACTTCAATAACTTAGAATTAAACAATTGATTTGAAAATTTTAATAACAATGGAAAGTTATGATAAATTAGAAATGAAATTATAACACCCCACAATTTCATCTCCTAAACAAAAAAAATGTAATATAAGTGGGTACAATTCAGTTCATTAAACCTATCACTAACATTTATTCTTAAAATATACCCATCAAACTAGAGCAAGTGACAAAGTAAATCACATGAACAACTTAAATAGATCATATAACATAATATCTAACTTACATATATCTAATACAACAACAACAACAACAACAAGCCTTAATCCCACTAGGTGGGGTCGGCTACATGAATCCTTCATCTCCATTGTGTCCTATTATGTGTCAAATTCTCATTTAATTCAAGATACTAAGATCATTTTTTATACATCTTAACCAAGTCTTTTTACCTCTACCTTTCTTAACATAAGGCAAATCTAATGCATCTACTCTCCTAATCGTCATCTGACCGACGCTTTATGTGGCCAAATCCATCTAAGGCGACTCTCCTAATCTTATCTACCACGGAGCTACTCCAACTTTTTCCTAACATACTCATTTTGCATTCTATCTCTAAGAGTAAAGCCACTCATCCACCTAAGCATCCTCATCTCTCAACACTTAACTTAGTCTTATGCTTCTTATTGGCCAACATTCTCGCACTATAAGTCATTGTGTCTTACCACCATCTTATAAAATTTTTCCTTAAGTTTTAAGTGAAACTTTTCTATCACATAAAGCCGATGCATTCCTCCACTTCAACCATCCAACTTGAATTCTACTAATAACATCTCCATCTATTTCACCATCATTTTGAACAATAACTTAAATATCAATCGCCACTCTTATTAATGACTTGATCACCTACAACACTACCACTAAAACTTCTACAACTAAAATTACACTCCATATATTCAATTTTAGATCTACTTAAACTAAAAAACCTTTAGACTCTAAAGTTGACCTCCATAATTCAAGTTTCGTTGGACTCTCTCTAGTATTATCAACAAGAAGAATGTCATCAAGAAAGCATACACACCAAGGTACATCTTCTTGTAAATGCCTCGTAAGAACATCCATAACTAAAGTAAAAAGATAAGAGCTTAATGTTGATCCTTGATGTAATCTAACCAAATAGGAAAATATTTTGTCAATCCTCCTTGTTTTGGACACAAGTAATGCTCTAGTATACATATCCTTAATGACTTGAATATAACCAATATTAACTCCTTTTCGCTCTAAAACTCTCCAAAGAACATCTCGAGACTTTATCATAAGCTTTCTCTAAATCAATAAATATCATATGTAGATCCTTCTTACTTTCTCGATGCTTCTCCATCAAACCTCTTAACAAACGATAAAGCATCCATAGTAGATCTACCGGCATGAAACCAAACCGACAGAGAAACTTCTATATCACATCGTAACCTATGCTCAATTACTTCTCCCATAATTTTAATGTATGGCACATTAATTCTCTATAATTTGTACACTTTGCATCACCTTTATTCTTAAATATAGAACCAACAAACTCTTTCTCCACTCATCTCGATCTTTTAGTCTTTAAAATAACATTAAAAGATTTGTAAGCAAGAAATTTCGATCTCCTAAACATTTCCACTTCTATTGGAATATTATCCGGCCCTATCGCTTCCACATTTCATTTTCTTTAAAGCTTCACTAACTTCGATTTACTAATACGACGATAAAATGAAATTCTCTATTTTGTTTGTGATTAAGGTTGCTAAAATCAATCGTATTTTCAAATCCTTCATTAAAAGTTTATCAAAATACCTCATCCACCTATTTTCAATATCTTTTCTAAGAAAAGAATTTATTATTTTCATCCTTAATACCCTCACTAATTATGTCTTTACTTCTCCTATCCCTTTGTCTAACTTATACATACATCTTTCACCTTCTTTGTATGTAATCTATCAGATAAATCACTAAAGTTTTAAATTTTTCATCACATATCGCTTTAGAATCTCTACACCACTTTATATCTTTCCTAATTCTCCGAAGTTTTTACATCTAAACCAACTTTATAACAACGCTTTTATTTCTTATCTTTTCACACTCGACTCCACCACAAACTATTCTTATTAAAAGAGTTTTTTCCTTGATTCTCCAAGACATCTTTAAAGAACTGCTTAATTTCACTTGATATTTTTCCCACATAACGTTCTTATGAACATCCCAAATTCTAATTTCTTAGCTCTTCTTAAAAATATTTTATTTGTGTTCTTAAGATCCCACCATCTAATCCCATAGATAATAATTTAATTTATTTTTCTCTTACAACCTTTCATCTTAAAATCTAAAACTAATAATAGTACTTAAAATTTCCTTGAATGACCTTACAATCTTTACAATCTAAACGATCTATTTTTCTTATCGAAAATAATCAATCTGTTTTACTAGATCCATTTTTATAAGTAATAATACGTTTCATCTCTTTTCTTAAATAAAGATAAGAACTACAAAATCATTTCAAGAAAATCTAATATACCTACCTTCTTCATTACTACCCAAATCCATAACCACAAATACTTTTAAAATCTTCTACCACTCTACCAACATACGCCCATTTAAATCTCCCCAATAAATATTTTTTTCTTCAAGAGGTATCTTTTGTATTAATCCCTCCAATTCATTCCAAAATTTTCTTTGAGCTTACCTCCAAACCTATTGAGATGTATACACTTATAACATCATAATCTTAAGATCAACAATAATCTTTAAAACTATAATTCTATCTCCACATCTATTAATACTTATAACATTATCCTTCAAATTTTATCTATAATCACACCTACATCATTTCTAGTTTTTACCAATATCAAAGTTTAAAACCTAAACTATCTAATGATTAATACAAATCAATTGAATGAATGCATTTCAAAAAAAAATTATATATCAACTACAGAGCTTCTAATAAAAATTAACGTTCATTTACATAAAATATTAAATTTTCATCATACGCATATCTCAACGAGTCTTATATATTGCACCAAAAATACACATCAAAACATGAATAGTTACTTTAAAAGATGATCCTAACTAAAAATCAACCTTATATCTCCCCTCACCTAAAATAACAACGAAAGTAATATCTAATGAGCTAAAAACTTAGCAAGAAATGATTCTAAAATAGAATTCAAATATTCATGAAATTAGACCAATATTATATGTTAATCATGAAGTCAACAATATAAGAAAGCAAAATTAAATATAGACTATTATAATGTATTACCTTTAATTATTATAAAATGGCTTTTCCTAGATAATAGCTACATAACAATATGTGAGAAATTCTTAATGTAGAAAATGTTAAGAGACATTTAATATTCCATCATAAATATGCACTTATGATCCACACTAGTCCTACTTACAAGTGTCAACGTATGAGACTATTCCTTTCATAACACCAATTTACTTATTTCTTTTACTTATTAACCTAGAATATCTTATTTTAGCATTATAAAATGTCATTATGTAAATCTATATTTTTTAGCCATCATAAGATAGTGGATTGTATCAAACTCATATCGCATATCATAGGATTGAAAAGTCATCCCTAGGCTATACATTAAGAACCTATTGCCTCCATAAGAGCTCATCTTTATCGTCATATTTGTACAAGTTATCATAAACATATCACTTTAAGAAAATCATTTTCAAAACTATTTCACCTTCATATAAAGCTCACCATTATTGTCCTCTTTAAAAGTTATCATACATATATAAATTTTAAAACCATTTTGCCTTCATAGGAACTCACTTTTGTTGACATACATATATAGATTATTAAACACATAACTTTAGAAACTCTTTTGTCTCCATAAAGATCACTTTTATCGCCTTACCTATATAGATTTTTTGACCTTCATGCATGCGCCATAAGTCAAGACGAGCTCACAAGATGAATTCAACGAGCTCGCCACAAGCAAATCGAAATAAATGCACTCCAAAAATCAATTGAAATGATCTCGATCGACAACGACTGCCATCGCGTCAAAACATCGAAATTGATCAGAATATGCATCTTGCATAATTTGACGATCGACCAATCAAGGAGGATTGCCGATGCGCTGACACGCATATCGAGGTCGGGAAGCCACGACGATGCACAAACAACCTCCGTTCGCAAAATTAATAGCGTTGTTAGCGTAGAAACATCAAAACCTATCAAATGAGTCTGGTCGCGCTCAATTCAGACGAGTATGCATGAGTATCGAGCAATCGGATACAATAGCATGCAAATCAGAGATGAAATACACTCGATGGCACCGAAAATCAGTCAAAACGATCTCCAATCGACGAACGGACTCCGCCATGGCATTAAGAACGTCGAAATTGATCAGAACATGCATCTTGCATAATTCAATAGTCGACCGATCAAGAAGGACGGCCGCCGATGCACTGACACGCATATTGAGGTCAGGAAGCCGCGCCAAATCCCAAACGACCTCTGTTCGCGAAATATCATGTCATTAGTGTTGAAACGACGAAACCTATGAAATGAGACTATCCGCGCTCAATTCAGACGATTCGCCGAATATCGAAGAAGCGATAATGCAAATTTGAAGAAATTGATCATTCGTTCGACCAACCAAACGGCCCGATCACGAAATGGACTACGCCGTCGCCTAACATCGAATAAAATTAATATATATAATACATATGTAATAATATTAGCGCAAAAATCCAAATTATGGCAAATAAAATAATAAAAAAATATATCCTATAAATACCCCCCTTAAAATCCTAAACCTAGTTTTTTCCATCCCCACTACCACAACCGGTCGTCCCCCTCTCTCCCGTAAGCTCACATCCCTCCTCTCTCTCTCCCATCTCCTCACAAACTGCTCTGCCTCAGGCAATGACGGGTCAAGTTTTCAAACATCCTGTCAAGACTGAAGAAAACACTATAGTAGGTCAATGTAGGAGATCAGAGAAATCATTGTTCACGCCAAAGCACTGAGCGGCTGCCAGCGCACCGAAGCACCAGCGGCACTGTGGCGCCCACTGCGACACGAGCGCCAGCCTGCGTCTGCGGAGCTCATACAAGACCTTCATACCGATCACTGAGTGCCTGGCGCCCATGAGCGCTGCGGTTCTCGGCCCGATGCCCGTGTTTCGGGTTGTTGACCAGTACCAGACACGCTCTTTCTTAGCGTGATAAATCAGATTACTTGGTGTATAAATAACCGTACACGCCTTTCTTAGCGTGGCGGGGAAATTTGTACTTATTTGCATATGTATAAGCACACGCCTTTTTTTTGGGGGAGAAATCATTATCGTACCTTCGAGCCTCACATGTCTTTCTTAACGTGGAAATGTGCATTCCCATGATTTATACCACCCATACACGCTTTCGCTAAACCCGTATCACTGGCCTCCTATACGAGACAGGATGATGTCAAAATGCTACCGAGCTTCACATCGACAGGGAGATCTACACAGCTTAACATAAAATCATGTTGTAATATAAAATTGTTATTTAAACTAACATTGCAGGTGTATCAGTACCCGTACACGCCTTTCTTGGCGTGGCGGAAAAATCTGTTTCAACAGGTACTTTAGAGCCCCATATATGTCTTTCTTAGTATGGTGAGAAGGCGCATTCAGGCTGTGATTTATACCAACCATACACGTCTTTTTTTAGCGTGGAGCCCAAAGATACTAAGTTCCCTACACGGACCAACGGATCAAAATGCTATCAAACTTCTACACCGACAGTAGGGATAAACAAATTAATAAAAATCAATTAAAAGCTAAAATTAATGTTTTAAACGACATTGCAAATATAAAGACTGACGCTTTTCTTAAGGAAAACATGTGTTCATACGATCATCTTGTCTTTCGACATCAGGATAACTTATTCGTGGTGTTTACACCACCCATACATGCCTTTCTTGCCAAATACCGCCAGAAATTTCCTTATGACTGGAGGCCAATGTCTAAATTTTATCTAAAAATTTATACTTACAATGGAATTCAGTAAAAACAAGCAATATTATACAAATTCTTTAGATTTAAATTAATGTTGAATCAAATACACCAGATGCGACACTACGCCGAATGCTTAAACTTGGTCGAACGCCGAGGTGATTCGACGGTCTTGCGACCGGCCCGTTAACAAAATCTAAAAATTTAATAAAGTTATTATAATATCAACCCAATAAAATATCTGAGAAATTAATTATGTCATATAACAGCATATCTGATCATTTATTATTAAGTTAATAAATGACAAGATCAAACAAAGAAAACAATAAACCATCGATACGTGTTGAATGGAGATTTCAACCGGAGGGGATACTTCCATCAAAATATGATTACAATTTTAAAACAAATTAATTTATATTGAATATCAATCTAAATGCAGAATTTAAAATATCACTGAGCTATAAATGTCTAAAAATTCAATAATAAAAAAACTTAAAACTAAAAAAATTCAACTCACCTTGCGCAATTGTTTGTCGGAAGTGACAAATTGAGAAAACTCTAGCTCACAAAAGAGTTGCTGTCAAATCAATTACACGACTATGTTTACTCTCAAACAATCTCATACAAGCAAGAACGTCTGTTCCTGACGCTGACGGCCAATACGCTCCATATGATACAAGCAATTTACCCGATGGCTATCCCCAAATGACGCCATTATATCACGATCACATCGAGATCTCCCTAATGGCTTTTCAGTATCACAACTCTTGAGCTTGGAATACAAAGACGGAAACAGACGGTCGGACGGATAAAAAAAAATATTTCTTAATATTTCCAATCATAAATAAAATCTTCAATCATACAAGAACCACTACAATCCAACAAATGATTTAATAATTGTCCATACATAAATATTCTAACAAAGTTCAGGAGAAAATACACTTTAAACATAACTCAACATAATTAATATAACTACCTATCTCGCTCTAATGCAGAAACACGATTTTCCTTCTATCACCATTTAGAGGATGATTTCAAAAAATCCAAAGAACTAACAAATTAATATAATTCAACGGGCCAATTATCTTATACTATAAGAACAAGAAGAAAAAGATGACGCTTTTTTTTGTTCACATTTACATAAAAGAAATTTGCTCAAACAATCAAACATATGTGAGGTAGGTATACATAAACTTTTCATATGAACTTTTACTTCTATATTTATCACCCGTCTTGGAGTCATAGTCAAAAACCTTTACAAATACTCATCCAAAGGACAGAATATTACCATTACCATTTGCCAAATCATCGCCATTTTTCATCATTACGCGCACTTTATCAATTCCCAAATTTACCATAAAGGAACTTCACTTCAACGCACATTCATAAAGATACAATCACGCTTACATTAATTCATAACCGACAAGAATCGCTTAACTTTATAACGATCATGTAATGATCCAAGATTCAAGTTATTATCCAACACGTAAAAAACAAGAAATTATATCACAATTTATTTAAAAAAGGAAAATCATCACAACTCGATGAAAAAAAAGTCATAATCATACGAATACATTTCATCAAAAAATTAAAGATATTTTACCATAAATGTAAGAATATAATTACCCACTTTAACAAGTTTTCTCAACCTCCTTTCCTTTAACGCTTTTAATTTAAATTCTATAACATAAAATAAAGTGATTTAATATATTTCATTAAATGATTATTTACCCTCTAAATGATTCTAATTAAATTAATGATAATATAACTTAAGATAGGTTTAATGTTTATTAAATTTGAAATCATATTTCATATGTGCTTAATACTAATTACTTAACTTTAATTCATCATACATATTCTCAATTAATTTATTGTTGAAATCGATAAACCCTAAGTAATTATAAACCCTAAATCAAAAGATTTGAAATAATATTATCATAACATTTAAATTAAAATAATTATATAACTTATTACTTACCTCTCTTTGCCGGGACACGTGACGCGGCTCCCCGCCTTCTTCACGACGCACGCAACGCTGGATCTTCCTCCTCGATCCTCCTCGACGCAAGAGCTTTCCTTTCTTTTTCCTACTGACGCAGACACGCCACACTTGGACGCTCTCTTCTTCTTCCTCGACCAAAGTTACGACTCCTCCTTCCTCCTATTGCCGACGACGGGGCACGCAGTGAGTCTCCTTCTTCTCCTTCTTTCCCTCTCAGAGTTAGGGTTCATTGAGATATAAAACCAACACCTCGAATTTTTTTTTTTCATTTTAACCGCATGCATAAAATTTTCTATTATCATTATTTTTTTTTTCGAATTTTAATTATTACACTTTGAATCTGAATCATAGAAGATACTGATAAGAAAAGACATAATGACTTAAGCTTGCTCTGGGACAAACACCACCCTGCGCCTACAGGATTTCGACGAACACATGTTGTTAATAAGGATCCTTCTGGGGGTCGACTATCTCCTCCGACCAAGTAGATAAGGATCACGATAAATGAGACGACTAAAACCACGATGGGATCGAGCGCCATCGTTCCCAACATCCGCTTTAAATTAAAGTGATGAATTTCATAAATCCAAATCTAAAACTCCACTTGCTACTATTATATGTTATACATTATCTAACGACAAATTTTAATCGAAAGTTCTCTAAGATTAAACTATAGCTGCCTATAAGAAACCCGAACCGGATCTAAAGTCCTCACAAAATAAGAGAAATCTGGTAATAGCTTTATCTACTATTTTATCCGCTTCAAAAATTTCACCGACATTTTAAACCACTCTCTTAATTGAGAGGTTGGTGACGAATTTTCGGAGTCCACAAGATTATCATAAATATATTAACTTTTGAATTCTTCCGTCTCAATATGGGCTCACTTATATTGCCTTATCAAAATAAGTTAACACAAACATATCATCTTGACAACCTTTTTGTCTCCATATGGGCATAACTTCAAAAACCATAACACAGTTATTATTAAAATATCATTGTCAACCTAGCCATATGCATGACCTTTCTTAAGCTCATTTCATTTTCATTATTGAACATTTAATTGCTTATATCATCCGTATTAAACATTCAATTCAATTAAGTACATCAACCTTACTTTGAAAAAAATAATTTTTTAATAAAATGGTAACATACTTCTAATACTTTAAATGTATAATTTTTAAATTTTAAAAGTATACATTTATCATTTAATCATAATTAATAAGGCATAATTAGATAGTTTGCAATATTAATAATCTTATAATACATGGCTTACTTATAAATCAAACTTATTTATAAAATTTTATACAAATAGTTAAAGCAATTTACTTCCTAAATTAAAAATTGAGTTCCACATCCAATTGATGATTGACTCCAAAAAAAATTTATGATTATAGTTACCATGAAACTATCCTTTTTATATACAATTTTACGAAATACAACTTTCTCAAATCATAAGTTTTCCTAAATTGCAATTCAATTCTAAATCAAAATAGCATCAAAATGCCCTCTCCTCATACAAATTTTAATACTAAATAGACTCAAATTGAAGTTGATTGTTGCAGAAATAAAAAAAAATGAATTTAACCTCAAAAATCTCACTTCCTTCTTCCCTGCTCTTCCTAACGGCTTATTTCAGATGCGGATCTCTATTCTCAATTGTTAAGTCAGGGAATGAGCTTATGGAATTAAGGTTGAAAGCATTTATATCTACTTATAAATTCAATATTAAATAACAAATCACCACCATCCAATCCAACGTTGCATGCCATGGTAAGCGAAAATAGAAAATGACAAAACTACATTACAATTCTTTAAGAAATACTATAAAAAATGGAATGCCAATATCAAATAACTTTAGGTTAATATACTATTTAATAGTTTAATTGATTTAAGTTAAATTTTGATTTGTATATATATATATCTGTGTGTGTGTCTCTCAAAATG
The DNA here is from genome assembly GCA_021442155.1 of Cymbidium sinense. Taxonomy (NCBI): domain Eukaryota; kingdom Viridiplantae; phylum Streptophyta; class Magnoliopsida; order Asparagales; family Orchidaceae; genus Cymbidium; species Cymbidium sinense. The sequence continues at coordinate 182,417,444 of CM038221.1, forward strand.
ATTCGAGGGAATAATAAGGTATAAAATTTAGAACTTTTTTATATTTAACCTTTCACATTTTGAGTATTACATAAGCTTAAAGCTTAAGAACAACATGTAACTACAGAAATATCAAAACTTTAGTGCACAAATGCATGACATATTGAATAAATGATTCAATTCAAATACGGATAATGTCGAATCAATTGACTAGATTTACAAGTTGAGGACTCAACTTTAAACTTACTACCTCTTAATTGATTTAAAAGTCCTAATGGATCATTATCCTCGAGTCAACTTTTCCATGGGGAAAGAAATCTCGCACTTAAAAACTATCCAAAATTTGGGGCAACAATACCTCCCTTGGATTGTTCCTAAATTTAAAGAGATAAACCTATAATCTATTAGATCTCTCAACAGACAAAGTTATCAGCTCATATACTCTTATTAAAACTCAAAATGACAATAAATCACAATTTTATCCAACACATTGTCTACTGAGCAAGGGTCATAAGACCAATCTTTTAACTTAGCTATAATATCTAAATCTTAAGTTTCATATCTTAGCATATCTAAAGTTGAGATTGTAAGTATTGAACTTCTGAGCAATCACAAATTGGACAATAAGCTCCTGATTTTTAATAAATACAAGCCCTCTTACAAATGAAACCAAACCTTAACCTATACTTGGGATAGCCCTTATGCTAATAAGATTGTTAATTAATCAAGATCAAAACTAATCGAAAACTACATACATTCACCTCAATTTGTTTGAGATACCTAAGAGGAGGAAACTAAAATTTCCTAATCAAATTTATTAAATGTTATGACTTGTTACACTCTGACATTGGCAAACTGAGCCTGTTGACATGCCTGAGATGATTACAGTATAAGCTCTTGACTAAGGTTAGCTCAAATTCTCCAATAGCGCTTTTTTTTTTTTTTTTTTGCTTAATTGAAATATAAACGTTAAACTTGAACCTAAAATCAAGCCTACACAACCATCATTAATTCAAAATGCTTTCTTGCAAATAAGAAAGGTAGTTAATTATGGAGCTTGCACACATAAAAAGTTTGAATCTCATATCTAAAAAAATAATGGTCTTAAAAACAAAAACAAAAATTCTAGTTAAGTAAACTCAATATACCTGATAGAAAATATATTCAAGAGCTAAAATGTGAGATTGATACTTTTCCTAAGCAATCAGATTTCTTGTGGTTAACCATGAGAGTTAGTGACGCAGAATGCATTTGTGAAGGGGGTACGCGGGACATGCCGCATGAGTGATGAGAAGGCTCTCATCTCCAATCTCTCGTCTATTCAAATTGAACCGAACAAGAGCCAATTTAGGCCCTTTCAAGGATGGTTCAATCATCCTAGATTAAGTTTATTGTGTTATGATATAAATAGGTCTTTAGGTGTTTTGGGGATAAGTTCTTTTGTTAAATTTTGAATTGGAGACTATTATCTCTACTTTCTCTCCTTTCTAGTTGTATCCAATTCTCACAAGTGGTGTCTGGGGTTGTATCTTCTGTAGATTTGGTGGTGAATCATATGCCAGCCTTCTAGCAGTTATCATGATGTTTCAGGCATTGAAATTGATGTTTTGCAAGTTGAATTCTCACCAACAGCATATAACAACCTTCCATAACTCTCATATAACATTTCCCCATCCCTTTATTGAACTCATACTTGTCAACAGCAAATGGCACACTATAATGCAAAACTCCTCGTAGAGCCATGGTGCATGGTGCATGGTGCATGGTGCATGGTGCATAGCGCATGGAAGATGTGCACCATTTTAAATATGGTTGTGCGTCATGCGCCATTGCCTATACATGGTGCAAATAGTGCGCGCCATTTTGATGGGCCGAGCCACGAGATATAAATGGCGTCGAGGGTACGTCGTGTCATGCCATGTAATTTTTTGCCATTGACATGTATGATAGGTACCTTTTTGACTTCCTTGGGCGATATCAGCTAATACCAATAGAAAGTTTTGAACTCAAATTCAAATAACCAGTGCTCCGAACATCATGGGGTAATCTAGTTAAATTAAAACTAATATATCACATGGACTGGAATCCCCCAAGCTAAAAAGGTGGGGTTAGTGCTTTTTAGAGAACTCACTAAATATTAAGTTGTCACTTGGCACTCAAAATAGAACTCCATTCAACCTCCACAATAATTTTCCAAGAGAGATAAACTCAAATATGATAAATAATCATAAAAAATCAATATCATATCAATTCTATACAAATGATCTTAAAGTAATCTCATGTTAACAAGGATGAAGCAAACTCCCATCGAACTACATAGCTCTGTACCAGAAATATAGCTTTAAAAAATAGCAACTAATTGAAGGGCCAAGCACATATATTACCTCTCATAGGTAAGCCTATCGATTATAAAGTTATAATGCACTTGATAAGGCATAGAGTCATTTGTTAACCAAAACTAACATTGAAATTGGGTGTTTTAGCAAGCTTTCCACAAAGGTCTACATGTTCCTCTTAGATGTACATTAATTACTATAAATATTATTTCAAGTGTGGCGTAAAAGCAGGATGAGCAATCGTTAACCAAACCTTTTAGATGTACAATTATGAATGTATCATAAAAGAAGAATATCCATGATGTATTAATTATCTATAAAATTTATCTAAAACTCTATAGTCCATTTTAATGATTTAAATTATATGATCTTCCATTAATAATAATAATGGATCCATTAAATGATTATAAAGAATAGTGTATGTTTTGTGCTTATATAGATTATAGATAAACTAACTTTTTACTCAATCTATATTAGCAAAAGTCAAAAAGAGCATTCGTGAAAATGTGTCAGTTCTGGATTGTCCGTCCCTACCACATCTCATGTTTGATTGAAAGGAGTCAAGACAAGATGTAACACAAAGTGAGGTGGTCACTTCTTCTGCAAATTGGGATGCCACTAGTAATAGACAACCTCTCCAATGACAACAATATTGATAGAAAGCGGTGATAACTCGAAGCAGCAAATAAAGATGAGAGGATCTTCGATGGCAAGAGAGGCAAAAAAAAACATAGCCAATTGATAAATATGAGAACCTCTGACTTTGAAGAAGGTTTGAATAAAAACTACGACAAAACACCTTAGTACCACTATTACAATGGCAATTGGAGTGGTTAAAACCACCAATGTAGGCCACAGGCACCCATAGTGTAGCTCCATCATGTTCAACTTTATGCCAAATAGTAAAATAAATGTTGGAAAATTTTAAAAGAAAAAAGCAGACCTAACGTAATATGGACAGAAGTTGATCAAGAAATTTTAATTAAAATAAGTTTAACAACCAAGGATTAATAAAGCTAACCAGCTACTTATGATAAAGCAAATTCCCCCAATTGAATATTATTGTTAATAGAATTCAACTCAACAGTTATTTTAAAAACTATTTAAGTCATAAATATACTATTTATACCATCGATCATACAATCAAAGTCTATATTACTTTCCAAACAATTGTACTGAACTGGCAATAAATTTGGACAATAAACTCAATCAACTTGTTTGAATAGCTTTCAATATAAGGGCAAAGGTGAAAAGTCTAGCTAAGATGCAAGCATCATCAATATGAGATGTGAAAAACGGTGATAATAAAGGTGCAAATTCCTGACTGTTTATTGACAAAAATTTATTGGTCAATATCCAGTACTGATTATATGCATTAAAGTGAGATCATTGAGAACATACCTGGAAGGATGCTGCCAAGAACCATCAGCGGCTAAAACAAAAGGCAATTTAGATAGTGTAGATCTAATGGAATCATCCTCTTCAACCAACAGTTTCACATCAACTAAGATAGCTGAAAGAATGGCTGATTGTAAGAGGAAACTTTCCATACGATGAAACACAAAGTTTTTGTAAAACTCAGCTTTTGATATTTCTCTAATTCCCAAATGGTTTTGCAAAATACTCTTTTCCCCATCGGACTCTGTTTTGATAAAATTATCATCCACAAGATCCTCAAGTACATCTACTGGTTTAAGCAATTTTACTGGATTAGTCAAAGCTAAAAGGACGTCATTTCTGTAAGACTCAAAAATTGGAAGATGTTTGATTATGTCAATTTGCATTGTGCCCATTTGGCCCCCAGAAAACCACCTGGACTGCAAAATGAAGCTCCTCAGTTCCCTCATCTCTGCCTTGGAGGCATTCAAAAATAAGTTCTTAATATCTTGCAGCCGACAAGAAGCTCGCAGAGCATTCAAAATGCCAATTGCCGTTGCATCCCACACAAAGTTCCTCAAATGGGGATGATCAACGGGCAAGTCAGACCACAAAAAGTAAAACCAAATTTCTGCAGTAATGAAGACATATTTTCACTCCATCCATCATCCCTGATTACAGCAGAATTTTCAACAGGCTGCAAGAGAAAACCATTCTTCACAGGCAAAATAGGCCATGAGTTAAAAATTGAAAGATCGTTACAGTGTGCCTTCAAATAGCTCCAGAATAATCCCATCCATTCAAGACTCGGATGACCTTGATGGCCTGGAGTCCATCGAACCTGCCTAGCATGCTGCCATTCAATTGGAAGAATCCTTGGCAAAAGCTCCATGAGAGAATAGCAAGTCAATACATGCAAGTTAGTTAGGCCAGAATTAGCAATATCTCTTAGCTTCTTCAGCGTTTTATCAGGTATGGAACAGTCAACAAGAAGATATGGAACTGAGCCCACCAGAAGATCAAATACCTCAGTAGATGTAACAAATACTGTATCACCTTCTCCACGTTTGTTAAATGAAGCGAATTTACCATTTGCTAAAGGTAACAAAGGCAATCCATTTAATGAACCACAGAAAGAAATCTCTTTATAGTCACTCAAACAGTAGTCTAATGTAGTGACAATCTCATCTTTCTTCTTAAATCCATAATGGTGGCGAATCAATATGCTTCTTAGAAACTGAGGTGTGAGAAAATGCAGTGAGGGGCATGAGTCCATAAACCTTTTGACAAACTCATTTGATACGCTAGCTACCGGTAAGCCAGCTTCTGATAACACTTCTGCAAGCTCAATCATGTTTGGAAAAGTGAAATCAGGAAATATGGCCTGTCTTGCCGAAATCCACTGCCCACCTCTAGCTTTTGTGTACAAAACAGACAGTTTTTTATCAGACAGAAATACATAGAATTTCCTCACCATTGATTCCCATGGTTCAAAGCCAGTGGAAGTAGGCCAAAAGGAGAAATAAAGATCGCATGGACCAACCTCTTGCGCAATGAAAACTAGCAAATGACCATAAGCAGGAGCAATAACATCTTCGAGAAGACAAAGGTTCCACTCTGAACGAACTTTTCCACCACCCGCCATGTCATTACCAAACCATATGTCTCTTCTGTTAGAAGATAATTCAAAATATGCATTAATATGTGTTGGAAGGCCAGTACTAATTGGTAAGGGGAGGAAGCAAAAGGCCCTGCCCATAAATTTTTTTCTGTAATGTACTGCAGACGCTTGGTCTAGAGCAACTAAACAAGTATAAGAGTCTACTTCAGTATTTAAGAAATCATCTTTTAAATCCTGCAAGCTAGTAGAGTGCAAGTAACAAGCAACTGACGCCCAGGGAACAAAATTAAATGATTGGTTAACCATAGATAGAGATATACTTTTAGCACATCCACCGCCTATACATTCGCTAACAACCCAAACATGTAACTGTGAACCAGTAAGACTTTGTTCCAGCAATACAATCTTCTGGCAATTCCATGGTAGGTCTCTTTCTGCAATTTTAACCAATTTCTTCATGAACTGATCCCTATCCATTCCATTTTGCTTTCTGTGTATAAAGTTGAGCATGGTATGATGGGGATGTGGCTCCTTTTCAAGCCCACTACCACTGTGCCTGGACACAGTGTGTACTAACTGCATCTCAAGGCCAGAACCATCCTTTATGAAAATAGTTACCTTTTGGATATTATGAAGAAAAAGTAGCGACTCAGATACAACTTCTATGAAAGAAGAGAAAAGCAACTCCACATCATGAGGCGAATACTTTTCTTTCTTAATCTGGCTTCTGTGAGCTGCAGTTTCATTCCTGAGTGGAAATCGAAATAGGGTACCAGGAAATGGTTGTTGTAAATCACAGCCAAAGTGTAAGAATGGCATGAACTGATCTGGAAACTGCTCCAAGATCTTTCTTCCAACAAATTTTATCCTCAGGCCTGGATGAGTTGGTGATATGCCTGGCAAGTGGCTAGCATGAGGATCAAAAATCACAATGTTCTCACCAGAAACAAAACCAGGTATATCTGTAAAGTGATAAACGCAATTGAAGCCGAGCCCAAACCTTCCTATTGCACAAGGCTTGTCAAGTTTGCTGTCTTGGCCAATTCGTGATATTGCATACAGATCCTGGGAACTGAAAACCGAATCATTAAAGCAGTAAAGGGCCGGACCTTGCCATTCTGCCATTTGAGGAGAAAGAATGGATGAAATACCATATTGAGTTTTATCTAAAAGGAAAATCACTTCAGAAGCCTGTGCATCATCAGCATTTTGTACTAGCTCAAAAAGTATCCCCGGCCCATCTGCATACATTTCAACAATATGCTTGAGCCTTGTTGTTAATGCCTCATGTTGCCCAAAGGCTTCAGCAACTCCTGATAGACTCAGATTCATTGAATCAGAACTTTCAGCAAGTAAAAGACGACGAAGAGAACGCACACCAAGTTTTTCTGCAATATCATTTGAAATGTTGCCATGCACAAAGTTATGTATATTATTCATAGGATTCAGAGAAACACTAGATCCATCTCCACTTGTATTCCCTCCCAAATTAAGTAACCAGGGGGCATCATTGTAGACTAAATCAGTTGCTGGGACTAACCTAGATAAGAAATCAGGTAAATAACTTTTAACATACAAATGCTGAAACTGAATTTCAGCAAGATGCTGAGCTAAAGAAACTGCTGTTCTAAGCTCTTGAGCATCAAGTGGGGTGCTGCCTTTTTTGTCCGCCATTCGGCAAAGAATATTAGCATAATCTGCAGGCTTCAGGTACTCAGGTACTCCAAGTTCCAAAAACAGATCTCTGAATACAGCTAAATCAATAGGAATAACGCGTATGTAGGGAGCCAAATAAAACTGGCCATTAAGAACGACCTCACTGACAGTTGAAAACCCATCACCCACCCAAATCCATCTACAACCTTCGACAATGGCTTTCACAATGTCCATCTCATCTGAGCCTATCAAATTTGTCAATAGGGAGTATATTTTAGGCATTTCTATTGCTAATTCTTGTCGAAGAGCCTGATCTACCACAATCTCATTGTTTTTGCCAAGTTCGAGCAGCTGAGCAGCAATCACAGTTCCGCTTGGAGGGGAATACCAACCTAGGCTTGACGACAAAGCCAATGAGCGGCATTCTCCATCAAGAATTCGTGAACTTGCAGAAACAAGCCACATATCTTCCCTTGGTCTAACTATCTTAGGAGGGGCAACCATGGATGAAACTCCAGGCCATGGCAAAGCAGCATGGGTTGCAGAAAGCAATACAGGGCACCAGCATATCATTCTAAGATCATTCCAGAAATTTTCAATACCATCCGGTGAAGGATAATTACCACACTTTATGGATGTAGCAACTCTTGCAAGCATCATATTTACACCCTTCCGACTATCATTGTTATAGAACCACTTATCTGCGTGAACTTCAAGATATGAAAGAAGTACCTTACCTCGTAAATAAGCCTTCAACTGATCCTCGTGCATTAATGATTCAACATGACGTGCACTCATAATAATTGTGTCGGGCGATACCGAGGTTCTAAGTCCCAAGCAGAGTAACATGTCTAGAACACTGTGTTCTCGAAATAACCCACAAGGAAAACAATTTGATTCCTCAAGAAGAGCATAAAGTTCATCAATACGAGGATCGTACAGAGATTCTGGGCAATCTAAGCTTCCACTGATGGTGGGAATAAATTTCAATACACGCAGAGATTCCTTAAGAGAAGAATCATTCAAACACAGTTGTGGTAGTTCTTTTAGAACAGAGAGCATAACCGCATCACGAACATCAGCTTGCAATTCACCCAGTCTACTTAGAACATATTTCCTGTAGAAAGCAGATTTCTGCATACGCTCAATCCCAAAGTACCTTAAGAAAATCTCTTCTTCAATGATAGATGAACAGAAAACAAAATCACCATCCAGAAAGCATATGGGAATATCTACAGGTGGTAAGTATCTCGTAGGACTTTCCAGATTATGAAAATGAATGTTTTCAACATTCTGTTCACCATAGACTCTGTAAATAGGAAGCTTCTTTGCATTTTTAATGTGAATCTCAGAAAGAAAACCACCATGATACCACCTTGGATCAAGTAGAAACCTACTGAGCTCAATTTTCTCAGGAACAGAGAGAACATGAAAAAGCAACGATATTTCATTCCCCCCAGACGTAACAGTGTCAAAAATAGAATTCAGAATGCAACCAGCATCACTATCCGAAACATATAGAGATAAATCACGATGCTTGATTTTGTATGCTGGATCAAGGATTTTACAGCCAATTTTCAGTAGAATCTCACGCAATGTTTCAGATAGCTTCTCTGCATTAATAAACTTTGAGGTTTTTGATGTTCTGTAGAGGTACCCTGAAGTAGATGGCAAAATAGGCCACTCACCAAATGTTGATATATCATAAGATTGACCTTGAATATAGTCCCAAAAATATGTAAACCAACTTGCAGTTGGATGAGAAGTGCCTACACCAGGATTCCATGGCACCCTGTTTTTACACCTCCATTCAGCAGGAAAAATCCTTGGGAACAACTGCAGAAAGTATTTCTCATTGAGGAATGCAATGTTTGCTTGAGAACCCCTAGCAATTTCAGAAAGGCTATTAAATAAGTCAGATGGAATGGTTCGATCAATTACTATATCAGGAGTCAATCCCAAAATATGGTATTCAAGATCACTGCAAATAAAATAATCTGTTCCCTTAATGGCCTTAGCAAAGGTGCCAAACTCACCATTTGCTAATGGAAGCAATGCAAGACCCTCTAAATGTTTCCCGACATCATCAGTGCTCACGTCACTGAGGCAGTATTCTAGAAGAACTAACTTGCACGATTTGTTTAATGTGCCCAGTTTGATACTATCCTTTAGGAAACTCCGTACTACCACAGGACTAACCAAACTAATTCTAAAATTTGACCAGAATTTAGTCATTGTCTCAAAAATAAATCCAGGTAGATCAACAATGGGCAAACCTAATAAGACAAGGGCCTCCCAAGTATTTCATTTCTTGGAAATTCCACATCGTGAAAGAATGCTTCAGCTGGGGATATCCAATTTCCAACTTCAAAATTAGAATATAAGACCTTAGCTGAATAGACTAGCCTGTATATACTCTCTACTAAAATACTCCATGGCCCATCGAATGAACCAGTTGGCCATGCAGAATAGTATTGCTTGGTGGGACCCAACAGCTTGCCCAAACCAACCAGCAACTCACAGTACGCTGGAGTAACAACATATTCTAATAGAAGCCTATTCCAGTCAGACCTCAGTTTTGCAACTCTGTCCAAATTAGATCCAAACCATATGTTACGTCTGTTGGAGTAAACTTCAAAGTATCCATTCACGTGAACATTAAACCCTGTTCTTATTGGCAATGGAAGAGAACAGAACAAATGTCCTTGCTTAAGAACATGATCCTATAAAATAAATTTGGATCAGAAAAAAGGTATATGTTGGTATAAACATTTAAAAATCTAAGTAAACAAATTGAACAGTACAAGAAAGACTAGCTCTGAATATAGAGGTATATAACATAAATAGAATAACAAAATTATGCCTTAAAGAAATACAGCAAAAAATAAAAATAGCAGTAATCTAAAAATTATAAATCATAATGGTCTGATATTCATTAGTGGTATATTATATCCTACTAGACAAAAACTTTCTCAAAATAGTATTTCAATCATTCCTAGATGTTTTCTTATGTTTGAATAAAATATTATAATCATCACTTTTAATTTATCTAATTTCATTAAAGTCTCTATATATTTTACATCTTGCCTAAGCTAATTTATACATATTTTCTCTTTCCTTGAAACCAAACCTACTCTACAAGGCACACAAGCAAGAGGGATTGTGCCTTAGCTTGCTAGAGAATGTTGGGAAATTAACAAATTTCTACTTCATTTAAAGATGCTGCAGCAACTAAATAGTAAGTTCCCAAAGGGAGTCCAAAAGATTCTACATCATTGTTTAGGAGTGTGCCAAACTAAGCTCTAATACCTACTAATACAAAAGAATAAGTAATAAAAAATCAATGGAAACAAAACGATAACAACACAATTTTCCTGATCAACATAGGATCCTCTATATATTAATGACATTCCTCATTTTTTAAAGAGTCCACAAAACACATCAATTCCTTCATAAAACATCAAGGAAAATAATACATCAATATTCTAGAGGCTCTATCAAATATTCAAAGCATAGTAGAAAAGCTAAATAACATAATACAAAGAGATTCAAGACATAATATCATGCCACAATGCAATATTTGTCCATGTAATAATAGGGAAAATAATGCAAAAGTTTAACTAATTGATAACAATAATTAGGGCATGAAATTAGTAGATATATTTGAATCTTCTAATGCACGCCTTCTAATATTTGGGACATAATTCTATAATTATCATAAAAGATCATAAGAGATCTATATGTAATAGTAAAAAAAATTTACAAAGATAAAAGTTCTAAAATATTGATGGCCCATTGTTTGCACCTAAAAATGATTAAGAGTGTGTTTGGGATAGTTTTCTGGTTGTTTTGTTTTTTGAGCTTCGTTTGGCCAATTTTGGTCCTTTTTAAAAAATTTATAATAAAAAAGCTGTTTTGAGAAAGAGAACTAGAATGTGGTTACTCGAACTGTTTTTTTCAAGAAAATATTTGTAACACAACACTTTTCAAGTTCTTTCTCCACAATTTACAACTTCAAAAAAGCTACACTGAACATACCCTAAATCTCCTTTTATAAAATCTTAAATTTTGATAAGAATATTTTGATATAAATATATTGGTGTGTGTATAAATATCTCTCTTAATTTACTAATTTAAATTAATAGTCCTACATTTTATTAATTATATAATTCACAATATTAATAATATCGAGTTGGTAGACTATCTCCTCTGACTAAATAGACCAGAGACTATGACAGCCCGAGACAACAAAATCGTGGGACCTTAATTGAGATCATCATTATTCCCCTTAATACCCGCTTTAAGTTAATGACAACAAATTTTCAAATTTTAAACCACACATATTGCTATTATACGCTAAGTTTCTCAGTTCCGAATGACTAGTATTAATTAAAAGTTCTCTTTTATCGTTAGGAGGGGTAATTAACCATAGATGCTTAAGTTGTTTGCACTTAAAAAAACATGACAAGGAAGCTTTTACATCTGAAGGAAAATTGGCCCAAAGGCAAAGAAGACAAAAAAAAAAAGTTGAGCTGAGAGCTCTACAACCATTACCTGAGCAGCCAATTGCGCACCCAGCTTTAGAGCTAGAAGAGAGATTAATAATATCAAATCATTGCCAAGCTCTTCCTTGCCCTCCACTCCAAACCCCAATGCCCCCTCCTTGAACATCACCCTCTACAAGCAACATTGCACTCTCTTCTCTACTTGACTATCAATGCCACCTTCTCCACAAGTATTGTTGCACTCTCAACCATACTAAACTATTGCAGACACCTCTTCTGTGAGCAGTGCTAAACCCTCACCATCCTCCCAAAGCATGTTCCCTAACATTGACATGACCACCAATGTCACCCCCAGTGTAGACACCACAACGAGCATGGCAACCCCATCTTCACCTTCCCCAAGCACAAAAACACACACACACAATACGAAAAGCAAAACGCATATAATTTACCAAATTTACCTCTCAAGAAAATTGGGAATTTTGAGGCATTTCAAATACATTAAAATTTCACTTTGCTTTTATTTAACTTCCAATCAAACAATAGAAGAGATTAGATACAAGAAAAAATAAATACTTTATGAATAGTTTACATGCAACCAAAATGCACCTCTAGACAAATAATAAGTGTGTAACATACATACAAGGATGTGCAATTTATACAAAATAATACCTCGGGTAAGTCATCAGACAAACATAAAGCAACAGATGCCCAAGGGATAAGATGAAGATTATATTCTTTGGCAGCCATGGTGACAAATGCTCCAAGTCTGCTTGATGTCGATGCCATGGCCTGAACTACGAAAAAAGTTTCCATTCTTCTTTCTGAATTACCTCCAGTGATGGCCTCACAAAGAAAATTCACCAAAAATGAATCCACTTGCCAATCTGATACTTCCATTGAACTATGCGATCTCAGAAGTTCCCTGCGATTATGTGCAACTTTTTCTTTCGATTCTCTTACAGAACAAGAATAAACTTTATGTGGCTTATTTACACCAGCATCCCACACATACATTTCAATTGAAATGACGCTTTTAAGAAAAAGCAAACTAAAAACTGCTTCTTCATAAAGTTCAGAAAACATAAAGGAAATATCATCTGCAGTGTACGCTTGCTTAGAAAGCTTACTAACACTGGCCTGATCAGCAGTCCTTAGTGGAAAACGAAATATAGTACCAGGGAAAGGCTTCTTCATGTCACATCCAAAAGCACAATATGGCTGAAACTGATCTTCATACAGAGTCATTGCTGATGAGCTAACAAAATCAAGCCGTTTGCCAGGATTTGCTGCTGAAACATTTGGAAGGTATAGGCCATGGGGATCAAAGAGGACAACATATTTGTTGCTTACAAAGGATGGCAAGTCGGTCAGATGATACACAGAATTGAAGCCCACACTAGTCAAACAATAAAACATGCAAAAACTTCAGTGAAAGAAGCATTTACAATGATATAGCTTTCAAACTGGTAAGATAGGGTAACAACGATCCGACATGCAAATAAAAACCTACTTGATTATCATCTTTATGATAAACAGATAACAAGTAGTAGTAGCCCAGTAATAGAATTAACAAAATAGAAGCCTCCTTGGTGTTTGCAGCATAAGATTAATGCGCTCAAATAATTTTGACAGTATAAATAGAAGATATGAAAGCTAAAAAAATCACAGGTATTTTCATGGTCCATTGCAAGTTTATGTATTAGCATAACTGGTCATACGATGCTAGAGATCTGCTGCAGAATGAGAACTTCTATTTCAATCAAACTTGCTGAGCATCTACAGTTCATATGTAACAAGATCTTAGGTTTAGAAAATCAGAACACTATGCGAGTTTACTAGAATTAATTATGCATCTTCAATGGGGACACATAAGTATCTTTAACATTTTTTTTTTTTTTACTTTAGGATAACATAATTTTAGGTGATTTTCTTTCCTCTCTAACCTCTTCCTTTTTTGTAAGAGTAGGAATGCCTTCATGCCTGTAAATTGCAACCAAAGAACTATTAAAATCATGTAGAAGTATACTTCACTAATCTAATCTTTTGAAGTGATGATTATCTTTAAGTGACAATAGGATGCACCAACCACCTTCAATGGAAGAATTACCAAATAGAACCTTACAGCTGCTATCAAATAGATTAAAGCAGTCAATCTTTCAACCAGCCTTTGGCTTATATTTAGGTATCCATTATATCGCAGGCCTGCCCAATAGTTTCTTCTTTACCCTCTTCCTTAAAATAAAGTGCTAGTCAAATTCAATGAGTAAGATTATACATCAATTCAAAAATTATGCAATTTAAAATGTGTTATTATCATAAGATACAAATACTTACATATGGATGTAACTTGAAACTTAATCTATGAACCTCAGCATGAATCAAATGTTAATAATATTGTGGTAGCAAAATGAACTACTTTTGGGGAACGATCTATACCATAAAAGTGGTGGAATCTCTTGAGCAAAAGAGTTAGCTAAGTTGGTTTGGCATAAGATCTATCAAAAGTAAAAGTTTGAATTCCACAACCTAAATGACCTCCTTGCTCAGCTTGACAAAAGCACGGTCTAGCTTCATTGAAGATAACAAACTAGAACATCGAATAACCTTTTTGAAATAGTTTTTGTCAAAAGATACAAATCATTAACTGTATAGACACATGTTGAAATTTAATATAAGAACTTTGAAATAGATAAAATGTTTTTCCTATTTCTAGAAATGGGTCAAATGTTTATAATATTGTGGGTAACAAAATATACCCTCTCTTAGGGAATGATACAAAATATACATGTGGTAAAATCTCTTAATCAAGCTAGCTAAGTTAGTCGAGTATGAAATCTAACAATAGAGTGATATGGGGTTTGGTCAAGTAAAACAAGTCAAAAGAACTTGCTCAACTCAACATAAGCAACTTCATTGCCTCAACAAGACACAATCGACATGGAGCCTAGTAAACATCTCATAATAACAATATCGTCACTCTTATAGCTTGAATAACCTCCTTTACCAATTCGATAAAAGTCTAGCCTAACTTAGATGAAGATAGGAAACTAGAGCGCCCAAAGCTATGATAAGACAAGAGTTAGGAAATGCCATGTGGGACTCCCTCAAAATAGATCATGACCTTGAAAATTACCAAAAACTCTATTAAAATGATGGATTTATCTACACATTCTCAAGACATGTAGCAATTATATGACTAGGGTTACTGAGAGAAACCTTGGAAAAAAAGTCAACTGAATAAAAGAACATCCTAAAGATATTTTTAGATTTTATACAATCCAATACTTGGTTAAGATGTATAAAAAATGACCTTAGTATACTTGAATTAAATGAGAATTTGACACATAATAGGACACAATGGAGACAAAGGATTCATGTTGCCGACCCCACTTAGTGGGATTAAGGCTTGTTGTTGTTGTTGTTGTTGTATACAATCCAATACAAAGGGATCCTTTTTCGAGCTCCTTCTTCCCTAAATTCTATTCAAACATTCAGCAAAAGAGAAATTCATTGCCTGGATTAATATGTCTCTCACTCACCCTCACCCATCCTCAATTCATCTCTCCTTGAATCAATAAAACCTACAAATCTGACCCTCATAATCTTCCAATCAAAAGTGTGGGCATCAACAAACATGCAATGATATAGAAATAATATTATGATTTGTGTGCATGTGATTATGTATAATTCCAAAAGCAAAATCTAACTCATGTCTATCTTCCTAACACAATTATTCTAAGCTTTCTCCTAATAACCATGCCAATTATAGCCAGATAATTAGAGCGACAAAAAAAAGCAATTTTATAAAATGCCAACAACATTTACTTGCATTACTAAATTGCCTCCTAATCAATAGTTAAATTGTTTCATATCACTAGTAAATACTAATTTCAAACTGAATTCCTAATTAGCACCATAAGGTCATGAATGAGGATTGCCTTAATCAACCAAGATAACTCGCCAATGTGTATGCACCTTCCTCAAACAATTTAAAATTCCACAAAAACTAAAGCTCCTAAGCTTCGCATCACTTCGACCAGAAGAATTTTATGTCAGAATACCAGTTTTATAAGTTAAACAGCTAAATTCTAAGCTTACTAAAGCTCCTACAAAGTAGGCATGTACCCAACATACCTTAAGAAGAATTAACACCTCTAAAAAAACTAAATTTCCTGTGCTGCAATTTGTATACAGCATCTTGTTATGCAAAATGCATCCAGAATGGAATTTACCCAAACCGGCCAGTCTTCCAGGTCTGACTCAGCTTCCTGCTGTCACCAATCCGAGAGATGCTTAAAAAGTCGTCCTCCGTGAATACCGCATCATTGTAAGCAAGAAGCGCCGGGCCCTGGAACTGCGAGAGCTCGCTGGACAGCAGCGAATCCACGCCATGGAAACGGCGATCGAGGCAAAGGAAAACCTTGCTGGCACCAGCATCGTCCGCATTCTGGATCAGCTCCTTAAGCACCGTCGTGCCCTCGGGATAATTCACCAAAATCTCCCGAATCCGCCGCGTTAGATCAACCCTCTGCCCAAAATCCTCCAGTAGCATGCCGGTGCCGCCCGGAGAATGATCCATTTCTGCTGGTGGGGCACCAAGGAAAAACCTTATCGGCGAATCAGGTAAATCATCGGAGGCCGAAAACCTTAAATGATATGAGATTCTCACTAAATTGCGTCGCAAGAGAAGTTCTTCGAGATCGAGCCACAGATTTCAAAGCCAGGGTTGCTGCCAACCACTGTTGGCCCGGCTTGTCGTCTAAGAGTAGCTTTTGGAACGTCCCTTCCGATGATCGTTTTATTTATTATTATATTATACAGAAGTCTCGGCTTATTTATATTAGTTTATATATATATATATATATATATATATATATATATATATATATATATATATATATATATATATATATATATATATATATATATATATATATATATATTCATTTAAATTATCATTTTATCTTAATATTCAAAATTTTATTATTATCGAACAAAACTTATTTTATCATTTCATAATCGTGAAAATTTTACCCTTATTTTTATGATATATAGATAATAATAAAATTTTAAGTATTAAATAAATAAAATAAATAATTTGAGGTGATATATATATATATATATAAACCCCTTTATATTAATATATTATTAAAAAAATCCCTTAAAACTTTATTATAACAAAATCTTCATCTTCCATTTTTTTAGGTAATTATATACCTACCACATGAATCTTATATACTTCCGTATCTGAATTTAATATTTAGATACATGATATCAAAATATTATTATTATTATTATTATTATTATTATTATTATTATTATTATTATTATTATTATTATTATTATTATTATTATTACTATTATTATATTTAAAAAAATTTGCACTTGTTTATATATCAATAAAAATTTAAAAATATAAATTTTAAATTTTAAATATTATGCACATAAAAATTATATAAAATGCAAGCAAATCTTTAAAAAAAAATATTAATGCTAAAACTTGGTAAACAATAAGCAGAAACTCCAAACAATCCGTTACATTTTGCATGTCTGTACCTCAGGTCATGAAAATTTATTATTTTTCATAAGCAATACTATTTAATTTCACCCTTTTTTTTTACTTCAACGTTATTTGGTTGGATGTATTTGGAATGCAAAATATTATACTGACAAAATATGTGTAATGTAATTTAAATACACGCAATTCTCCTTTTCCAGATTTGGTATGCGTAATTTAATTACCGTAAAATTTTATATTTGAAATTCCTTTTCCAAATATTTTCCTGTAAATGAAATACCTAATTCATAAGTCAACAACCCAACTCCCTCCGCTATAATCTTTCACATACGCCTTTCAGGCCCAAAGAGAACAGAGCCGCAAACCCCGTGACGCGAGGTGAGATCGTCTCATTGCTTAGCAATTTTAGATTCTTTCCTATGTCGCTTCAGAACCCTTGAAGAAACCTTTTGTCGCATCCTTCCATAAGAATCTCTTTTTCCTTTCTCCACTTATTTGTTTCTCATTCTCCTTCTCTGTAAATGGAATATTATCGAAGGAAGGTGGACGAGAGAGGCACAAAATATCAGGGTGCATTATTTGCCTCAATGTTTTGGTCTCCAAGGCCTTGGTGCTAGATAGGTAACAGGAGATTTTAGACATTTATTTTCGTTTCTTTCCTGATGAAAAGCTTCAACCTGGATTTATTGGAATTATGTTTCTTTATGGTTATGATGCTTCCCCCGATAGAAGGAATCGAATATTATCGATGCACCAAGCCTTGTTCTTATACTTCGGTTCATACCAATTTTTCATGTTTCGATTTCTATATTGTGGATTGCATTGATACTTCATGTTTTAATCCTTCCTTCTCGCCGCTGTTGCCTTCGACTCTCTTACACAACTCAAAATTGTTCCTCTCTCTGTCTCCCACTCGACTGCTTCGTTTGGTCGACCATCTTCTCCCTCTCTCTCGCCTCGCTCTCTCCTCCTCCCGCCTTCCAATCGTCTTATGCTCCCTCTCTCCATTGCCTCCCCTGAACAAATTAATGTTGGTTTAGTGGAACCAAAGATTAACCATTTGTGCTCTTCTTCTTCAATTAAAGAGGCATTCCAGCTCCAGATGATTTTGATCAGAAGCTCGATTGTTTTGGCCTTGGCTCAACTTAGCTTTAGTATCGATGTAAAATCACAGGTTATTTCTTGCTCTTCCAAATTATGAGATTTTCTGTGAAGAATGTACAATGCCCTCAAGTGGACCTTTCATCACGGTGGTCCAACATAGTTGCATTCGTGTATCCTTCAATTTATAAGATGTCATTGCTTTTGTATAAAATTTTTTAGGCTTAATTTAAGATATTTGATCATTTTATAAGTTTGCACTCTTGCTAACTTATACATAATTGCTAATTAGTGTTTTGCGCCTAGAATGTAAAGTGAAATACAAAAGAAGTGAATAATTTGAATACTTTACAGTTTTTGGTTCATGTAAAGTAACCATGTAAACTTATTTTTATTTATTTGAAAGTAAAGTAAAGAATATTTAATATTTTATTTGGATGAATATAAAGTAAATATTGATTACAATCTTATTCAATTAAAAATAAATATTATCAAATAAAATATAGATAAATTATAAATAAAATTTTTTTCTTGACTAAAAAATAAATAAAATCAAATACAAATAAAATTTATTTCAAATATTTAATTATTAGTAATTAATTTACAAATTTTCTAAAATATTAAAATAAAATCAAATACAAATAAAATTTATTTCTAATTTTAGTAATTAATTTATAAATTTTCTAAGATATTAATTATTTGAATATTATTATTTTATTAACATAATGACCCAAATTTAATATATATATATATATATATATATATATATATATATATATATATATATATATATATATATATATATATATATATATATATATATATAATTTTATTACTATATTAAATATTAATTAATTAATAAGATTTTATTAAATAAATTATTCATCAAGATTTAATATTTATTTATTAAATAATTTTCTTTAATAAATAATTTATTTTAATTATTTTTTTATTAAATAAAGAAAAATTTAATAATTATTTTATTTTTTTTATTTTATTTTATCATCAATTTAAATAAATTAAAAAATAAATTAAAAAAATAAAAAAAATTTTCCAGCCTCCATCTCTCCCAAAAAAAGAAAAAAAATTAAAAGAAAAATAAAATTTTCAGCCTCCATCTTCAAAAGAAAAAAAAATTTCCTCACGTAAAATTTTCCGCTCAAGACTCAGTTCCGAACGAAAGCTGTTTTGAGCATTCCACATAAAAAACAAAGCAAAAAGGGAATGGAATACTCCAAATTTTACAGGAATTAGATTACCGCTCACCAAAACCAAAAAAAGAAAAAGCGATTTAGATTACTTTACAGAAAGTTTGAACCGCACTCTTTAGACTTATTGTCAATGCGGTGCTAGGATGAATGTAATATAAGTAGATTAGTTTTCCCGTTAACTTTTGATATTGTCCCATATCTATAGTAGTTCTTTCTTCATTAAGATCCAATTTTATCTTAGTAGGAGTTTGACATGACTTGCACTCTATCTTGATTTTTTTTAGTAGATCCATAACATATTTTTGATGGGAGAGAAATATCCTTTTTTTTAGATTGAACCAATTCTATGCGAAAGCATAGGAATGGTTCATACTTTTACTATTTTAACCATTGTTCAATGCCATATCCACAAAAAATGATATTACTTTTAAAAAAAATTTATAATTCTATCTTTTCCTCAACTAATTTGATGGCTTTGATATGCTCCTAAACACTTTTTTTATTTTTGAGTATCACTTAGTGAATCTTATTTGTAAAAATAATGACACATCAAGAGGGTGAAGGATGGTCCTCTGATTAATGACTATTCAAATGATGTTGAGATAAATGAAAATCAACTTGCTTCAACCATTCATGCATGTGCTCAATCACTATTATATATATATTATTGGACACAAAAGAGAAATCAACAAAGAATTAATCCCGAAATATTCAGACATACCTTTCTAGATTATATCTTGGATCCGATTGACATGTGAATATGGAATGAAAAAAGCACATTTTTTCAAATTATGCAATCTATTTCGCATAAGAGGTTTACTTGTAGACATGCTCAATGTAAAATTGAAGAACGTTGCTATATTACTACATACCCTTGGGCACAGCGGGCAAAATTGGGTCATTGATTCAACTTTCAACGATCCGGAGAAGCGTGAGTAGGTACTTTAATCGCATTATATCGTAGGAGAACGACATGAGATGATAAAGCTGCGACATTAAAAAACTCACATAAAATACAATCGAATAGATTCATGCCTTTCTTCAAGGTATGTTAGTGTTATCTTATATAAGTATTTTAATGCTCTTACTAATATCACTTATTAATTTTAGGATTGTATCGGTGCTCTAGATGGAACCCATATTAAAGCTAGGGTTCCTAAGGAGCATGAATCTGCCTTTAGAGGGAGAAAACCTTATCCCACCCAAAATGTGCTGAAGAAACTTGATTTGAAATTTACATATGTCCAGGTGGGAAGGTTCAAAGACATGATGCGCTACAGTAATGCCTTAACGCCATGATGGTTTGTTTATTCCGAGAAGGTATAAAATATTTTATCATAAATATCACTAACAAAATTTTTTTAATTATGAAAATTTGATTTGCTACTCTAGGGACGTATACCCACTAGAAGGGTTTTATATCTCCATTTCGCCACAAGATATCATCTAAAAGAATTCACTAACAAGAGACCAACCAATGCTCAAGAGTTATTTAACCTTCATTCATCACGCAGGAGCGTGTTTTGGTTCTTTGAAAATCGATTTGGAATTATCAAGCACCCATATTTTCCATTAGAAACACAAGTTAATATTGTTCTTGCATCTTATATATTACATAATTGGATCATTTCAGAAGGGGGTGATGATTTCATTCTTCCAGAGGACGAGTGGGATATGAGAGCACATAATAGTGGGCATGACATAAGGGTTATAGAAGAATCCGGTGAGTGGTTGTACAAAAGAGACCAAATAGCTCAAGCAATGTGGAGCCGCATGAACGAAGTTGGTTATTAGCTAGAATTTTGGATGACAAAAAATATCATTGCTGGCACATAGTCCATATTTTGGGATGTTAGATTTAATATGCTTTAGTAAAACATATTTTATTAGTACTCACTTTACATATTTTTTGATGTTGACTGTTTAACTTTTTTTGTTGACATATATATATAATGATGATAGAAATATTAATTTTTTGGTAGCATAAAGCATCTTTATTTTTTATAGATTTATCTTCATTTGACAAAATTTCTTCTATAAGATTATTTTGTACTCATACTAACTACTACTATTTGTTTCAATATAATTGTTGTCTAACTAGGTTAAATGGACAATCTACTTCCTAACCCTCCAGTAGCACTAAAAACTAAAAGAAAGCATTTTGTGTGGAATGCAAAACCAGAATGGATTCCAGGGCTTTTACAAATCATGTGTGAGTATATTGATGCAAATATGAGAAGCGCTCAAGGCTTCAAAGATACTGTGTACAAAGATGTTTCTTATAAATTGAAACAGAAATTTGGAATTGAAGTCACACCTGAACAATGTAAAAATCAGATGAGGCATCAAAGAGGAATATGGAATCACATCCAGGAGCTGAAGAAAAAATCAGGTGTGTCTTGGGATGAAAATAAAAAAATGATATTGATGGGATAAGAGGAATACATATCACATATTCAGGTATTTTTTGTAATACATAGCTTTGTCACATTAAATTTTTTAATAAATTTATGTTAACTTTTTTTTTAACTTCTTGCATTATAGGTTTTTTCAAAAGATGCTAGCTTTTTAAATATTCCAATTGTATGTTATAATGAATTGGAGAAAGTTTGTGGTGAAGGTCATGCCACAGGAGAATGGGCAAAGTCAGAAAATTCTGAAACTTCATTTGGTACTCAACATATAAGTTTAGATGATGACGAGTCTCAAGTTTTGTCGAGTCATATATAGATGCATCCCACATTGAGTTTCCGGATGTCGATCTAACACAACTCTTGAGAAGACAAAGAGATCAATACCTCATCTTGAAAGGATTAAATAAACACAAGAAGACTAAAAGAAAAAAATAATCAATCTGCATGATTATATTGTGATGATGGCGATGATAGAAGTTGCAAATGCAATTCAGAGTTCAACAAGAGATTTTAAGGAGAGACAAATGTTCAATGAATTAATGACAGAGCTTTCTAGTATTTCAGGATTTTTTGCTGAGGAGATTGACACAATTTATGAAAACTTATCAAATAATCCTACATGATGATCCTTCCTTTCAAGGCCTACGTAATCAAAAGCTAGATGGATGCACAAGGAGTTAGGAAGATGATCTTGTGTTTTGTGTTTATGTTATTTTCGTTTAAATCTTATTGTTTACAACTATCGCATCAAGCATTTTATCCTAAACTTAAATTTCTTTTTTGTTGAATATGGACCTAACTGATAGTTAATGATGTTTGAATGTGTTTTGTGTTTATGTTATTTTCGTTTAAATCTTATTGTTTACAACTATCGCATGCAACAATACTTTATCCTAAACTTAAATTTCTTTTTGTTGAATATGGACCTAATGAGATAGTTAATGATATTGAATGTAATGACCATGATATTTTATTAAATATTCCAAAACTTTGGATGTATGTTTTTATTTTTCTGTTCATCCAACTTTAAGATTGAGCATTCAAATATAAGAATACATTGGCTTACATACATTAAATCTCCTTTTTCTTGTGCATGTTGTTACAACAAAGATCTTCCTCTGCTACAAAGGATGTTGTAACACTAACAAGAGGATAAATAACAACCTTTGAAACTTGGTTGAATATAGAATAAACACCTCAAAGAAGCTCCACTGAACTCTGAAGCCAATTAAAAAAGGAAAAGCTTCTTTGAATTATGATGATGATATTGTCCTTATTACATGTAATTATTTGTAGACTATCCTCATGATGCAACAAAGAGCTTTGTTTTTTGAGGTGAAAAGTTTGAACTCTCCAACATCACAATCACGTGACTCTTGTCCATTTCATACATTCTTATACAACTTAACAGTGTCATCCCATCAACTGCATGATTGTGATGTTGTAGAGTTCAATCTTTTAATTAATTGAGATGAAATGAGTCAATTTTTAAATTAATTCAATCTTTTTTCCAGCGATCTTTTTTTTTTCCTCCATTTTCTTAAAACTTGGTAGTCCACGAAGGGTTTTCCCATCTTCAAAAGCAAACCATGTGAGCTTCTAAAAGATTTGGACCTCCAGCCTTCGTGGACTCCTTTCTTCTTACAAAACCTTGAAATCTCTATCTTTTTTTCTATCTCAAAAGAAGGAAAATGCTGAGTGTGAGTACCACATCCAAATCCTTTCTTTCCTTTTCAAATGTCAAATGTCAATCTTTTGGATTCAAACTAAAAAACGTCTTTTGGGCATTTCAATCTATTCTTTTCCAAATTTGCAAAGATGTATCTCCAATAAATTGATTGTTGTGTAGAATTGTAGATAAAGCCTTATTTGAAAGTTTTCTCCTTTGATATTCTTTCTTTATTTCTTTTATAGTATTCATCGATTTTATTTTTTGAAGTGGATCAAAAGTCAGTCATTTTGGAAGTGGAAGACAAAGCTTTTCCTCCACTATTGATTGCCTTCGTCTAGTTTACGTGGTTGGGATTGGATGTTATCGTTAGAGAAGCAATAAAACCATTTAACAACTAGAACAAGAGAAGAAATAATGCTTTGGGCTTCATGTGACTAAATGATGATAAAAGAAAGTGATTTTTTAACCACGTAGCCATTTTGTTGGGATTGGTTGGTTATTAGAATTAATCTATAAATGAGAAGATAAGACAAATTCCTCTCTCTCTCTCTCTCGCTCCATAAGCCCCATCACCTCCTATTTGAGCTTGTTAGTTCATCTCGGCCTTTTCTACTTTCTCTCGATGCAAGTTTTGGTGGGAACATCACCACCGTGAAGAAATCAAACATTTTGTTCTTATTGATCATTTTAGATAAGATTTTTCTTGAAAGTCAAATGGATGATACCAAAGAACTTTGTTGCCATTTTTATTTTTTTTTTTATGCACATGAGGTGTCACATGAGGTAAGTCTCATATTTGTTGGGACAAGCTATACGGATCATTTTTATATTTTATGTTATCAATCTTCTTTCTAAATCTCTAAATGAATACCTTTTGTTTGTCAACCATGTGCAGCTTCATTTTGATATATTTTAGTGAGATTTGATTATCATGTGGTATGCTAATATAGAACTTTATCTCTTGCTTCTTTTTTTTTTTCCTTTGTGCATTGAAGACTTATGGAATTTTGGTTGTCACTATTTGTCTTCACCTCCATAATGATTGAGAGGAAATGCAACCACGACGAGAGGTGTTGAGAAAAAGATGTCATTATTATTACCCGCTTCCTTTTCTATTACAATAGTTCAAATAAGAGCTTTATATTGCTATGGCTGAAAGTTTCTTATTTTAATTGTACCAAAACTAGAAACATCTCTTCTTTCTTAAAAAATTCCAAAGCTCTCACACTATAAGCATCCAGAACTAACTTTTATCTTTGTTCTATCTGTCAGCAACCCCTCTTCCTCGATTTGCTCTTTTTTATTTTAGTATCACCCATCATCATCAATATATTGTTTCAAATCAAAACATAAACAATAAAATAAAACAAAAAATAAAAGTGATCCTGAACAGCCCCAAAGTTAATGACTATTAAATGCATCAACATTTTTTGATTGTTGACTCTAATTGAAAGGGAAAAGTTTTGTTATTTCATAGTGCAATATCTTTTCAGCCGTGTAGACTTTTAAGTATGTGGTTTTCATGATTTTTAGACTATATTGATTTACTTTTAAATATAAAGCACGCGAGCAGAAAACTTCATGTAAAAATGCATTCATTAGTATGTGTATATTTATGTATCTATTTACTTTCCGATATTTATGGAGCAATGCCTAAAGCTAGCTTTTATCTGTTTCCTGTTATTGAAGCTATTTTGCAACCTTTATCTTATAAAATGATATAAAAAAGCATCTGAGCAGGTTTGAAATTTGAAATGCATCCTATCATGATTGCATTTCATCTAGCTAAATTTTGATATATATAATATCATCTTAAGTGTTACAACTATACAATTCAAGAAGATGGGTGATTCTTATGAGACTCTGGATAATTCTTTCTTATATCTTAAGAATGTATGGAATCATATCTCTACTACTGTATTTTCATTCAGCAGGAGAGCATCAGAGCCTTCCCACAGGACATCCTCAGCAACCACTAGACCTAATAGTTTAAGCAAGGCAGCTGGATCCGATGTCGATTCTTTTTCAGGCATTAATCAGTCAAGGAAGATCTCATCTCATAGAAGCCAGAAAGAAAATGAGCATCACTCACACTGTAGTAATTCATTACTTGAGGTTTGGTCCATATTTATTACCTTTATTCTTTAACGAAAGTGATTTTTATTGTCAATAATTTGTCAAATTTACAGCCTCTATGTAATGTTAAGATGTTTTTGTAATCTTTTTTGATATTTATAAATGTATGTGTGTGTTTGTGTGTGTGTGTGTGTGTGTATGTATGATAGAGCAAACAAACATGATAAGTCTTCATGTAAATTTCTAAATTTCTCAAGTTCATTTCTTTCATCATCATCGTTATCTGATAAATCTGTCATACTTTTCTATATTATACAAGTGGCTAACTACTCGGATAAGAAGACTCTCCTCGAAGTCTTATTAGTACCGCAAATCATCTTTATTCAATTCGATCAAGACAAAATGCCATAAAATGCATGAGGGGCCCATTCATGGCATTGTTTCAAAAGATCAATGGATCTAAGAATGAAATGAGTTAATTAAGATCTTGACTTTACTGAAAACTCCCAGGATCATCGCTATTTTAGTTGTCATAATTGTGTTATCTTTACTTTTAGTTTCTTTAAATTTGATTAAAGTGTCTAAATATTGTGTATTAAAATCTCATTTCTTGGATTACATTTCAATTTATCTAAATTATTTATAAGTTTTAAATAGAAATTTGTTTAGTGTCAATTTTTATATATACTTTTTTAAAAAATATAGATATATAGCATTGAGCATAATATTTCATCTGTAACGAAATTTAACATTATTTCATATAAATTTAGTGTTTGACATACAATTATGCATCAAATATGACTTAATGGTTATGACTCAATGATTATTTTTTTTTTAAATCTAAGACTTAATGGTAATTTTAATATATAGAGCTTCAGAAAGCAAATTTAAAAATATTTTAAATTAACTAACATAAATCCTTAAAATAAATTTATTTAATGAGTTCAAGTATGTAGAGATACATCATATTGTTCAATTTTTTCACTTCTAAAATAAATATATAATAATTTTTTAAAATTAAGTAGTAAATTTTTATTTATAAAATATTTATATTTTAATATATATTTAATTTATTAATTTAATATTTCAATTAATGAAAAAATCTCATTATCTCAAATATTTTTATATATAAATTATATGTGTATTTATTTTCTTTATATATGTCAACCAAAAAAAATATAGATGTATTTACTTTTCATAACCAAACAACTATAAAGTATTCGAATTCAATCAAATCACTTTATACTGTTGTCTGAAAACCAATCTGGTAGAGTGAAAGTTCGCTTAGCCTTGTCGATTAGTCAACACACACACAATGTAATTAAAGAAAAATGCAGACACTTTTTTAACGTGGAAAACCTGGAGGAAAATCATGAGCAGAAAAAAATTTTCACTATGTATCCGTTCAGTACAGTCCGATAACTGGATTCAGAATTGCATAGAGAGTAACAAGTGTAAATAAATGATCTAGAATTGATCATTGAGAGGGAGAACTTCAGGAATCAGGTAAATCTGACGGAGTGTTAATGGTCAAAATAATGCGATCTTTTTGCGATCTTTTGGAGGATCTTCAAGCTTGAACTCTTTCTTTTCACTGTTTTTCCTCTTCTTTAGGACTCTTCCTTTTCTTGCTTGACTCTTCATTTTCTTTTGGACTCTTTTCTTCCTTTTCTGACTCTTCCTCTTATTTGTTTGCTCTTCCTTTTCTTTTGCTTGGACTCTTCCTCTTCTTTTGCTTGGACTCTTTTTCTTTACTCTTCAGCCTCCTCTTCTTCTTCACCTCACTTCACTTCACTTCTTTAATGTGAGGAATGAAGTATTTATAGATGGGATATTCTTGTAAATTCATGTATATAGGATGATGATTCCTTGATCATTTGATGTATTTTGAGCATTTGGATGCCCAAATAAGTCGAAATGAGATCTTAGGCTTTAAATATCGAGATATTTATATTATAACACTTTATATTTGAGATATTTTGGGATTTAATTGATATCCCAAAGATTCCAATGATATTTTCGCTTTGATTACGGTTTGACTCAAAATCATATCGCTTCACGCCAAGATTTGTGTTTTACTAGTGGTATTTTGAGAGCCATATCAATAATCAGATTCCTTTTTTCAAGATTCCAAACCGAAAACAAATGCTCTAAATGCAAATGTTTTACTTTTTGAGTATGTGGTATGATACAAAAAAAAATTCCAACATATTTCTAATGCATTTAAAATGCATTAAATAATAATAATTTTTTGTGTATTTAAAATTCGCCAAAATATGTGAATTTCTAATACATCAATCGGTGTAAAGTGAGAACAACCACCCTGTCCGCTATCGTCGGCCGCACACCACCACCACCTACAGCCACTGTCGACTACCACCACCAATACACAACCATCGTTGATGGCCAACCACCACCGCCCACCTGCCACCACCCACCCACTGCCTCTGCTATAATTAGGGGTGTAAAAGAGTCGAATTTGAGCGGTAAACTCGTGTTGGACTCTTTTGTATTAACTCGTGTTTGAAATAGCGTGAACTCACTATTCGTATTCGAAAAAAAAATTTGTTTTCATTAAGAGCTCATGTTCGGCTCGAAATAGCTCGTTTATATATTCTAATAATTTTAAATTAAATATTTAAAAAAATTTGACGAGTAAAAAATTGTACTTCATAATCACATTTTCTAAACTAGTACAATCAAAGTTGATAATAATAATAATAAATTTAATTCAGTTTTTTTAATACTCTAATCAATTTCATCAATAAAATGATAATTTTTACATAATTACAAATCAAATAGTAAATTTTGAATTTTCAATATTTTACACATTTACACAATAAAAAATAAATCAAATATTAAATACAATAATTTACTAATATTTACACTTTTATGCTTCTACAAATATTACAATATATAATTTCTAAACTAATTAACAATTACATTACATTTTCTACATTTACACAATTAAAAATGAACATTTCATATACTTCAAGCTTCAAATTAGGTTTTTTGTCTTCAATCTTTAGAATCCATAATTGCACTTCATCATGTATCATATATTAGTAAACTTGACAAAAAAAAAAATGATATAATAAAAATAATCAATGGGCTCAATAGATTAAATCAAACAATCATTGATATCTCGATAGCTTGTTGGCTGCTTATATTAAATATTTAAAAAACATAAAATCAACAAAATAAAATAACAATAGATTTATTGGATTTCAAATGAACAAAAATAAAATTAAAAATAACAAGATATATTGCAAAACATTTTAAAAAAAATGGGTTGGGAGTCTAGGATGGGTTGGACGGCTAAGAAACCATCAAACTATCTTAACAAGTAACAGCAAATTATACCAACACTAAATGAGCCAACAAAAACCAACAATAAAAAATAGAGATGCAATGCAGAAGGCAGAAGCGGCAGGCGCATAATCAAAATAGACAACCAACCAGAAGAACAAAAAATATGTGCAGAAGCAGCATGCAGAATCAAAATAGACAGTCAATCAGAAGAATAGAAAAATAAGAAAAGCTCTTAATCACAGAGTTAAACTAAGTGTATTATCTATTATATAAATAGCTAATAACAAAGCTAAGTTCCATCGCTTGTAAAAAATTGTTATTACCATCATTGCCCTTCAATTCATAACATTTAGCATAACACCAAGTGCAATATCTGTAACTTATAAAACTGTTGAATATAAATACAAGTGATGATCTATGAATTATTGCAACAATATAGAAAAAACAAGTGGAGAAGTAGCATAACCGAATTAGACAGCCAATTAGAAGAACAAAAAATAAGAAAAAACAAGTGCAGAAGCAGCATGCAGAATTGAATTGGACAGCTAACCAGAAGAACAAAAAAGCAAGAAAAACTTTTAGGATATGTTTGGTACAGTTGGAAGAAGTGTTTGCGAGAAGAAGGAAAGTAGTTTCGAAAGCTATAATTATGTTTAGAAAACTCAGTTCAGAATCAAATGTCCGCAATTGTTTGTGCAAAAATGACTAAAATATTCCTATGAGCATATGAGCTGAATAATATGAAACATAATGAAAAAATATTATCACTCTAAAAATATTTAAATGACAATAAATATTTATTCTAAACTCTTCAAATAGATCGTTATTCTAGATTTTCTTAAAGATCACTCTAGAAAAAACAATTGTAAAATATGAGCTCGTCTCTTAAAGTCTTGATAATCTGTTAATCTAAATTAATGGGCTAAAATAAATTTTATTTTTCAAGATTATGAACTCAATCTTTATTTTCTTTCAATAGCGCTAAGGTTAACATCGAGCTAATAATTAATTTAAAAGGTGAAGAGTCCATGTAGAGAAACCAACTGCTGTCTATCTCCTAAATTTACCAATGTAGAATAACAAAAGGATATGATGTTAAAGAAGGAAAGAGACGCTTATTGTTTCCAAGCTGTGATCATCCAATCCCTCTAGGACAAGCAGATGGGCGAGGTCCCGGAGCCTGAAGGCTTGGGCCAAACCATGAGAAGCGTCACGGTCCGCCATAGTTGACTCCACAAGCTCTTATGTCATCTTAAGTGTTCGTCGTCGCCTCTCCCAAATCTTCCTCGCACTCGCTCCTCATCGGAGGGGTAATTTAGGGGAAAAAAATCTACGATCACGGGCCGCGGAACGAAGGGTCGAGTCATAGCTTCGCGGTAGCTGCGGCTGCGATTGCAGCGATTCCCAAATTTTTGGCGAAACGAACGCTCGTGTGACGCGGTTTATGCCGCGCCGCATACTACACTGTACCAAACAGGTCCTTTATCACAAAGTTAAACCAAATATATTATATGTTATATAAGTAGTTAAATAACAAAGCTAAGTTGCATCTCTTGTAAAAATATTTTTATCATCATAACTCATCAATTCACAACATTTAGCATAACACCAAGTGCAATGTCTGTAACTTTTAAAACTGTTGAATAGAAATACAAGTAATGATCTATGAACTATTATAACAATATAGAAAAAACAACTGTAGAAGCAACAGAACCAGAACTCTAAACCCTTCCATGGGCTATGATGTTGCTATAGTATATAATAATATAAATATAATATTAAACCATACATTCAACAAGAAATAAATATAGTATTAAACCAATAAAAGATAGCATGCAAGCCTACGTCAATACTATTTTAGGGTTATCAGCAGTACTAAACAACAACAAATTAGAAGATTAAACCAAAACCATTCAATCTTCATATGGCTATGAAGATGGGATCAAAGCATGTCACAAACTAATCCTTCATTTCAAATTTTCAAAATTTGAAAAAAGCACATATAAGTTTTCTTCTTCCATTAACTCTTGCTGAAATAAATAAACGATTAATTAGACAAATATATAAGGTGACTAATATAAACACTAAACTTTCAAAGTTGATATAATATAATAACTTGAAATTATGTCTTATCAATAAGTTCTTAATATTATTTTGATAACCTCTAATTCAACTAGATGCACAAACAAGTATATTAACCGTCTTTGAGGATAAAGAGCTCGTGTAATCATCAAGAACTCTACCACCAGCACTAAATGCAGATTCAGTTGCAACTATTGTTATAGGAATTATGAAGATGTCCTTAGCCATCTTGGATAGGCATAGATACTTTAGAGTATTCATCTTCCACCAATCAAGAATTTCAAATTGATCATTCATACAAATGTATAAACCTTCTTCTAAATAGATTTGCAAGTCAAATTTTGAGGGTTGAACAGAACCTAAAGCTACAACAAAATCAGTAAACACAAGCATGCAATCAAAACTATTGAATGAGAAAGTTGCATCATTTGGTGTATATGAAGATTCTGAAGATTTGTTGAACTAGTAGCAACATCACTTGCATATTGATTATATATTTCTCAAGTAATATACTCAACAATCTTAATCTTAGATTCTAATTCAACAGAAGAGTATATTTTAGGAAAAGTGAAATTGATAAACTTCAAACAGGATCTAAAACCGCAAATGTACATAAGTAAATTACATTCACCCCAATACTTATTATATTTGATTTTCATTACAATTGTCATTTGCTTTATATATGCATCATATGAGTTGCATTTCTCCAGTAGCAACTTCTTCACATGCATGACTATCGGAAGAAAAATATTTATGGTGAAATAAGAAGAACCAGAAATCATTTTAATAATATTATAGAAAACAACAAGAAATTATCTTATTTGCTCATACTTGATACATTCAAACTCTTAAGGCAATCACCTATAATTGCTATCTCGAGCAGTATAATGCATAAAAATATTACGATAAAGAAAAACAGATTCAAGCATTAAGTAGAGCTCCAACGTGTTGGAACATCAATAAATAGGCCTTTTGAAGCAGAAATTCATAATTGTTTTGTCACTTCTACAAATTTATGTAATCTTGTTGGAGACTTTTTCAGATATTCTACCGACTCCCTGATTTTATGAATTATATCCAAAACCTCCTTCAGTCCATCTCGAAGCATGATATTCAAGATGTGACCACAACATCTAACATGAAAAAATGCTCCAAAAATGTAACTTACCTCTGGATTGAAAATTAACTTTAAGAGCATTAGCAGTGACGTAATTATTGTTAGCAATGTCCAATGTGATAGTAGACACTTTATCTTAAAGATTCCAATCCAATAAACAATCACATATAACATCACAAAGTAAAAGTATCAGTATGTGGTGGCTCAAGCTCAATAAAACTAATGATTCGCTTATGCAACTTCCATGGTTCATCAATGTAATGAATTGTTAAGCACATGTATCCAATTATTTGATTGGAAACCCAACAATCAGAAGTTAGTGAGACTTTATTTATGCCTTTAAGATATGTTGTCAACTTATCTTTCTTATTTTTATAAACTTTCATACAACTATTCTTTATAGTGTTTCTAGAGACCCTCTCATAATTTGGATTTAAGTTCTTCAACAAAATGTTAAATCACATATGCTCAACAATCATAAAGGGGTACTCATGCACAATAATCATTTTTGCAATAATTTCTCTGATTTGAAGCTGATCATAATTTTGTGGGTCATAAAACATAGGAATGTCAATTTCTGTATTGGCACCAAAAGGCATGAAATTTAATAATTTCTATCTTTTATCAGGTAAATCAATAACGTGTTTATTCCTTATTTTAGTTTTCTCACATTCTTTGACATGCCTCAGTAGCTGTGAAGTAGTGTTTGTTTAAGATTCATGAAATTTTATACGACAACAAATACATTGTAAAGAAGATGTAAAACTCTTTTGAATATTGATGTAGTTTCAATAAAATATTTTGAAACTATAGACGTTCTCTTCCTACCCTTCTTCTGTAGGAGTTATGTGCTTATAGTCCAAACTAAATGTGCCTCTAATTCAATTGGTTCTATAGAAACATTCGGATTTTCATTACTATTTTCAACTTCTATAGCTATATCATTAGCATGATGTAATTTGAGAAAGGTCCAAGGTTAACATGATAACAAACTAAATCGAAAAATGAATTAAAACTAAATAAAAATAGTTTCACGAGTCCATAAATATTACATTTTTATAGATGAAATGCATAGATAAGTTATTTGTCATTTATGATAAAATAATACTACAAGAGGTGTTCATCACAAGCTTCCATGATATCATTAGTGCAGGGTAAAACTCAATCTCAAATTTTATTTCCATCAAGAATTGTCAAACTAAGCACTAAATAGGAAATTCAAATGGCATGTGATGATGAAACCGAACAAAAAGACCCTCCAAACAATTAACAAACCATACTACCTTCTTTAAATTAATACCAGCAAGCATTTCATAATAGATTTGTAGTATAACTCATTCACCAAGTTACTATGATACCATCATAACATAGTTAGATAATGCAAGATCACAAGAGGTGTTCAAAACAAGCTTCCATGATATCATTAGTGCAAGGTAAAACTCAATCTCAAATTTTATTTCCATCAAGAATTGTCAAACTAAACACTAAATAGGAAATTCAAATGGCATGTGATGATGAAACTGAACAAAAAGACCCTCCAAACAATTAACAAACCATACTACCTTCTTTAAATTAATACCAGCAAGCATGTCATAATAGATTGTAGTATAACACATTCACCAAGTCACCATTATACCATCATAACATAGTTAGATAATGCAAGGTCATCAATCATCATGTCATTGAATAAAAAAATAAAACTGAACATAAATTAAGAATCTACATCACTGTATGTTGCCCTAATCCTAAATCAGAGCTTGCTTTCACAACAATTTCAAAAAACCTGCAAAAAATAAAGCATCAAGTATCTCGATAACATAAGATGGAATACCAAAGACATCAAGCTCTTTTTTTACATCTTCATCTACATATTAAACACCAAAATCCACAAGCTCTAGAAGTAAAGAAATTTCAAAAGCCTTATATGGAGATTCACAATCATTTACATAAAATATAGCTTAAGACTTAAGAGAAGTTTACAGGGATTAAACACATCAAGCATTCAATACCATAAGATAGCAATATATAATAAAAGCATCAAGTTATGTTTCTCGCATTTTAAATCTACAAATCAAACAATAAAGCCCACAAGTCGTAGAAGTAATGAAATTTTGAAAAGCTTCCTTGAAGATTCAGAACCCTAAATCAATTACATAAAATAATTAAGCAGAGATTTCGAAATGCCCGGATACAATAAACAAATCAACATTTGGATGCACACTCCCAACTACAAATCAAAAACCAAAGCCACAAACCCTAGAAGCTTTAAGAACATTTCTGCTTTTATCATCGAAGTAATCACCACATATTAATTACTTCACAGATCGAAAAGAAAAACAAAAATCTATAGATTATGAGGGAGAAGGGTGAAGAGAATGATGTTACATGTAAAGTCAATCGAATCTCAAGTGAAAGTATGATAAAAAGAAGAAAGTAATGGTCAATATCAAACCCTAAAAAACCAGAAATCATGGTCGGAGGTTCAGCTCTTGCTATAGATAGCAACATTACAACTCGCAAGACTCACAACTTCAAGTCCTAGAACGCCAGAAGAGTAGAAATGTGACAGACTTACAAGATTAGGGCAAATGAAGCCAAATCAATCAAGTAACTGCGACGACGTGTTAGGGCTCGTACGAGGAAAAGATTATATATGAGTAGTGTTTATAAGTGTTTAAATCTTAGCCATAGATCAAAAATCTGATGATTATGATATTATCATAACCAAAAAATCACTTATAATTCATTATAATATATCTTAACTTATTTGATTTATAATTTTATTAACTAATTTTATTATTTAAATAAATATAAATTTTAAAAAAATTGAATGATATAAATTATATTTTATATGAAATTTATATAATTAATTATATTTATTTATTTATTTCGAGCTAAATCGAGCCGAACACGATGAAACAAAGGATTGTTTGTGTTCGGTTCGTTTATAAATCGAGCTTAAAATTTTGGTTTGTATTCAATTTGGTTGCTTAACGAACGATTCGAACACAAGCTACTTAACGAGCCGAATACAAATTGTTCGCAAACAACGAGCTTTTTTGACAACCCTAACCATAGCCGACCATCACTGATCGTCGTCAGTCACCACTACAATCACCAACCGACTGCCCACTATCGTCACCTACAACTCCTACTGTGGACCGCTGCCAGCACCGTTAACCCTAGAAAATACTTTACATTATATTAATTCTATTAAACAAGAAAAAACAAACACATATATTTATAGAATTTTCAACCAAACAACTTAAAGTAATTTAAATCATTCAATTTTTTAACTATTCTTTTTTACAGCATTCTTGTCGACAATCAAACAGGCCTTAATAACTCTTAAATTTATAAGTATTATGATATAATAAATATTAAAAAATAATAATTCATCAAATCAACTTGAGAATAATACCCATTATGCTAAAAAATTTCAAAAATAAAAAAAACAACGCAAGCTAGATCATTGACTATGATAGCATGAATTAAAAAATACAAAAGTCTAGTCATCCATCATCCCTGACCTAACCAGATTAGAAATCATAAACATCATATGAATCCTATAGATCATTGAGATCTTCTGAACTAGAAAGAAGATAGAAACCATAAAAACCCTTGAGATCTTCATGATAATTATTATTGTAGGAATTAAATTACCATCTCTTTTTAATTAGATCACTAGCATCTTAATTGTACGAAAGCTCACTGGTATCTTTCATCCATTAGGGAAAGGGAGTTAATATTAAATTCCAATGCAAGAATCACCACCACCACTCTTTCAAGGAGGAAGATAAGAAGCACGGGATTCAAATCAACACTTAAAATTGGCCGATTTACAAAAAGAATTTGATTTAAAAAATAGTTTAATTATTGTGGTGATTAAGAAGTCTAATGCTAATTCTGATCAAAACCATAATAATTTGTTAAGCAAAATGAACAATCCAAAAGAATACAATTTTTCCATTAGGTATACGACATTTGTACTTCAACTTTTCCTCTAATTCTTAGATCCAAAAGCTAATTTTGTGGCTCACTCGTGTAGTAAAATTTCGGGATTCATTTTTTATACATAGAGAAAGAGAAAGATAAAAGATAGTAAAATTAATATGGTCAGAAGTTGTAAAGAAAAGAATACTAAGAAGACTTCTATCATTTACAACAATAACAAGCTTTTGCCCCCACTTCATGGGATCGACTACATGAATCATTTTTTCTCTATTGTGTTCAATTAAGTATCATTTTCTCATTTAATCATGATAAATTAAGATCATTTTTATACCTCCAAATCAAGTCTTTCTAGTTATACCTCTACATTTCATAACATAGGCCGAATCTAAAACATCTACTCTTAACTGGTCATTAGATGACCAACGTTTTATGTGACCAAATCATCTAAAGCGACTCTCTAATCTTATCTAGCATTGGAGCAACTCCAACCTTTTTCGCAGATATATTCATTTCATATTTTATCTTTAAGTATAAAGCCACTCATCTACCTGAGCATCATCAGCTCTGCAACACTTAATTTTATACTTCTCTTTTACTGGCCAACATTTACATCATAAAGCATTACAGGTCTCAACATCATCATACAAAATTTTCCCTTAAGTCTAAATGGTACTTTTTTTTGTTCGAGATCAAATCATAAAAATAGATTCAAGAGATCCGAAGTAAAATTTTGAACATAAGTGACCAAAACACAAAATCACAAAAAACATAAGATCTAACATGGAAAAACCCGAGAACGGAAAAAAAAAAACTATGGAGTTACACCACACAAGAAAATCCACTGCGAAAATAATGAAGAGAATAGTATAATTTTACACTTCTCACACTCTAGGGCATACACTTTCGACTTACACCAACAAGGAGAAAAATTGCAAAATGTTCTAAAAATGTAAAAAATTGCCTAAATATATACTCTAGCGTTTGGAGTGTCACAACATCATGAGTCTAACACCAAGGTGCTGGTGCCACTATCCTTCAAGCTCTTCTGCATGGATTATAGCACTGCGGCGTTGCTGCTGCTGAGCCAAAGCATTGACCACTCTCTCTTATGGAATTGAGTGCATGAATTATAGTGACGAGACATTATCTTCTCTATCTTTCTAGTGCAAATCGACAAATCTCGGCCCATGACGTTGTCTTTCTGGTGTCGTGGCACCATCCTCTTGACGCAGAGGCACTGTCTAATCTGTCTATAAAATCAAGACCTCCATATCATAATATCAAAGCATTGCATCTGCAGTGTCAAGGTGCTATGCACTCAAAAGAAAATTTATTAAACATTGATGTTGCTTATAGTTATATGTTACAACATTCTTCTCCATCCCAAGAAGGCAATCCTATAAGCTAGTATAGGAAAATGCATCCAAGGATCATTAATAAGAGGGATACCTTACATTATATTTTCTCATGTGAGCATGTAAAATGAATAGTTAGTGCAAATTTGTAATATTTTTGTGTAATATTTTTGCAACGAAATTAATCTATTAAGAGGGTAGCTTGACCGACGAAAGTAAAGGCTGAATGGACAATAAATCTTCGATTGATTGACACAATTAAGTTCCACAAAATAACATTTACTATCACACAATAGGCCCGATGAAATACTCCACTTCAACCTTCCACCTTGAATTTTGTCATTTATTAACTTTAATTAGGTTAACAGTATGTTTCCTCTGGTATTTAATTATGATAAGTCTAACTTTATCTTTAAAAACCAAAAAACTTACAAATAATTATCATCATCGGTACCAACAATAGCTTAATCTGAAGTACTTTGGTTTACCGTATTAAAAAGTAATTCATTCCTTCCAATCAAAAGCATTTAGAATTCAAAATATCAATAAAAATCACTGAATTAACGAGTAACAATGGAAGTCATTAATTTAAAGATTATATTTTCTTTGATCTAGTAAATCATTACATTATTCACTCTCCTTAATGCTAAAATGTAAACTTCTGCAAGCATTAACTAGGTTTTCACAACAAGTGATTTATGCAAACCAACACTGAGAATATACCAATTCCTTGTTTTCCAAGGATAATAAGAATATAATTAAAAAACGGGTGTTAGCTAGTGGAGCTTAAAAATAAAAGAATATGAATTGTAGTCTGTAACAATGTAGAATTAACATCCTTGCACACTGGTCAAGCATAATGTCGTGGTCGATTACAGCCCCATAATGTTAAGTAAATATATTATCAGAATGAAAGTAACGTGAACGGAACAGATATTATGTATCTTACATTTGAATTGTTTATATTTAGGTTCTCACTAACAGTCCAGACCTCATTTATTTTTTTCTACAATCCATAACTCTCAACTTTATCAACTATTACACATCAAACATGGACCAAAAAAGGCGTGAAAATAAGGAAGATCACTTTTATATGGAAATAAATTTATGTCATTATGAACTAGAATCCACTTAAGGAACTGGGATAGATAATCTACCAGATAGCAGCTTACTGATCTGAACAAGAACCTTCAATGGCGCCAATGCTCTCTCATGAAATTTAAGTCCTCGATTTGTTGAATAACAAATCAAGTCCTTCTGCGTAGTTGTTGACTGCATTTCCTAGAAAAAGAACAACAGCATTGTAAGTGCTTAGAGACAAATGAGGAAAAACTTCACGCTGATCAAGAACCTAAACTACATGAAAATATAATAAACATCTGCATAAATCAAGTTGGCAACTTTATAAATCAAAGCGAAGGAAGTCAACACGAGTTTTGTCAAATCAAAAATAAAAAGGTTAATCCAACTAGGTAAACCTGAGACATTTACTCATTAACTGAATATCCGAAGAGGCACACAATCAACATATTTAGAGGAAGAGAACAGGTAATATATGACGACGAAATGTAACCAAAAACTCATGTATCAGAGCAATTATGGAATGAAGAAGACGTTAATCCTGCATAATAACCCTATTTTTTTTCACTACAGTAGCAATCCTAAATGATTACAACATTTTGCACAGCTTTACCATAACCCATGAACATGGAGTAATATTTGAATGTAAACATAACATAAAACAGGAGCCAAAGTGGCATTACAAAACCTTACCTAACGGTAAAATGATTAAAATGACAAAACCAAAATTCATGTGTAAGCCGAAAAAAAATGGAAGATTTACATACATACCACACAATTCTTATATATTTACATAACTAACACCTAAAGTTAGATACTTATTTAACATTTTCCTATATTAAAAGGTGTATTTTACTTTTAAAAAGTGAGTGTTGATATTATTTTTGATGTGATATTGAAGATTTGAGTGTTATATATATAAAAATTAAAGTTTTGATATTAGATATGTAAATACATAAGAATTGTGTGCCATCTATGTTAAATTTATTTAAAGTGCCCATTCATGGCTTTTTAACAATCCCCATAGGTCAAACATAATATGAAACTGGTACAAATAGTTCGAATGGAAATCATGCCAACCAATTCAGATGTAATACAACATAAAAAGTTAAATACAAAGCCTTGCATTGGCACAGGCTACAGGACGCTAAGATTTTGTTCCTTCTTTATATGAATGTTCTTGATACGCAGTTATATAAGAATTCAAAGAAGTGATTCATCAACTCTTCAACTGCATGAACCACTTACCCATTCTCTGTAGTAGATTCACCTTCTACGACTAACAAAGTAAGGGGGTGTTTGGCAACGGATTGGATTTATTTCAAGTAGGATTTAGTAAATCCAGTATAACTGGATTTAGTAAATCGAGTGTAAATCCAAAAGTGTTTGGTAGATTTATTAAATCTTTGCTAAATCCAGGAAAGATGTTTGGTAAGTTGTATGAGGATTTAGAATGTTATAATTAAATAATAATATTTTTAAAATATAAAAAATAAAAAATAAAAAATAAAATATTGATCTAGAGTGTTAGCAAAAGAACAAAGAAATAGCAAAACTACAATAACCTGGATGTAGATGAAAAACTATTGAAGTCAAAATATTATCATATGTATCATAAGAAACACATGCATAGCCAAAACCTCATAAAACATCCAATAACTATTTAATTGAATGCTTTGGACTGTTAGCACAAACAAATTACACTACTATGTAGTAAAGATAGCAGACAAATTTTTCATTAGATTTAGATCTGAAATCGGGCATGATGTTAAACAAAACCCTAAATCTATATAAAAAAAAGCCTTCCACTCCTACTAATTGAAAGCCATAAGAAGTTAATCATAAGATCAAAAGTTAGAGGCCCTACTTTGCCGCTATGAGTACTATCCAACCTAGGCAAGTCTTGAGACTTATCACAACCATAAAAACATAACCCGTCCTGCAAGGTCATAAGCAAGACAATGAACACAAACATGAGAGTTGAACTTCTATAACATAGGGCACAAATCCCATATATTGCACATATGTCCCCTAATGCATAACCACCCTAAAGCAAAATAATTTAATAGAAGATTACATGTTCAAAGACCCAAAACTAAAACTAACCTTAAAGTTTCTATTGACCCATGCTCTACAATTAAGACTGAAGCATTGCATTTGATTGTATATATGGCTAATAAAATCTTAGATTAGCTCACACAGATAAATAACATATTTTATTATTATAGTATGGATGACTATCAAAGATGTAATTTTATCATAAAACTCACAGGACATGTGAAGATATATTATATTGGCATAATGTGTTAGCAAAGAAACCAAAAAGATGGGACTACTTTAGCACGTGTAGAGATGAAAAACTATTATCATCAAAATAATGTCCTATGTATCATGAGAAACACCTTCATAGCCAACATGTTGCCTTAAAACAATGCAAGAAGCAAGTAGCAAATTATTCGAATGCTTTTGATGACATATTAGATAGAACAAATTGCCCTAATATAGAAATACAAATAACTACTGCACTTTTCATAGGCAATAGATCAGACATTAAATATGATGTTGAACTACAGGATCCCTAAACCTTAGAAGCAGATTTCCACTCAACTCTACTAATTAAAAGCAATAAGAACTTAATCTTAAGTTCAAAACCTAAAGGTCTACAACTTTTACACACAACCCCAGTCAACTAATAAACCCTTGACTCATGCCTCAATTACCATTACCCAACCTAAGACCACAATTAAAACACTTCTTAGGAACCCCAAAAAAGAACATGAAATGAAACACCAAAATAAGGGCCAAGTCCTCTTTATGAAGGAGAATCGGACCCACGAACATAATAATTATGAGAAAATTCTAGATACAACCCCCACCTTTGATAATGACCTTACACTTGAGCATTAGGCTATCATAAAATGTCTTTTTATTATCAATTTTGATTATAAAGACTGGAAAAGAAATAATTTTTTCACATGGATACTACAAGCAATGAGAAAAAGGGTAGATTATTCATTAATAGTGGAGTTTAATGAATTTCATCTCTATACGCACCAACATTAGAACCAACCTTCAACATGAGCCACATTCTAACCCTTTCCATGTTAGCAAGGTAAATAATAATATGATTTTCCCTAACACTTGAATTTTAATGCCCATCTTTGGTGTGATATACTCTCATGGACAACACATTCTTTAGAGTCATGATAACATAGATGAGACAACACATCAATAAATCGAAAGTTCTCCATACAAAACATCGAAAATAATAATATTGGATTTCACAAATCTACAACTTCATTTCCACTTCTCCTCGCAATAATTTAAAGACAATAAGAACATTCAGTAGCAAATTCCATGCAGATCTAATGAGATAAGATGCAAAGCAATCCTTTCATTATTCCAGTTTTTTTAACTGAAAGAAACATTCTTGAATAATGAAATCCATAAAATAAAATTTTAAATTCTTGGAAAACTCAACCTTGATAAATAAAATAAGCAAGATAGATAGTGTGAACTTTATGGAGAGTAGAGCTCTGTCAACAAGGGAATCCCTTTGCATATATCACAGGATTTGTTTTCCTGCAGATGGAGAGGGATTCAAAGACTCTTGGTTGAGAGGAGGAACAAGGAAGCCTTGGCTTGTTTGGAGAATGAGAGGGAATATTCTGATGTGTGAGAAAATGGGAAGAGGAAAGAAGAGTGAAGAGGATAAGAGATCACTCAATCAAATCAAATGCGTCTGGTTCTTTGAAGCGACCAGTGAAGAACGAACTTACCTATAACAATCCAGAGATATGCGCGATGCAATTGCGGCTAGGCGAAGAAGAGTGACCGAAGCGTCATTTGCGGCGAAGAAATAGGCGATCGAGGAATTGAGGAAGCGGCTACCGTTCATAATGAGGTTGGGATTTATCGCTGCCTGCGGATTTACTGATTTACTACGCTGGATTTACTAAATCCTCCGATGGTGTTTGGTAGGATTTACGGATTTAGCGAAGCAAATCCTTAGTGTAACCAAGGCCAAACACCCCCTAAAGCTGGGTTCTTCAATCACTAAGTGTTGTAACACTCTTCGGATGAGACCGCCTCGGATTCTTCAGGTACACTACGTCTCCGGCAAATCTCAGGCCTGCCCACATTCATCATGGCAGCATACCTTTCCCTAATACTGACTAGTGGATGCTTCCTTAGGAGCTCTCTCCCACTGCCATAGGCTTCCCTGAGAACTACTGTTTGCACTCCCAGCTTCTGAGATAGGTAAAAGATTCCGGGGTGGCGCTCGAACACCTTAGTAAACTTCTGCGGAAGTCTTAGTGGTTTCCTTAGATTACTCAAATTACTACGCTCGGTCTTCTTCCCTATAGTGAGATGGAGAAGCTCATGAAACACACCAACGATCCTCTTCTCGGAGACGTCGGTGCGAGGGTCGAGGTCGGATGGGTCGGTATAGGGGCTGGTATAGGGAAGCGTCTGCCATTCTTGCAGCCACATCATGCACTTGCGCCTGAGCCCGAAACCCCTTGTAAATCTTACCGGAAACGCCAATGAATTACCGTTAAATTCATCGGCAGTACTACTCTGTAGCTCGGAGACAGCGAGGAGAGGATCCCATGAGGAAAGCTTAAGCCAGACGCGCTCATCGCCATCCGGTCGAACCAGATCGAAGAAATGCGGATAACGGCGGAGAATATTATTGTGGTAGTCCGAAGGTAACCCCATGTCCCAGCTAAGCTGGTCGACGGTTTGGAGCGGAAGCGACAAATTGACTGTAAGCATAAGAAGGCGGCGAAGGCGATCAAGAAGTTCGGACTCATTGTCGCGGAGGACGCTAAGCTCGAGCTCGCGAAGCTGGAGAGCGTCATCGGTAAGGCGGATCCAAGGGGCAGATGATCTGCAGAAGAGAGCCGGAAATCGGAGCAAGAAATCTGAAGGAAGGAGGCGGAGGTTGCCGAGATGGAGAATCCGACTTGGGAGTTCTTGGGCGGGGACGCCGCCGCGAGGGTTAGTGGAAATTAGCTCAAGGAGGCGGTGAACTTGGCGGAGATGGCGCTCGCGAGCCACCACTGAGTCGAGGCCACGATCCTTCACCCACTTGAGCTTCACATTCACCAGCGTCGCTCGCTGCTCGGCCGCGAAGAGCAAACCGTGCCATCGATGGTGAAGTAAGCGGCGTGTTCGCGCGATCCAGCACACCATCTCTTCGGTCTCTATACAACGCATGGCCTAGACATTTTGAAGTTGTCGGATCACACATCACACAAATTTTACATATTTATATATAATTATTGTATTAGAAAATTAATTATGATAGAATAAAATTTTATATCTTAATCTTATTGAAAAATTAAACACATACAGATATTTGAAGAGAAACAAAAAATCCATAATTTTTATATAAAAGAATCCTGAAAAAAGAAAAAAATCACAGGCCCAACAAAAATATTTCACTATATATCGATTTTAGTGTACAAAGTTTAAGTTTTCGATAACGAATTCTGATTATGTGACAAATGTAATCGCGAAACAAATCAGAATCGAATAACTATGTCAGCGGTGGTAGTGACCGACGCGGGATGGCCGACGGTGGTGGAAGAACCGACGGCGGGTCGGTGCAGAATGATCGACGACGCATAATGACGAGCGGTGGCCGAGCAATAACGGCCGACGGTGGTCAACGGCAGTGGCGAGTGGTGGTCACGACGGCCGTGCGCCGGCCGCTTTCGCACGCCACCATCGCCGGTCATCGCTGCCGCCGCCACTACCGCTGAGCACGCGTGCCACCACCGCCACCACCGTCCATCATCGTCCAATCATCGCCGTTGACCACCATCGTGATCGCTGGCCAACCACTGCCGTATTATATAGTCACATCCGATCGTTGTCATGGCTACCATTAACCTCCACCACGACAACCATCGATCATCGAACCATCATTCACATTTCGACCGCCATAATAATGTATACCAACTACGCCGCATTCAATTGTCCCGATTCAATTTTCGTTGTCGACTTTCTCACATACAACTTTGTAATCCGTTATCGAAAAACTTAAAATTGCATACAAAATGATATATAGTAACATTTTACTAGCCGTGATTTTTTTTCCTCTTTTTTCGAATTTTTCATGTAAAATCATGGAATTTCTCGTTCTCTTCAAATATCTACATTGATTTCAATAAGCAAGACGTAAAATTTTATTCTACCACAACTGATTTTCTAGCACGCAATAGTAATATTAATAGATGTACGTATATATCATATATTTTTTTAAGTATTTACATATATAATATTTATATTTCACTTTCAAAAGATTAATGAAATTGATATTTTATGTGA
The DNA here is from genome assembly GCA_021442155.1 of Cymbidium sinense. Taxonomy (NCBI): domain Eukaryota; kingdom Viridiplantae; phylum Streptophyta; class Magnoliopsida; order Asparagales; family Orchidaceae; genus Cymbidium; species Cymbidium sinense. Next base: position 182,462,152 of record CM038221.1, read on the forward strand.
TATTAAAATTTTAGGTGTTATTATTATAAATATTTTGGGTTTTTACCCTATTTGGGACCCTTAGTTCACTGGTTTTGGCTAAACTGGCTTCACATTGGGTTGGGTCCATTTGGGTAGGTCAATGGGGACCTAGAGTTGAGTCATGCCAAATTTGGTTGGGTTTAAACTTGGTTTGACTAGTTTGGCTCAATTTGACCCATGCAGGTCAATTTGGATTCAAATGGGTTAGGTTGACCAATTCACCAAATTGGTTCTAAAAGACTCTTGGATTAAGTTCAAATAATGATTTGGAACTTATTGATGCAATCGATTTGAAGTGAATTTGGATTTGGCTAATACGGATTCATATAGGTTGATATGACCAAAATTCCTCTAAATAAGACGAATACGCCGAAAAGCAAGAATCGAAATCAAATGGCCGAGATCAAGACTTAAAATATCATTGGAAACTTTGAGACATCGCTTAAATTCCTAAAAGCTCTCAAATATGGAGTGTTTATAATCAAATTGAGGCCTCGAATGGCCTGCCCAACAAGCCAAAGATCTTACAATTATGACTTCATTTAAGCATTCAAATACACAAAATACATCATATGATCAAGGGAATCATCATGAGCCGTCCAGTGGAGAGGAGTGGTTCGGATTTTGCTTGTATTTACAAAGACATCACTCCTCCAATCTATAAATAGCCCATCATTCCTCATATGAGAGGGGCCCAAGCAAGAGAGAGGAGAGAGCCCTAAAGATCCTCCAAGCACAATCGTCGCCACTGACGCCGTTAACCACCGCCACGGCCGCCGTACCACCGCTAATCTTCGCTGCCGATAACTATCGTCCATCATCGCTAACATCATCGCCAATATCGCATCAACATCATCACAACATCGCCGTCCAACATCGCCATTACTAAGAATCGCTGTCCCTTTCTCATAAACGTAATCCCAGACGGAAGATCTTGTACTCAAACAGATACATAGTGGAAGCTTTTAGGCGCCTCATGGTCTTTCCCTCTTTTGAGGTTTTCCACGAAAAAAATTCGGAGTTTTATTGTTCACTCTTTAAATACTGTATGTGATTTCACAACTAAGCTAAAAAAACTTTTACTCTACCGCAACTAGTTTTCTAGCACGCAACATAGGTCAAATGGGTTAAGTTGACCAATTTGATCAATTGGCCAAATTGAGTTATATAAGGGGTTGATTCATGCTTGATTAATCATTTGAGAATAATTGGAGGTTTTTTTTATTTGATTTGGATTAGGATAGGTTTTAGCTAACCCTTTAGGTCAAATTGGCCTAAATGGGTCAATTGAGTTTGTTTGGTCAAATTAGTTCCAATTGATGATTGGAGAGTATTCAATAATTAATTTATGATTGGTTAGAGATATTGGTTTTTATAAATTTGGATTAAGATGAGATTTGGCCAATTTGGCCGTTTAGGTCAAATTAGGTCAACTTTAGTCAAATGTCCAAATATATATAAGAATTAAGTGGTTGTTGCATGTTAGAGAACTTGTAACAGTAGAATAAAATTTCACGCCTTAGTTTCATTAGAAAATCCAGCACACATGCAGATAGTTAAAAAGAGAATAAAGAACTCCAGAATTTTTTCGTGGAAAATAAAAGAGGAGAAAAAATCACTGGCATACAAAAGAAAATACTCCACTATATATCTGTTTTGGATTACAAAGTTTAAATCTTCCTGACAGCGGGATTAAAAGATTGTATGGTCGAAATCATAATAATTGGAATTCCAAAATCATGTTACAATAACATGTATGGCGATGGTTGGATCAGAATCTTGATGGTAGTGAACGCATGCTACATCAACGACAATGGTGGTGATGATGAATTTCAAACTTCTAGCTTTCTTCCAAATTCACTCCTAGCTCCTTCCCCCTTTTCATGACAAGAATGATGTCCTATTTATAGGATTCTGAGAGTGTATTTTGGTCATTGTAGTCAAAATCCCAAAATACTCCATCGGACGGTTCATATCGATTCATTTGATCATACATAGTTTTTTTGGTGATTTGACTATTCAAATACCCTTTGATTTGAATGATCTTATTCGTTGGGATATTCCGTCCGAGCTACTGATGATTATAAGCACGCCAAATTTGATTCGATCATTCAATCATGTGTCAAAGTTTTCGTGTAGTCCTTTAAGTTTAATTCGTTCATTTAGGTCATACTTCACTTAATTTTGGTGACGTTGAACTTGTCTTATTGAGATATTTAATTATTATGCAAATAACATATATACATTATTTTAAAATTTAAGTGTGATATATCATTTGTATCCCTATTTTTTGATGATAAAACTCATTTCATCCAAAAATATATTAATTTTTTAAAAATAAAATCACTTTAGCTAAAAATTATTAGAATTTATAATTATAATATATATATATATATATATATATATATATATATATATATATATATATATATATATATAATGTATCAAATTTATTTTTTATTTACTAATTAATTATTATATTTATTTATTTTATTTTATATGTATAAACTAATAATTTTTATAAATATATTAATTATTTTATTATTTTATATTATATATATATATATATTTTTGGTAGTTGTTTGATTTGAAAGAGAGAGGTGGTGAGCCCCTCCATATTATTATTTTTTTTGGTGTGATAAAAAGAGAGAGAGATTGAAAGATGACAAGTAGTGGGCCCCATAATTTATTTTATTTTATTTTTTTGTTCTAATTTTAATGTGTGAGAGTGAGAGAGAGAGTGAGAGTGAGAGAGATGAAAAGACCTCTTTTCTAATGAGGAATATAATTAATTTTTTTTAAATGATGAATATGAAGAGTTTCTTTTTTTTTAAAAAAAGAAGATAAATAAATTTTTTTAAGAATATAAATAGTTTTTTTGTTTGTTTTAAATGAGGAATATGAAGAATTTCTTCTTTCTTATAAATATGAAAAATTTTCTCTTCTTTTTTTAAGAAGATAAAAAGTTTTTTCAATGAAGTATATGAAGAGGTTTTTTAAATGAGGAATATGAAGAGTTTTCTTCATTTTTATTTTATTTTATTTTATTTTATTTTATTTAAGAATTTGAAGAGTAATTTTTTTCTAGTATTAAATACCCCAAAAGGGTCAGAAAAACTCAGACTTTCTTTCTTTTCTATCCTCACGACTCAGATAATTTGTCGATCTCAGTTTCCAGTTCTCCATCTCGAGTTTTACAAGGTCAAATAACCATTTTCCCGGTCATCGACTGCAGATAACGGAAACCTGAGGCTCAGCTCGATCTTGGGGTTTCAACTGATGTTAAGTGTATCTTGTGCTCCAGGCTCGCTTTTCTTTCTTTACTCGACTTGATAATTGACTCCCTCAGAAGTTCATTCTCGACCCTGGTTTCCAACTGATTAAAGACGATCCCGACTCACTAAGTGCCGCTTTTCGGTAGCCTCCACTAACCTATATAACGTCACCCTCTCAGTTCAGCTCCTCGATTGTGGTTTCTAATTAACTGGTTGCGCATCCCAATTCGTGCCAGTGCTTCAACTTTATTCTCTTTGGTAGCCTCCACTAACATGTATAATGGTGTCGACCCCTCTCGTAGGCTCTAGTTCTCCCTGATCATGAGATTTTTAACTGACCTGGTTATGTGATGCACATCCCAAATTCAGGCTCCAGTGTGCTTCTAATTCTGAAGAATATTTCCATGGGCGAGCATCTTCCCATATATATCACAATATCTAAAGATTCTCAAGCAAAGCTTGCACAACATGATGGATTGCGGAAGCATCAAGGGACAGGGAGATCCGACGATGTAACACCAACTATTAACAATGATACTTTGATAATATTCAGAAAGAAGTTTCATTTTTCAAATGATTTGGTGGTTACTCCTCCTAAAAGATCGCAACGAGTTTATTCTTCTCCGTTGGGGTACTTGTACTTTCTGAGGCTTTTGCCTTCTGAGATTTTTGATATATGTATACCTTCCTAGGCTTTTGCCTTCTAAGATTTTTGATATACATGTACCTTCTGAGGTTTTACTGAGATTTTTGATGTACATGTATATTCTTAGGCTTTTGCCCACTAAGGTTTTTAATTTACCTATACCTTCTAAGGCTTTTGTCTCCTCAGGTTTTTTATGTACCTGTACCTTCAGAGGCTTTTACCTTTTAAGATTTTTGATGAGTGGAGACCTTGTCAGCCACTTGCTCTCTCGGAGTCTTTTTAGTGATGATCTTGTTCACTCAAGATCATCGGCTTCCTCGCGTGCCTTCCATAGGAAGAATCCATAAAGGATTTTTGATCTATCCATGGTTGTTTATCAGAGTGTTACTCAGTGACTTTTAACTTATGTGGAAGAAGTCAATAGTTTTAACTCTTATTCGAGGTTATTTTTGTCAAAGTATGACGTTAACCTTTGTGGAAAAGGTTAAATATTTTGATTTTTTTGAGATTATTTGTTAGAGCATTACTCGATGATATTAATCTATGTGGAGTAGGTACAAAGTTATGAACTATCCGAGGTTATTTATCAGAGTTTTCGCTCGATGATGTTAACCTGTGTAAAGTAGGTACAAATTTTTGACCTATCCGAGGTTGTTTGTCAGAGTTTTCGCTCGATAACGTTAACTTGTGGAGTATATGCAAAATTTTGACATATCCGATGTTATTTGTCACAGTGTTACTTCTTGATTTTATTTTTTTATGAGTATGATTTGAAGAATCATAATTTTCAAAGCTATCTCCCTTAACTTTTTTTTTCAATGTTGAAATGACTCTCCATCTTACTTCTCGAACTGATAATTAATTAGATATCTAGAATATTAATTTGGATGATCTTTTAAGATTAAAGGTTGCCCCCTAATTTTTAACAAAAGCTGAAGGATCGAAGTTTGATAAATCTTCATTTTTCTTATGTATCCCTCCAAAATAAGATTTTCTTCACCATATAGATGGATGTTGCACTAAACATGTAGTCAAATTGTTAACCATTGAGAAGATTTTAAGGAAATATTTCTCGCAGACGGCGTTAAGTTGTTGCTTGCTAGAAAACTTGTAGTGGTAGAATAAAACTTCACATCTTAGCTTCATTAGGAAATCTAACAAGCACGCATATAGTTAAAAAGAGAATAAAGAACTCCATTTTTTTACGAAAAAATCAGAAGGGAAAAATCACTTTTAAGAAAAATGTTTCTTATATATCTGCTTTGGATTATAGAGTTTAAATCTTCCCGATAGCGGGATTATAAGATTGTATGTAGGAAATCCTGCTAATGGGAATTCCAAAATCAGGTTACAACAACTAAGCGATGATGGTTGGTACGTATTTATTAATAATCAACATTATGATAAACTTTGAACTTCTAGCTCTCTCCTAGCTTTCTTTCAAGTTCACTTCTAGTTCCTTCCCCCTTTTCATAACAAAAATAATGTCATATTTATAAGATTTTGAGAGAGCATTTTGGCCATTATAGTCAAAATCCCAAAACACTTCATCGGACAGTTCATATCGATTCATTTGATCATAGATAATGTTTTGGTGATTTGAGTATTCAAATGACCTTTGGTTTGAATGATCTTAGGTTAAGTTGCATTAGTTAGTAGCTTCGATTATTATAAGCGTGTCAAATTTGGAAGTCATTTGATCATTTAGTGTCGAAGTTTTCATGTATAGTCTTTAAGTTTAATTCGAGCTCATTTAGGCATACTTCTTAATTTTGGTGATGTTGAACTTTATTGAAATATTTAATTATTAAATTATATATATATATATATATATATATATATATATATATATATATATATATATATATATATATATATATATATATATATATATATATATATATATATATATATATATATATATATAATTTTAAAATTTTATGTGTGATATATCAGTGGTATTTATGTAAACGCTCTAAAAATATTTAATTATGTAGTTATTTATATAATATTTAAAATTTTCTAACAAAATATTTACATACTTACGACACAATTTTTATGCATTTACTTTCTCTTTTAAAAATAAATAATGATCATATTTTTCATATAATATTGATATATATATATATATATATATATATATATATATATATATATATATATATATATATATATATATATATATATATATATATATATATATATATATATATAAAAGTTTAAATATTAGATATATAAATACATAAGAATTATGTTGTTTGTCTGTAAATCTCTATTTCCTAAATCATATAGCGAAGTATTAGCACTATCCACTTTTTTCAAATTCAATTGAAGATTTATTTTTTTCTTGAATATTTCGGTAACAGCATTGAGTCAAACTAATTCAAGCGCTAAATATTATTTGCCCCACAACTCTCCAACCTAACACACTATAGAAGATTGCATGGGTATGTAATTCAATAGTATAGCCTAGGTCTATGAGAGTTGGGTTTGTTTGTTAATAACTCTCAATAATTTAATCAAATTCAAAATATGTGATATAGCTTAGTTGGATACATGTGCTTGTTGTTAAATCAGTTTAATTTGATCTATTAATGCTAAGAGGTAGCATATCGATGTTAGACAAATATGAAAATGTTAAGGAATAGATAGTTGCTTAAGATGGACATCTCACTTGAATGAAGTACAAGCATGCCACCAATGTAGGGTGTTGATGGCTTTTTTTATAGAGAAATAAAAAAAGTTATGAAGGCAATATTTCCACATGATGAATACTTTCAAAAATATGAAGATCAAATCATCAATGTATATTGAATGATTTAGAGTGCTAGGAGAGAATATTGGCTCGAACAAAAATAAGAGGAAGAACGACACTAGTATTTACGTGAAAAGTTGGAATCCGGAAAAACCACAAAGTCATACTCGACTAAAAATTTGACAATAAAAAATTTAAGAAATTTTTTTCAAATCTCTCTTCGCTAAAGTCTCTCTAGCAGTTTCTACACTTCTAACACTTTGGCACATTTACACCAAAAAAGAAGTGAGAAAATAAACCCTTGAAACTACTTTAAATCGCACAAAAATTGATTCTTTTATTTCATAGTGTTGACGCCAAGGTGATGGCCTTTTTGTCAATTTAGCCCAGTTCACATATTCAAACATTGCAATGTTGCAAAAGAGAATGGTGAGGCGATGTCCTCTCTATCTCTAGAAAAAATATTACGTGCGGTGTTCGGATGCATCCGGACACCAATCACATGATGACACGTAGCAACACAGAAATGAAATATAATATTTAAATCCTGTTTTGTCATGTGTTAGTACATGATTGGATGTACGGATGCAAAATTACATTTGGATACCGCACGTAATATTCTTTCATATCTCTAAGCATAAAACCGACATTCACCTTTGAACTCTCTAGTGCCTTCATGTGCAACCCCCCACCTCCCCCTCATCGCCTAACTCGACTAATAAGATTGAGGGTTGAGTCGACAATACTTCTATAATTGATTGACACAATCAGGCTCCATAAAATAACATATAGCTTAAATAGAGTATATAACGAGGACATATGTTTTTCTTAAATTTAATTATTTTTATATACTCGTTAAGAAAACTTATTTTTTAAAATCAATTTCAAATTTTATATAAAAATTAACATTTTTTTCTCTGAGATATATAATCTAAAAAATTATCTAATCTCTTTTTCTCTATATTATTGATATGACACTAAAAATTCCACTAATCAAAGCATGAATCTTAATGTCAAAAGCAATATGATCCTACGTCAAAACTAGTCCAGATGAAGCACTTAAAATATCAATGAAAACTTTGGGATATCAATTAAATCCCAAAATAGTTTCTAAATATGGAGTGTTTATGATCAAATCGAGCGTCTTGACGAGCCGGAACTAACAGCCCAATACCTCTTGATTCTGACTTCATTTGACCATTCAAATACTTAAAAAATATTAGATGATCAAGGGAATCATCTTGACCAATCTGATGGAGTGGTTTGAATTTTACATGTATTTATAGAAACATCATCCATCTAATCTATAAATAGCCTCTCATTCATCACATGAGAGGGGCCTAAGCTAAAGAGAAGAGAAAGCCCTAAAGCATGAAAATCCTCCAAGCATAATCATGCCACCACTTGACCGTCGCCGACCACCACCGTCGGCCACCAACTCTGGGCCACACCACCGCCACTCCGTATCTCGTCTACCGTCCCATTCTGGTGCCGGTGCCGCCATTAACCACCGTATCGTCACCCAGCCACCCGCAGCGCCCGCCACTGCCAACTACAATCATTGTGTCATCGACCACCTGCTCGATTATCGCACCAACCGTGCTGACCAGATCTCCGGCTGCGCTGATCATCGCCGTGGCCGTCGCCCCACCATCGATCATCGTTGTCATTGACCACCACCATGCGGTCGCCATGCGCCATCTCCGTCGGTCATCACCCGCTCACCGCGTCGACTGGCGGCGCGATGTTTACCATCATCACCGCAACAACGTCTGATCAACCAGCATCATACATTTGTTACGATTCTAGGATTCCCATTGTTAGGCCTTCTCATATACAATTATGTAATCTCGTTATTGGGAAAACTTAAACCTTGTATTCCAAAATAGATACATAGTGGAAAATTTTTACTGGCTAGGCCTCGTAATTTTTTCCCCCTCTTCAAGGGTTTTTTCATGTAAAAATCCTGGAGTTTTCTTATTCATTCTTCAAATATCTGTGTATATGCTAGATTTCACAATAAAACTAAGACGTAAACTTTTATTCTACCGTAACTGGTTTTTGGAGGAATGCATCTGACTTATTATGTGATAGAAAAGTTCCACTTAAACTTAAGGGAAAATTTTATAAGATGGTGGTAAGACCTGCAATGACTTATGGTGCAGAATGTTGGCCAATAAAAGATAATCATAAGACTAAGTTAAGTGTTACAGAGATGAGGATGCTTAGGTGGATAAGTGGCTTTACTCTTAAAGATAGAATGCAAAATGAGTATATTCGAGAAAATGTTGGAGTAGCTCCAGTTGTATATAAGATTAGGGAGAGTCGCCTTAGATGGTTTGGCCACATAAAGCGTCGGTCGTCTGATGACTCGATTAGGAGAGTAGATGCATTAGATTTGCCTTATGTTAAGAAAGATAGAGGTAGACCTAAAAAGACTTGGTTAAGATGTATAAAAAATAATCTTAATATACTTGATTTAAATGAGAATTTGACAAATAATAGGACACAATGGAGACGAAGGATTCATCTAGCCGACCCCACCTAGTGGGATTAAGGCTTGTTGTTGTTGTTGTAACTAGTTTTTTAGCACGCAACAGTTTAACGTCATCTGTGAGAATCAAATTCCACAATTACAATCTCTGTGAACACCTGCATTATGGTCAATAGGCATAATACTCATAATAACGGAGCCTCCCACTCCAACTCCTGTCACTCTTGAAACCAATACTTGAATCAAGGATGTCAAGCTTCTGCTTCACTTCCCCCTGATAGGCATGACCTTATCGGTGAAGGCGCAACAGAAATCTCTTTAGAAGATCGTGTGCATCGAATGAAAGAGTCTAAAAATGAGATAATCTGACTTTTACGAGAAATATGATAGCCACTACTATGACAAATGCATCTCCCCCAAGATCGATTGTTAGCCAAGGGAGGTCAAAATGCTAATCTGGGGCCTTCTCGCCATCAGGCTGAAGTTCCTCCGCTTTTAGACCGTGATGTTGACCTCCTTGATCCCACTAGTTCTGCTCATCCATCACTTGTAGCTCAACCGATTGTTAATCCATCAATTATTACCTGTAGCTTGGCACGTTCTCATCTTGTTTATTCCACCCGTCATGTTATACGTGCAGAATTACAACACTTAGTGCGAGAAGAATTCTACTTTGGAAATCATTCTCCGTCTCATCGCAGTTATCAGGAGTCTTCACCTTTGACTGAAGCTATTCTTCAACATCCTATTTTTATAGGGTTCAAGCTTATGAGCATCGACTCCTATGATGAGGCAACTGACTCATATGAACACATTGACCATTACATGACCATCATGTATATCCAATGAGCTTCTGACACACTGCTTTGTCAGGTCTTTCTAGTCACCCTCAAGGGCCAGGCTCGCACTTGGTTCTACTCCCTTCTAAGAGGATCCATTTATACCTTTGATGAACTCGCCAATATTTTGTAGAACAGTTCATTACAAATCGAAAGATTATTAAAGATTCCTCTCATCTCTCAGGCATTTGTCATGGTTAAGAAAGCAAATGGAACTTGGAGAATGTGTATTGATTACACTGATCTCAACAAAGCTTGCCCAAAAGATAGTTTTCCTCCCCCCGAATTGATCAATTGGTCGATGCTACGTTTAGGCATCAAATGCTCAGTTTTTTGGATGTTTACTCAGGTTACAATCAAATAAAAATGGACCTAATTGATGAAGAAGTCACATCATTTCAAACATATAAATGTTTATATTGTTACTAAGTTATGTTGTTCGGGTTAAAAAATGCTTGTGATACCTATCAATGCCTTATGAATAAGGTTTTTAAAGACCTCTTAGGCCACACAATGGAGGTATATGTGGATGACATGCTAGTAAAAAGCTTGAAAGAATCATAATATATTTTTAACTTAGAAACATGCTTTAACCTTTTTCGACGTTATAACATGACACTTAACCCAACAAAGTGTATTTTTGGGATTACGTCGGGTAAATTTCTTGGGTTCATGGTCACTGATCTCGGGATTCAAGCTAATCTCGAGAAAATTAGAGAACTCAAAGATATGGCTCCTTCGAAGAATATCAAAGAAGTTCAATGCTTGAATGGACGAATTGATGCCTTATCCCGCTTCTTAGCCTATTTTGGGGATGAATACTTGTCATTCTTTAAAATATTAAAGGGAGCTAAAATAATAATTTTCAGTAGACTAATGAATGTCAAGCTATTTTTGAGCAATTAAAAGAATATTTAGCATCTCCACCCTTAATATCCAAGTCTATCCAATGAGAGATTTTATACTTATATCTCGCAATCTCTTCCAACGCAATAAACTTAGTTTTAGTGCGATAGAAAAATATAATACAACGACCAATTTACTATGTCAGCAAAATTCTCTATGATATAGAAAGTCATTATCCATTGGCAGATAAGATGGCTTTGGCTTTAGTTTTCTCAGTGCAAAAAATACATTCATACTTATAAGCTTACACCATCGCTGTTTATACCCATTTATCATTGAAGGCTACTCTACAGAAACCAGAGGCATCTGGGAGGTTAATCAAATAACCCGTATAACTGGGAGAGTTCGACATTCATTTTCTACCCAGGCCAGACATAAAGCCTCAAGTACTCGCAGATTTTATAACGGAATGCACTGCCCTTACTTCTAATGAGCCATTTATTACACCCTTTCGTCTCCTCAATTGACTCTCTATGTTGATGGAGCTTCAGGAAATACTAGTGCTGGAGCAAGAATCTTACTTATTTTCCCTGAATAAAATACCTTAGAATACGGACTTCGCCTAAAATTTTCTACAACCAATAATATGGCTGAATATTAGGCTCTAATTGCAGGGTTGAGACTTGCTATCGATTGTGAAGCTCAAAACTTAATGATCCACACTGACTCTCTGCTTGTCACCTCCTAGGTTGAGGGAAACTTTAATACTCATAATCCCCAGCTAGCACAATACCTCAGCTTAGTGAAGTCACTTCTTGCCCATATCAAGACACAAAATCATTCACATACTGCTAGAGAAGAACACTTTCTGATGTAGCTAAGCTTCCTCTATCTTGGAGATCTATTTAAGAGAATGCATGTTAAGGAAATATATTTTCCTAGTATTCAAGGGTCATGGGTAATACAAGCAATTAATGAGTCAAAGGAACCTTCATGGATGGACCCCATCCTATCCTTTCTACAAGAAGGGACTTCTTGAAGACCCAACTGCTGCAACTCATCTTTGAAGGCAAGCTAAAAACTTTATTATTATTAGAGGTGAACTATACAAATGAGCTTTTTCTGGGTTATACCTTAAATGACTCTCACCATCAGAGGCTGATTATGCATTAAGAGATGTTCACTCTAGGATATATGGAGAACACCTAGGAGGAAGGTGCTTGCTCTTAAAATTATAAGAAAATGATTTTATTGGCCTATGATGAAGCAAGACGCCTTGAATTTCACAAAAAAATATGCGAGTTGTCAGTTGCACTCTAACCTCTCTCATACACCACATATAGAGCTCTCATCCCTTCAAAGCCCGTGACCTTTTGCTCAATGGGGAATTGATATCATGGGACCTTTTCCAGTAGCGTCAGGGCAATGAAAGTTTATCATTTTAGTTGTTGATTACTTCACTAAATGAGTGGAGGCTAAACCACTCGCTAAAGTCATGGAGGTAAATGCTAAATAATTTATTTGAAAAAATATAATATGTTAATTCGGTCTTCCTGCAAAGATCATCACTAACAATGGAACCTAATTTACTATAAAAGTCTTTATGTCTTTTTATAAAGATCTTCACATTTAGCTGTTGTATATGGCTGTAGCTCATCCTTAAATTAATGGACAGACTGAAGCTACCAACAGGACTATCCTTAAAGGGTTAAAAATGTGTCTCGAGAAGGCTGGGGGCAATGGGTTAAGGAGCTCTCTAATGTTCTTTGGGCATATCGCACTACATCTCAAACTCCGACTGGTGAGACACCATATAATTTGTGTTTCGACACAGAAGCTATTATACCAGTAGATATCGAGATTCCATGTCCAAGAGTTTAATCATTCAATCATAATAATAATGAAAAAAAACTCTGTCATAATTTGGACCTACTCCCTGAAACTCGTGGCAGGGCTCTACTTCGGACTGCTTCCTATCACCAAAGGGTAGCTCATCACTTCAACAGAAAAGTGAAACCCCGTCCCATCTCTGTCGGTGACTTGGTCTCACGAAGTCTTGAAGCTGTGGGCAAAGACCCTCAATGCAATGAGCTCTCACCTCTTTGGGATAGCCCTTATGTGGTTACAACTATGGTCAAGCCATGAACATTTAAGCTCAAGGATCTAGAAGGAAAAACCTTACCTTAAACTTGAAACACGGAGAATCTCCGAAAGTATTATCACTAATTCTCACTGCATAATTATCACAACTTTTATTTTATCTCGTTTGTCATTTCCTCTTCAACTCATATCTTTGTTAAAATTATCTTATGATTATATCACCAACCTTATCAAAGTAATGAGTTTATGACCTTTTCTTTTAAACTTGTTGCATATAAACAATCTCCTTCATTTAATCCTCCTACTTGAGGAATGCACAACTCACATTGTGCCTCAGTAGGGGAATGATCAATCCCAAGGGGATTTGATCAGACATCTTCTATACAGGTAAGAAGTCAAGTAACACTTTGACTAATGCCTACGATAAGTCAAAAAATCCTTGATGAACATTCAACGGCCTCTTCCATACATATAATAAGCCAAGTAACACTTTGACTAATACCTAGGATATGTAAAAAAGTCTTTGGTGGACACTCTACAGTCTCTTCCATACATGTAAGACGCCAAATAATATTTTGACTAATACCTAGGATAGGCCAAAAAGTCTTTGGTGGACTTCCTACGACCTCTTATGTACAGGTTAGCGTCATCGAATAATATTCTGACTAAATATCTCAGATAGGTCAAAACAAAACCAGAGCAAATCACACAAAATTTTTAGTTTACTAATGTCATTAATAGCTCTAACAAGATGATATAAGAAATAATCAAAATTATGGATATATAAAATAATAATAAAAAATAATAATACATAGATAAAAGAAAAATAAATGCATCCTCAAGTGATACTACATGATATTGTGGGCTCCAAAAATTCGCCACCGACCTCTCAATGAAGAGAGTTTGATTTAAGTGTCGGTGTAATTTTCAGAAGGCAGCTGGAATAGTAGATAAGACACTACCCAGAGATTTCACCCTCATTTTGTGAGAACTTTATATCTGGTTCCAGGTTTCTTATAGGTGCAAGCACCTATAGTTAATTACCCCTCTCAGTGCTAAGAGAGAACTTTCGATTAAGGGTAGTCATTAGGTCACTTAGTGCGTAGCGTATAATAGCAGCATATAGAGTTTTAAAATTTAGATTTATGAAATTCATTATATTTAGCTTAAAGCGGATGGTTGGGGGAACGATGATGCACCAGATCTATATCCCATGATTTCATCATCCGTCAGTCAGTCTAATTTACTTAGTCGAGAGGTAGTCGACCCAACCTGATCGAAGGATCCTTATCAGCAACACATGGTTTACGTCGTCCAAGAAATCCTTGTAAAACTTGGGGTGGTGTTCGTCTCAAGAGATAAGCTTAAGTCTACCTTAGCTAACAGACGGCTTTTTTCTCAATCAAATATAACATATGGTTCACAACTCAAAGGATAGAGTCATTGTCATCTGAGCTTCGCATTGGCAAGTAATATAATGGTGTCATTTAGCGACTACGGTCAGGACTGCTGCGTCATGTGAAGCTCTTGGCCAAGCCACGTAGTCAGGAACACGCCGTCCTGGCATGAGATTGTTTGAGAGTAAACATAGTTGTATACTTGATTTGACTTTGGCTCCTTTATGAGTTAGGGTTTTTTTAATTTGTCACATCTGATAAACTATTATGAAAGGTGGATTAAAAGAAATTTGCTTTAAGTTTTTAGATTGAATTTCATTTAGACACTTATATCTTAATGATATTTTAAATTCTGCATTTAGATTAAGGTTCAATCTATATTAATTTTCTTTGAAATTATGATCATATTTTGATGGAAGTATCCCCTTTGGTTAAAATTTTCATTTAACACAGCCATCATCAGGGTGATTTATTATTTTGCTACTTTAGACCTAGTCGGCTATATTAATTTAGTAATAGAGGATCAGATCTGCAGTTATATGACAGAATTAGCTTCTCAGATATTTTATCTGGTTGAAAAATATTATAATAACATCATTAGATTTTAGGTTTTGTTAACCAGGACCTGTTCTTAAGACCCAACCAGCAATCAACCCTCGCAGCATCCTCAGACACTTGAATTTAAGCATTCAACATAGTGTCGGGACCCATGTAGGTTTTATATGGATTTTGGAATATTTGTAGGTATCTGTTCATTCATTTTACATCCAACTTGTACATTTATTTCATTTAAACAACTATACACGCTTTAAGATATTTGAAATTGAATTTAAGAAATTCCTCAAAATGCATGTAAATATTTTCATTTTAAACTTTGCATGAGTTTTAAAACATCATGTTTGAATACTCAGTTGCATTCTACTGAATGTTGTATTCCACAATTTAAGTGGTTTAGACACATCTCAGTGCGATAGAATCGAATATAGAGTTATCTTATAATACGTGTAAGTATTTCAATTGTTTGAAAGCTCTCATAAGCTTTGAAGCACTTGGATAAGGCATATGATTACTTCAAAACACATGTAAACACTCATTCTTTTGTTCAAGCTTTCATATGTATTTCAAGACATCTAAATTGAGAGGATGATTACCTTAGCATATGCACAAATATTTGCCTCTTCTAAAACACTTTGAGTCTTCGTACACTTGAAGTGAAGTGATGATGTTTGCCTCGAAGTGCATGCCAAAGTATATTTTTTTAAAGTCTTTCACATATGCGTAAATGTGGCATAATTGAATATGAGTATATCTCATAGTATAAGAAAACATCATATTGCTATATTCAAAAGCTTGCGTAAATATAAATTAAGTGAAATATCACCTCATCAGACATGCATAAAGTCTGTCTCATTTGAATGTTCGCATGCGTATCAAAGGTGTTTAGACTGGATGGAATGAAAATAATACTGTGAATATGCAAAATGAATCATTTCATTTGAATACTTAGCGTGAATCTCAGAGGTATAGCTTTAGAGGAGACTATTTCATGATATAAGTTCTCTTCCCTTTTTTTTGATATTTCCATGAAATAATGAATTAATTGATATTTGAATGTTTGCATGTGCATCAAAAGCATTTGGATTAGATGAGAGATGTATCTTTGTAATGCATGTAAAGATCATCCAAAATCTTTCATTTTCATAGTTCACTAATCATGAGTTTCTTCAGTTGGGTTATCTTATAATTCAATGAATCATATTGTTTCCATATCCCACATTTATCATATCTTTCCTACTTCTCATTACATAAAATTTAATTGAGTGGCTTCATAATAATTCAAGATCAATTATCAGCGGTGGAGTCCTACCAGCATTCAATCATTCTCTCTTTCTCTTTGAATTTTTTGTGGTGTTTATTTTCAGGATGTGGGACACCATGCAGATCTTAGGTGATACTTATTGATCGGCATTAAGGAATGATGCTATATCGAAAGATAGAAATCACCACAAGGATAATGGACTAATCACCAATAAGGACTCTAGGCATGATGGGTCTTGAATATACACTTTCCCTACTTTACATGAAAAGTAAAGTAGGGTTTATTTTAAGCGTTGTTAAGTTTCCTATGGAGCCCCAGTTATTTACATCCTAAGGAATGAGAATTCCTTAAGAATACTCGATTAAAGTAGATAATTAAGGTCTCCAAAGATTTCAAGGTTAAGACTATCAAAGGATTGTCATTTTAAAAAATCAAATGGTATAGATCGAGAAGACTTATTTTGGAATCCAAAGGGGAAAGTAGGAAATGCTCATGATACTAAGAAGCCTGGTGAGTATTCCAATCTACCCTATAATTGGGCTTTATATTTTTTTTGAAATTTGAAGAGAATTAATTATTTGAGTCAATATTTTATTAGATTGCTAGGTCTTATAATTCCACAACATAAGATTGTGAAAATGCCTAAGAGGTGAGGCTTTATACTTGTAGCCGGAAGAAAACGACTACCTTAGATTCATAAACTAAGGAGCCTTGGTACAAAACAAAGGCGCGACCTAAATCTAAAGCGAAAATGGGTATATGATTTACCTCCAGAGAGAATAAATCCATGCTAAACTTATTACCTGGAGTGGCAGACTAACTCCTCCTGCTTTAAATTCATGTAGTAGCAGTCTTATGCAAGATGGCTAGGTTGTTGTTCATTCAGAAAGGAAACTAAGTCCTTAGACTTACTCCCTAAGAGACTAGAGCATGAGTGGTATGAATTCATGACTTAATCTAATGTAAATTTTATCAAATTTATTTGATTCTTTTGGACTTTTTTTTTGACACAGGTTATGAGATTTTATATGCCTAAATGCATGAGAATTTGATTATGAGCCAAATCAAGAGAGAAATGGGTGTTCTTCCACCAAAAGCTCTCATAAGTTAAGCCTTGATTGTCTGACAAGGATGGAAGCCCCCTCTTAACAAGAGTGGAAGAATATGACATGCATGATATTATACAATCATTCATCCACCTAAGGGGTTGCTAAAAAATTTGTTATATTGATTTAATTCCTAGGCTTTTATGTGAGGTTATGAGTTGTTTTAAAATTTTAGTTATGAGTTATTAATTGGAGTAGAAAAATTAATTTTATCCTAAGAGCCTACCGCATCGAGGCCATACATTCAAGTATCAATCATAAAGAAATTATGAAAAATATGCTATTCTAATGCACAATCTAAGCACAACATCAAACAATTTAATAGAAAGAATCAAAGGTCGGTGATTGGGTTGTACACCAAAGAAAAAAAAAGAGATGGGCAGCTCTACCCTTATACAACCCAATTACAAAAAAAAATACATCTTGGGGGTCTTCTTTTCTTCATTTCTTCCTTCTCTTTCTTTTGATTTGATTTGCTCCAAAGGCATCACGGCACCCGACTAAGCCTTTTGGCCTTCTCATCCTAATCCCCATAACACTAATCCTAATTCATAATGTAAAATTACATCAAAATAGGAAAAGTAAATTTAACTATACGCAAATAAATGTTAAATAAACCATGTACAAAACATTATATGAATAATTTGGACTTAACACCTCACGAGTAACAACTAACGTGAGTTATGCTGGAGCTAAACCGCAAACATTTATATTTTTATTATATCGGTCCCCCTTAACCCACTACAAAAATATGATTAGATCGGTTATAATTCTAACATACACGTCTAAAATATTACATTTAAAATAAAAACAACATCATACATACAACGCCTTACAACTTGCTTAGAAGTGGTGACTTAGTATTATAATGTGTGTGCTTAAGGCATGTGTAACAAGACTTTACTATGCTTCTTTAGTTTAAGTTTCAATTTGGAGTTTAAGGAATTTTAGCTCATTTGAAATTTTCAAGTCAAAAGGGCTAAGTTGGGTTTGACTTGGGTTGGTTTTGATTTGATTTAATGATTGTAGGTTTCATTTATATTTGGGTAGATAATTGAATGAATGATTGATTCAAGAGAAAATTCATTGGTTTTAACTTGATATGGATAGAATTTTAGATTGAGTTTGGATTTGATTTTCGATATAGTTTTGGTCATTTGAATCTAGATTTCATTTATATTTGTGAATATAAATGAAAGAATAATTGATTTATAAAGAGATCAATTGAGTTTGATTTGATTTGAGATTTTTTAAACATGAATGGTTCATATGACATAGGAAGGGGTTTTAATTTTGATTTTGGGTTTCATTTTTGAGTCAAATTTTGAAATTAGATTTGGAATTTTTGAATTTGATATTTGATTTGAGAATTGAGTGCAGGTTTGATTTGAGAAAGTGTATCTATATTAAGTTTAGGTTATGAGATATGTAATTTTAAACCAGATACTAATCTTATAATTAACACTTCTAAGTCTCTAGGTATAGGTTAGGTGTCCACCTAATCATTAGAAGTATTTTATGACTAAGGAGTTCTTAGTGTCTAGAAAAGTCGTAAGTCTAAGAAGATGAGGTTAAGAGCTCACTCCAAAAGTGAGGTCAACATTTTCCTATAAGAGTTATTATGAATTTAATGCATTCAAGAGAATTATGCTCGTAATTCAAGCTTAATTTTGACTTTTCAATCATTCCTTATAAGTTCAGCTGATGTTCATAGATTTAATTTTATTTTTATTTTGAATTCATTCATTCAAGTACTTTATTTTTTTTAGTTCAATTTTGGCCTAAAAGTCGATGCGTATGTGATGCATGTGGGGGCATCAGTATAAATCACGACCTAAGTATTCATTTTCTATCACGCTACAAAGAGCGTGTATAGTTCTGCGAAAATGTTTTCGCGTGATCGCTTTATGAGTTTTCCCTGAATACAAAGCGTCACGGGTTCCTTCGTCACATCAGATGCATCGCAATTGGGATTTAGATGCATTTAAGATTGAGCATTTTATACTTTTGCATAAGAGTTAATGATAATGACTTAAGTCTTCATTTTCTCTACCACGCTACAAAGAGCATATATAGGTTCCGCAAAAAAAATAAATTTTCCCATCGTTTTGAGTGTCGCAATTTTCCCAATCTTCTAAAAGCGCTGAGTTCATCATCATGATAAATACGTCGCATACAGATTTTTAAGAGCAAGTTGTGAGTTTGACTTATTACACTAAGAATCAAAAATGACAACTTTAAATTCTACAGAATTGCATTAAAGCTTGCATTTGATTAATCCAGCTAATGGGCCTTATCTAGCTTGAATTCTCAAGGCCCATTATACCTCTTAATAATAGGAATTGGGCTGAAAGATGTTTAGCTCATTTGATGCCAAGAATATAGGGATAGATTTATAAATATTGGTTGTTGTAAGGAGTAAATAGGATTTCTACTCGATGGAATCAGTATTACTAGGACGTGGCTGAAGTTGTGATAATGGAGTAAATCAGGATTTTAGCAAGATTTTGGTTGGCTTTAACTTTACTCAAAGGCTATTCTATAAAGCTCACTAAGCATGGGGCTGAATCCGTATTTCTACCAGTAGGCATATTCACGGGATTTAGATAAGCTGAAGCACGAGAAAGGCGGTGGAGGGAAAGACGAGAGTCGGAGTTTCATTTCCTTGGCTTGCGGGAGCGACTGATGGACAGAAGGGGGAAGGTCCGTTCATAGTTGGAGGGATGATCAAATAGCAGAGAAATAATTTGAGATGGATAGGTGAGAAAGAGGAGATACATGCAGTGCACAAAGACCGAAGAGATTGAAGCAGCGGAGTATGGAGGAGGAGCGATTGAATCGAAGAGATGGAGGAAAAGAAGTTGCTGGAGGCGGGGGAGAGAGCGAGAGAGGGAGAGAGGGACGAACTTGGGAGAGCGGCGGCTTGCAGTTCGTCCTCTACAGGGAGTTCCATTGGGTGCGATGCTCGCGGGAGGACGAGAGCGGACGGAGATCCTTCGGCCTAGAGGAAGAGAGAAGCTTGCGGGAGAGGGGGAGTTCATTCGACCATGAGGGAGGAGTCGAACGAATTTCAGCTACCAATAGAATGAATAGGAGTCCTTAGGGTTAGGTCTTATTAGATATTTATGATATTTATAGGATTATTTATTTAAATGAAAATTAATCCTTAATTTTGATTTTTGTATCAACGTTATCATATAATAGGGGTTTTTACATACATACCACTTGAAACTATCTATTTTACTCATTTAACACACTAAACTTTATTACACCGATATCTAAATCTGCGTAAACTCATTTTTTTTTATTCCCAAAAGGGCATTTACTATTCAAGTAATAAAAGTTTTAAATGAAAGAAAATAGATCAAATATTATTTAAAAAACCCCATATAATATATATATATATATATATATATATATATATATATATATCAATCTTAAGTTATTTATGTTTGATATAACAGATGTGTTTTGAGATCGGATCGCCGTTGGCACTTTCTTAATTCTCGGGGCTAATTTCAACTCAAAATCGCGAGTCGTCTCATCCGACCACTCGACATTCACGCAAACTACTTCGAATTGAGCACGAGCAGTCTCATTTGTAGGTTTTGAGTTTCGACGCTAACGGCACGATCAATTTCATGAACTGAAGTTATTTGGGCAACATCGTGGCTTCCTGACCTCGATATACGTGTTGGTGCATCGATGAATTTCCTTCTTGATCGATTGGCCGTCAAATTGTGTAATATGTATATTCTGATTTCAACTGATTTTGGCACCAGTCGCATTTCACGATTTATGTCAAGTCGCAAATTCACTCATGAGATCGACTTGACTTGGAGCATGCATGGAGGTCAACATATGTCAACGTCCTCCTCACCATTGGAAGATGCTCCCTTAAAACTAACTCTCACCCCTTTTGTCTCCTGAATCTGGCGAAGGGTATTCAGATACTTGGCTAGAAGATAAATTCTCAATACTAGCTCCAATTTTGCGATGTATTAAGTGGATTCTTTTTAGGAATTCTCAGATGAAGCCTTCTTCCAAACATTGGCGCTCCAAGTCCTTCACTTCAATATCAAGAATATGATTACGAGCTTCTTTAGACATGGTCCTCAATAGCATCGCGATAAGCTAGGCAGTTCTTAAAATTTTTCATTGCCTTCAAGGAGATTTCACTTGCTTCCGCTTCTGACATTATTTGCTGCTTCTCAGAAAGACGATCTTGTAATGCTTTCTTCCAATCAATGCCTTTCTTCCACGCAAGTGCCTGAGTTTTTCTCTATAGTCTCACCCTCACCATCACGAGTAAGCTCCACCTCCTGACGCTAGAGAGAAAGAGAAGTTGTCATGTTCGCTAGCTCAGTTTTACACCTAGTTAGTTGATCCTCCAGAGCTGCCACTTCTTTGGCCTTAACACTCATCTTTCGCTCATACTCGCATTGCAAATATTTCACCTTCACAAATTTAGTATTCCACTCATCTAGAGTGACACCCAAATGAGTCAATTTTTACCTATAATAAAAAAATCACAAATATTGCACTAAGAAAAAAGGAAAAGAAGAAAAGAAAGAGAATGAGAAGATAACATACTAATTTGTCTGCTCGTTGACGTCCAGTGCATATGTGCTTTAACACCTCTTCAGGAATATGTGACTTCGAGAAACGAATCCCCCCATTATGAGTTGAGATAGCTAAACTCTCAGAGCCTAACTACGGGCAAACATCTTCTTCGCAAATATTTGACGTAGTTACTTCGACACATGTCTTCTTTTTCTTTAAAGAAGAAACATTGCTATCACCATGATTTCATAACAAGCTTCTTGAAAAAATCCTGTGAATATGAGGAGACCTTTCATCACCTTTAATTGATCTCTTCAATGGAAAAGCATGAGATCTCCCTGCCTGAATGGAAAGGACAACCTTGAACATTCTATCTTCAATTATATACTTGCCAATATGACGTAACTCATGCTACAAGCTTCATACATCAAGAATATTAAGATTTGTTAGGATTTCATTCTCTTCAATCAGCAATGAATCTAGAAGGTCATTCAATCTTCCCCATCTCTTTGGGAGGCCCCACTCATTTTTCACAAAAAAAAATGCATTAGACTAATTTCTAGATGGATCTGGTGCTGAAAATTCTATCCAATTTTTTATAGCTTGATAAGAAATGCGTCCCTGAGCATCACATGTGAATCTACACATACGGCATAAGTATTTGATATTCAAAGTCACACCACGCTCTCTAAAGAAGACAGTCAAACCAACGATGATCACTAAAGCTCAAAATAAAAACTATGACAAAGCTACACTGCATATTTAAAAAATCTCAATTCATGAGCCAAAGGGAATCACAGTCCCGCACGAAGAATCATCTCAGAAATAGTAAAGTATCCTGACGGAGGAGAACGTGCTTGATCAGACTTTTTGGCAACAATAACCACCAACTCATTGAGAAAATAAAATTTTCTACGAAGCATCATTAAACTGTCAGCTATGATAGTGGATGATATATCGTCTGTAGCTGTTGCGCTATTGGTTTTTTTCCGGCCATCATCTAGTGAAAATACATAATAAATACAAAAGAGGAGAGAAAGACAAAGCTCTGAGAATTGTGTGAAGCAACTCACTCACCCCCAATATTTGGACATATCATTTCCCGACTTTGTTGCTCACGGACAGCTTTGGATAAAATTTTTCTCCTATGATCTCACGAAAAATATATGCATACATATGAGATCAAAAAAGGAAAAAAAATTATTTTTCTCTAATGATACTCTGAAATTACCTGTCAGACTTTCTGAATTTTTCGATGAATGGTTCATAATTGACTCCCCCCTCCATCTAGTTGTCAACTGCTGAACAATCCATTGGAGTTTCAAGAAATTCAATTTTCTATAAGAAGAAGTAAAAAAATACAGCCCTTGATCGCCTTTAAACCCGGTCGGTCCGACAAGGACAATTGATGCCTCTCTCAATAGAAAATCGGAGCCTCACTTGATCGCCTCCAAACTCCTGGTCCCATCAGGATATTGGACTGACTCTTCGAGAGAAATCGAGCCAGCCGATAATGTACAAGTCTTGATCACCTCCGAACCCGGTCGATCCGACGAGGACAATTGATGCCTATCTCGAGGAAAAATCGGAGCCTCTCCATATGAACTATGAGTCTTGATCACCTCCAAATCCGGTCGATCCGACGAGGACAGTTAATGCCTCTCTCGAGGGAAAACCAGAGCCTCGCCGTATGAACTACTATAGCATATGAGAGTTGTGTCTCCTTACTTGACCCTAAGGGGGTTTCTATAGACCCATTATGGGGGCAAAAAGCGAAAAAAATGGAAAAAAATTGAAAAAAATGCTTATCGGCCAAGACGTTTGCACATGCGGCGCGTGGACCTAAGTGGTCCCACACTGCGGCGTGAGTGCTCAGCGTCCGGCCTGTAACCCGAGTCTTGCTGCAGCACCCACACGCACCGGCTTGCACCGCTCCGTAATCATAATCGTGTGCACCCATGAAGATCTATTCTCTCAAACTATATGGTTAATAAACTCACAAATTTCAGTGAATAATTTGTTATTTTCAATTATTTTACATATATTTTTGAATGATAGAGATAATGTCATCCAAAAATAAGGGGGTAACTGATATGACACTAAAAATTTTACTAGTCGAAGCACGAATCTTGATGTCAGAAGTAATCTGATCCTAAGTCAAAACTAGTTCAGATCAAGCACTTAAAATATCATTAGAAACTTTGGGATATCAATTAAATTCCTAAATAGTTCCTAAATATGGATTGTTTATGATCAAATCAAATGTCTTGATGACCGGATCTAACAAGCCTAAGATCTATTGATTCTGACTTCATTTGACCATTCAAATACTTAAAATACATCAGATGATCAGGGGAAATATCTTGAGCCATCTGATAGAGTGGTTTGAATTTTGCATGTATTTATAGAAATGACATCTCTCTAATCTATAAATAATCCCTCATTCTTCATATGAGAGGGGCCCAAGCTAAAAAGAAGAGAGAGCTCTAAAGCTTGAAAATCCTCCAAACATAATCGTGCCACCACTCGACGGTCGCCGACCATCACCGTTGGCCGCCAACCACCACCGACCGCCGCCGTCAACCATCACCGCCACGTTGCCAACCACCATCGTATTATCACCACACGGTTACCGCCACTTATCGCTGCCAGACCACTATCGCCGTTCTCGCTGGGTTACCATCACGCTCGCTGCTGCCGACTACCACTATCGACATTGCTGCCATCACCACTGCTGCCATTACTACTACTGACCACCTACTGCCGTTGCTAACTACTACCATTAATCATACATCAACCACTGCTATCGGCTATTACATCGACCACTGCTTCGCCGCTATCATCGTTATCGCCGCCGTTAACCACCACCATCGATCATCATCGCTATCGACTAATTATCGGTATCGCCGCTACCACTACGCCATCGCTGTCGGTATCTCCATCGGTATCACCACCGCCAGCCATCGCGGATCACTACCGCTGCTTTACATCATCAATCGCCACCTTAACTATTACAATATAACCATCAGAAGATACAGCTCGATTTTGGGATTCCCATATACTTTTGTAATCTCGAAAACCTAAACCTTGTATTCCGAAACAGATACATAGTGAAAGATTTTTACTCGGCTAGGCCCTGTGATTTTTTCCCCCTCTTTAAAGGTTTTTCCATGTAAAAATCCTGGAGTTTTCTTGTTCATTCTTCAAATATCTGTGTGTGTGCTGGATTTCACAACAAAGCTAAGCTGTAAACTTTTATTCTACCGTAACTGATTTTCTTGCATGCAACAATTTTAATTCTAGATATGCATTAAAAATTCATAGAAAATAAAAAAGTTAATTTAACAAAAATGAACAAAAAAAAAAGAAATACTCACTTCTTAAATTATTTTATGCAAATGAAATATAAGCATGCAAAACAATTCATATGATCACATTACACATAATATATCTAAGAAATTTAATGAAAAATTACAAATGATAATAATGATAATAAAACATATTATAAAAATAGTTAATCATGAAATATCTAAAAAAATAACATCACAAAGAAACTAGGGCCAACTTTTCTTAATGAAAATTGATTGTAGGTCGTAACTTAAGGAATACAAGATGAGCACAAAGAAGAAGCATGTATCGATGGTCAAATCAATAGAGCTTTAATGAACTTGCATAGTAGCTATGATTTTAGGAGATCTCTAATTACATCAAGAAGAAAGTAGGATGGTGGATTGTCATGCTAGCTATTATTCAAAGAGCCTTTGGATAACTTTAATAAAGAGTAACAACTCTTAACATTGATAAACTACTACAAATTTAGTGATGGTTAATTATAATCATCATAAATATAAAAATTTTATAGTAGTTTTTAAACCATGAATGAATGTAAATGCGATATAATGAAGCCTCTTTTAAAACGTCAAGATCGTCATCTAAATTTTTGACAAAAATTTATTTTACTAGATAAGTATTAATGAAACATATCATATCCATATTAAGCAAGCTCAATTTACCATAACTTTCAAGTCATATTCTTATAATTATATAT
The DNA here is from genome assembly GCA_021442155.1 of Cymbidium sinense. Lineage (NCBI taxonomy): Eukaryota > Viridiplantae > Streptophyta > Magnoliopsida > Asparagales > Orchidaceae > Cymbidium > Cymbidium sinense. The sequence goes on from CM038221.1 coordinate 182,488,061, forward strand.
CATCTCATAATACATTATTAAGTTTCATTTCTTGTTTCTAACATTATAAAAAGCCCTTATGTTTTATGTTTTTATATACACACACATATGCATACATACATGCATATACATGCATACATACATACATATCCACATACATATATGTATATATATATTGTGGGCTTTGAAAATTCGCCACTGACCTCTCGACAATTATTTGAATTGAAGATAGTGAGTTGAAGGTCATCTAATGATGGAATAGAGAGAAGATAACTACCTGAGATTTCCCTCATTTTGTGAGGACTTTAGATATGGTTCAGATTTTCTATAAAGCAAGCCCCTAGTTAATTACCCCTCAATAAGTGAGAGAGAACTTTGATTAAGGCTAGTCGTTAGATCGCTAAATGCGAGTATAAGAAAGATATGAGAATTTAGAATATGAAATTCATCGCCTTAAACCGATGGTGGGAATGATGACGCGTCTATCTAGATCCCATGGTTCCGTCATCCTGGGCAGTCGCGGTCCCTAGTCTACTTAGTCAGAGGAGGTAGTCGACCCAACCTAACAGAAGGATCCTTATCATCAACACATGTGTTACGTTATCCAAGAAATCTTTGTAGACCTGGGATGATGTTTGTCTAAGGAGATAGACTTAAGTCTACCATAGTTGACAGAGAGTTGTTTGTCCTATCAAATACACCATATGATTCAGAACTCAAAGGGCAGAGCCATTGGGGAGCATACGGGCTACGGTCGTGATCGTAATATAATGAAGTCTGATTGGCCAAACCACCATCGAGGACTGGTCAGAATCGCTTACGTGTGGAGCCTACCAAGTCAGAAGAACGCCACGTCTTTATTGACGTGAGATTGATTGAGAGTGAACATAATATAACATTTGATTTGACATTGGCTCCTTTGTGAGCTAGAGTTTTCTTAATTTATCACCCCTGATAAACAGTTACGGAAGGTGGATAGATTGAGTTTGATTTAAGTTTTTAATGATAAAATTTCATTTAAGCAGTTTCATATTGTTACTTAATTTGATTTGAAAAATTGATTAATTTGAATATGTTTAAGGGCTTTAGATCCTGTCAACTATATTTAGCTGCTAACAGGATTAGATCTACTGTCACCTGATAGAATCAATTTCTCAGATATTTCACTAATTTGAAACTCTTATTATAAGTTTTTAGGTTTTGTTAACCCGGACTAATGTAGGACACGGGTGCTTTTTATGATATGATGTTTATTACATCGATAATTCTTAAATCCTCACAAAGAGTAATGATAAATGCACACTACTATTGAGCACATTCATAATATTATGAATTTAGTGAAGTTAAAAAGATCTTAGTTAAAGTTATGTCAACCACACTAGAGACCTGAATCTTATAAGTGCAAAGAAATAATTGAAAAGTTATGAACGATCTAACCTGTAGCAGATTTAAAATAACCTGCAGCGAAGCGGGATAAGTTGAAGTCGACCTCTACAAACAGTCCGTCGTTGTGGAGATCGCGTTCTTTCCTTAGAATTCCTTCTCTAAGGGTTGTGAACTCACACACTCAAGTAGTCCGTCACTCAAGAGGAAAGCACACAAAAGAATAATAAAAGAAATTCAAGAAGATAACTTTCATTCCAAATTCAAGTACCAAGCATTACAAGAGTCTCCCTATTTATAGGATTGAAAGAGAGTTAAGAATACTCAAACCTAACTCCAAACTCAAACTAACACCATCATAACTACTACCACCACCTACTACCAAACCTACCACCATTATCAAACCTATCACTCATTCCATACCTACCCAAATACTTCTGATGACTCATGGGCCATGACATAAGAATAGCCCAATACATATAAGCTCAAGACATACAAAATATAAAAGCCCAATAATACATAACTTAAATTATAATAAAAGGCCCAATCATGGATTTAAGCTTTATGATGATGATCGATGGCGGTGGCGATGCCCCGCATCGGCATTCCCGACTTTAAAGGATTCTCCTCGGAGAATGAAAATCTAAGTACTCTTGTAATAATTGTGAGTCTAGTTGATGTAACTCATCAAATGTAAGCCATGAATCTTCAAGTGGAGAAAGACCTTTCAACGAGCGAGAAACCTTTGAGTGCCTCCATCGATGTGATGATAATCGGTCTTCTAAAATTTGATCGATGTGATCTTAAGCGGCGATGGTATAGAGTCGATGATGAAGTATGAACCTGCATGTCAGTACTATTTGCAGAGGGAATAGTATCATCCATGGCTTTCCCATGGTACAACGTTAAATCTGATACATTAAATATTGGAGAAATTCCAACATTCATTGGAAGATCTATTTCATAAGCATTATCATTTATCTTCCTTACAACTTTATAAGGACCAGATCTCTTGAGAGTTAATTTCTTAAGAGTTCCAGTTGGAAATCTCTCAGGTCTACCTTTAACAAGAACCAAATCTCCCTCATTAAATTTTACATATCGTCTATGTGCATCAACATTAGCTTTATATTTATCAAAACTCAGAGTAAGTTTTTGTTGAATTTCACGATGCAAATCATGCATGCTTTGTGCAAATAAAGATGCAAATGCACTAGACCTATATATTACAGGAAATTCAACAAGATTAATTGATTTTCTTGGATCATAACCAGTTACAATATGAAAAGGACTCATACCGGTTGACCTATTAATTAAACTGTTATAAGCAAACTCTGCAGTAGGAAGAACTAGGTCCCAACTAGTAGTATGATCGGTCACTAGACACCTAAGTAAATTTCCTAAGCTTTTATTAACAACTTCAGTTTGTCCATCTGTTTGAGGGTGGTAAGTAGAAAATAAGAGTTTTGTTAGCTTTTCCATAAAGTTTTCCAAAATAGCTCAAACCTTACATCGATCGAGACAATTGTCTTAGGTAGTCCATGTGGCGAACTATCTCATGGAAGAAAATTGTCGCTATATGTGAGGCATCTGATGTCTTATAACATGGAATGAAGTGTGTCATTTTAGAGAATCGGTCAACAACTACTAGAATAGAGTCAAAACATTGTACAGTGTGAGGTAATCCTAAGATGAAGTCCATACTAAGATCTTCCCAAGGTTTGTGGGGGATTGGGAGTGGTGTGTATAGACCATAATTTTGTTTTTCACTTTTTGCTACTTGGCAAGTATGACATATGATACGAAAGTAACATCTTCTTAAGACTAGCCAAAAGAACCTATCCTCCATCATACATTTGTCTTATCACAAATCAAAATGACCGACATTACCTCCAATGAATTTCTCAACAAGAAAATTTCAAGTGATGAATCGTGATACATAGTGTGTGTCACAAAAAGAGATAGCCATCTCGTATTTGATAACTGACTATTAATTGAAACATCAAATTTCAAAGATTCAAAAATTTGTTGAAAATCTTTACAATTAGATAATCATCTTTAACCTTTTCAATCCAAAGAACCTTTCACACTCATGGTATTTAATAATGTACATATTCTACTTAAGGCATCTGCAACATTGTTCTCGACACCAGATTTATGTTTAAGAACAAACGTATATTCTTGAAGAAATTGAACCCATTTTGCATGACGAGAACTAAGTTTCTTTTGGGTGTTTAGATATTTAAGCGCTTCATGATCAGAATAAAGTATAAATTCTCGTGAAAGGAGATAATGTCGCCAATAACGTAAAGTTTGGATGACAGCATACAGCTCACGATCATATGTGGAATATCGTTGACGCGCTTCATTTAATTTTTCACTAAAGAAAGTAATAGGATGACCTTCTTGTTTAAGAACACCCCCAATACTAACTCCAGAAGCATCACATGATACCTTAAATACTTTGTTAAAATTTGGCATTTGTAATATCAGTGGACTTGTTAAAAGTTTTTTAATTTTAGAGAATCGTATGCCTTTGTCCAAACAAAGTCTCCTTTTAAGACATTGAGTTATCGGGGCCATAATAGTGCTAAATCCACGAATAAACCTTCGATAAAATGTGGCTAACCCATGAAAACTTCATTACACCATGAATTGTGGTTGGGGTAGGCCACTCTTGAATAACCTAATTTTTTTTGGGATGCAGATGATCACAATGAAACAATGAATCCTAAGAAGATTACTGAAGACGTCATAAATGAGCATTTTTTTAAGTGAACATATAGTCTTTCTTCACGAAGCACTTCAAAGACTTGTCGTAAATGTTTCTCATGATCGCTCTTAGTTTGACTAAAAATTAAAATATCATCAAAGTACACAACTAAAAATTTTCCAATGAATGGCCATAAGATATGAGTCATCACTCGCATAAATGTACTTGGAGCATTAGTTAATCCAAAAGGCATTACTAGCCATTCATACAAACCATCTTTTGTCTTGAATGCGATTTTCCATTCATCACCTTCTCTCATACGAATTTGATGTTATCCACTTCTAAGATCAATTTTAGAGAAAATTATTGATCCAGCCATCATATCTAACATATCATCAAGTCTAGGTATGGAAAACCTAATTGATTTTATTTATAGCATAATCACATACGCCAACTACCATCTTTCTTTGGGGTAAGAAGAGCACGCATGGAGATAAACTTTCCTAATAAACCCTTTTGATAATAAATCATCAACTTGTTGTTTTAGCTGCATGTTCATTTGGGTTCATACGATAATGTGGCAAATTTGGGAGTGATGATCCGGGTAGCTTATGGCATGTTGGATACTTCTTAATGGGGAAGCTCACTAGGAAGTTCTTGACAAATATCTTGATATTCCAATAAAAGTTCACTTGATGAGAATGATTTAACAATGATGATTTTGGAGGTTAGGGTAATGCAAAATGATATTCCCATTAATCTCTTGTTGAAATTAACGCGTTTATTAATAATATGTAGGATTTCTTTTGGGTGGAGAAGAATTTTGGGGTTGAAGTGGAGTGACCTCTTTAGGCTTACTGGGTTTAGGACAATTCTCTTACCTTGAAAATTAAAAGCATATGTATTAGATCCCATAATTTGTGACATCCATATCAAAAAAGCCAAGGTCTACCTAAAAGTATATGAGCAACATCCATCTAAGAACATCACACCAAATTTTATCACTATATTCTCCTAATTGAATAGTACAAGCGTTGAGATATAGAGATAGAGGTCTTATCTACCCGCGACCTTATAAGGTGGGTGGGTCTGGGGTGAGCTTCATCCTAGCTAAAGCGAGGTAGCAATAACATTCATGCAAATCAATGATTAACTTACGTCTTTTCACCACTCTTAAAATAAGTGTGGAAAATTGATGTGCCTCAATCAATATTTGCTCGTGGGGTTGCTAACAACATAACAACTATATGAGACTCATCTAATGCTTCATAACTAGCTTCTTCACAAGGGTGAGCACAATTTGATTATCATTATTTTCATTGTTGATCCTCATTTTCATAATCTAAGTGTTTAAGTTTGAGAACAGTACTTGCATAGTGACCAATTTTACCACATGTAAAACAAGTAATGCTAGAAGTCTTAGAGCGGATGTTCCCACTAAAGCTTTTCCTTTTGTTTCACTAGGTCCTTTAGGAACTACTAAAGTAAGAGGGTTAACATCGATTGAGTTGTTTGTAGATGAAGTTGTGAATAAACATAAGGTTGTGCTAAGATATTGTTCAATTTGAGTCACTGAAATGCTTCCTCAAGAGAATAAATTTCTCGAGTTATCATTTCATTACGAATATCGGTTAAATTAATCAGATCTAGATTGTTGTGGTGATCCTTTCATCACAACAGTCATCAATTCATCAAACCGTGTCATATACTCAACAAAGGTTAAGATCTTGTTTAAAGCATTAGTCATTTCATCCATAAGTTGATCATGAAAATTTAATGGTACATATTTTTGCTTTAAAATTTCTTTCATCTCATCCCAAGAAGGGATGGTGGTTATGTCGTTGATATTTTGTGTGAGATTAACCCAATAAGTCTTAGCATAACTAGTTAGTTTCATGGGCAAAAGCGAACTTGTCTTTCTTGACATGGGCATCCAATCAAAATATTGGTCCATGTCTACACTAACCAATCTAAGAAAATTTTAGGATCAAGTCGACCATCAAAAGTAGGTGGATCAATTTTAACCCTACGAATAACATCATCATCAGGTTCTCTAAGTGTATGCCGAGGCAACAAAATTAGATAATGGCTCTTCAGTATGAGGATAATGCTCATAAGGAGTTAGATGAGCATAACCTTCATCTCGTCTTAATTGTCTTCCTATTTGATGAGGTGGGTGAAGTACCTCATCAAACTCGGGATATTCATTAAAGTTGTTCCTAGAGGATAGCGAGGTCTAATAGGAGAATTTGGATGAGGTGGGAGAGGAAGAGGCAGGATCAACATGATGACCTTCTCTCTCTTCAAGTTGGTGTTCTAGCTAGTTTCCTCGTGAATGTTGTAAGCCTACCAACTTTTTGTTCTAAGTCTTCAAATCTTTTTTGGAATTTATTAAAGGTTTGTTGGTGCATAAGGGTAAGCTTTTCTATTTTTTTCTAGTAAAAATTCATAGGAATCATATTTTTCATCTAAGGATTGATCTTGATATCTATGACCACTACGAGTTGACATGACGATATTCTTTTAAAAATATTAATATAAGCAAATACTTAGTTAATTTTTTATTTTTATTTTTTTAAAATGCAATGTAATGAAATCAAAGACACGATTAAAAGTAAGTAAATGCTCTAATTAGATAAAAAATTTTGTATGATTTTTTTTAACAATGAATTGCAAGATTACTCTAATGCAAAATAAAACTCAATACTAAACAAGATGTTCCCAAAGAAACATACTTGCTCTCATACCAAATATGATGTAGACACAGTGTGCTTTTATGATATGATGTTTATTACACCGATAATTCTTAAATCCTCACAAAGAGTAATGATAAATGCACACTACTATTGAGCACATTCACAATATTATGAATTTAGTGAAGTTGAAAAGATCTTAGTTAAAGTTATGTCAACCACACTAGAGACCTGAATCTTATAAGTGCAAAGAAATAACTAAAAGTTATGAACGATCTAACTCAGTGATTTAAAATAACCAAAGAAGGGGATAAGTTGAAGTCGACCTACAAACATCCCGTTGTGGAGATTATGCTCCTTCCTTAAGTCCTTCTAAGGGTTGTGAACTCACACACTCAAGTAGTCCTACTCAAGAGGAAAGCACACAAAAGAATAGTAAAAGAAATTCAAGAAGATAACTTTCATTCCAAATTCAAGTACCAAGCATTACAAGAGTCTCCCTATTTATAGGATTGAAAGAGATAGTTAAGAATACTCAAACCTAACTCCAAACTCAAACCTAACACCATCATAACTACACCTACCACCACCTACTGCCAAACCTATCACCATTATCAAACCTACCACCATTATCAAACCTACCACTCATTTCATACCTACCCAAAGTGTCATACCTGCTACAATGACTCATGGGCCATGACATAAGAATAGCCCAATACATATAAGCTCAAGACATACAAAATATAAAAGCCCAATAATACATAGCTTAAATTATAACAAAAGGCCCAATCATGGATTTAAGCTTTATGATGATGACGCCGATGACGGCGACGATGATGTCTCCCGCATCACCCAATCCTAAGACTAAACCTGAAGCAACTCACAAAGATCCCGAGACACTGAATTTAAGCATTCACAGCCTGGGGCCCATGCGGGTATATTATAATTTTAGGTAATTTTATGTTTGAATTATGAGATTGATTTTCTATTTTCATTTAACTCCAACTTTATTCTACGTAGCCTTTTTAGACATCAAAATTTGCACTTGAAATCTCTATGTCCAAGCACATGCAAATGTTTATAGCTTAACTAATTTCATCTAATTAATAAAATCATTGATTTTAAAAATCATTATTAGAATGAAATTCCTTAATTTGATCGAAGGAAGCCCTATAATTTTTATAAATTTTAGTTTAGTAGCGTCTTTTGTCTGCTTGTACAAAGAGTTGCAGATCTGGTGGTGAAGAATGCATTTTGATTTAGATTGTAGTTTAAAATATTACTTGCACTTAGTTTACTTATTGAGTTTTTGTAATTCTCCCAACTTGATTATGTTCAATTTACATCACTTTTGATAAGTTATGTCAATTTTAGTATTTATTGCTTTAGCCATACTCATGCTTATTAGCTAGCATAATGACCACCTTCATATTCGTATAAGAGTTATTAAACCTAATTTGGATCCATCCTTAACTCCATATCAAATTTTATTGGCTTTAAGTTTATTGTTATTTTGTTATGAGTCTAATATTAGTCTCCTCAAGTTTCAATTAAAACTTGTTTAATTTTGAGGAATTTACAATAAATGAGAACTCACTCATTACTTCAATTTAAGCCATAGAGAATCGCTATTAGAGTTTGTGAGTTTAATATTAACTTCCTCAAATTTTATTTGCATTTTAAATGAGTGTTTTATTCTTTCCAAAATCTTCTTTAAGTGTTTTCCCCCTATTTCTCTTTGATTTAACATTTAGCTTCATATTTATCATATATTCTTTTATTTGACTTAAGTTTAGGTAATTTTCATTTGAATTTATTTAAGTCTTGAATTTTAGTCTAAATTTTTGTATCCACTTCATCCCCGTATGGACCCAGATCGGGTATTTTGGTTTACTCTGACGCCTTGAAGTAGTGATGGTGTCTTACACCACAACCGGTTTTCATCTCGTCGCTCTTGAGCACCCAGGCCTTCAAACTTGAAAGAAGATAAATGCAATATATATTCATCCACCCTCATTTTTCTAAATCTAGAAATTAGACAAAATTTTGGCAAAATTTTATCTAGAGTGAGCGACATCTAATAGATGTTGGCTTACTCGATACACCCTCTTGAGTGTAGCGAGCGGTGTCTTGCGACACCACAACCAGTTTTTCATCTCGTCGCGCCCTCTAGAGCACGACGAGGCCTTCAAACCTGCAAATAAACACAAATATATATATATATATATATATATATATATCCACATTCACAAATCACACATGTTCTGACTCATTTTTTTGTGAGTTGCAATGATCGGCAAGGGAACGAGGATGGGTATGATGGTGTTGCTTCCCGCTGCTGAGGCAATTTAGAGAGTGCGAGACGCAGAATCAAAGAAGAACCCGCCTCGACTCCAGATTCTTCCTGAGAAAAAATTACGAATGCTGGCGGAAACCGAAAGAAAAACTCACCTCTTGACGTGTTCTCCCCTGCAAAATGGACGGAAGGGAAGACGAACACGACGGGATGGGCTGGCGGGATGGAGGAACGGGTCAGCGGGACGGGATGGGTAGGAACAGCTTGCGGAGCGGTGCGGGTCGGAGGGATGCGAAACCGGCCGACGGGCTTGTGCAGCGGGTTTGCGGCGGTCGGATCGAACAGTGGAGCGAAGGCGGGTGCAGCGGGTGCGGCGGAACGCGGCCAGCAGGGTTTGGACGAGTCAGATGCCTGCACGGGATCGGACAGTGGAGCGGAGGCAGGTGCAGCAGGTGCGGCGGAACGCGGGTCGGATGCTTTCGGGACGGGTCGGATCGGACAGTGGAGCGGAGGCGGGTGCAGCGGGTGCGGGCCGGAGGGATGCGGGACGGGCCGGCGGGCTCGTGCGGGGGGTTTGCGGCGAGTCGAATCGGAGAGAGGCGGAGGTGCAGCAGAAGAGGGAATTACCTGTGCCGAGGGAGGTCGGAGCGTCGGAATGGAGGAAGAGAGGAGGAGAGAGGCTACTGCCATGCAATTTTGGAGAAGTTGGAGCCTAGAGAAAAGAAGTGGGAGCAATTGTTTTTCTTTTGGTTAAGGGAAACACAAAACAAAAAAAAGGGAGGGAACGGTTAGATTTAGGTTTATTTAATTTTTTTAAGCAATTAATCATTTTTAAAATGAATTTTATGCCGATAAAATTGCATAGTTAATATATATATCAATCTTAGCTTATTCCGATGTTTCGGAAGCAACGATGCAATCCGCTTTGCGAACCTAGTTTTGGTCCGACGCCAAATGAGCAATTTCACCAAAATGCTACCGCTTTCAACCACTCAATTTCATGTGACTTGTCCGAATTGAGAGCGCAATCCTTATTCGATAGATTTTGACGTTCTCGCTAATCAATTGGAATGGAGTCGCTTGGCTTGCTTCTCTTGACTTTGATATGGATGCAAACACTTCACGACTCGAGGCTGATCGGATCATTAACGGCGATTTATATCCTGACCAATTTTGACGTTTTGAACGCGATGACGAAATCCGTTCGTTAATCGATGGTCATTTGAGTTGATTTTAGTGACGTCCTGTGCATTTCAGCCTCGATTTACCCGTTGTTACTTCAAATCATTCGACATTTGCACAGACTCATCCGATTTGAGCGTGGACAGTCTCATTTGATAGTTTTCAATGTTTTGAAGCTAACGACATGCTCAATTTCATGAACGGATGACGTTTTGTCATCGTCACACTTCGACCCGGTGATGCGATCGACATGATAGCGAGTGCTTAATTGCGCCGATTTTGCAATATTTATATCGATCAATTTCGACGCTCGAAAGCCGAGTTCGTCCGAACGAAGGTCGTTTCACCATTTTGACGCCCAGCAGATTTTGAGTCTCACTCATGCGCCATCAGCCCAAATTTAATTTGATTTTGATTTATGACACACATATGGAGGTCAACATATATATGTATATATGTATGCATGTATATGTATGTATGTATGTATATGTATGTATATGTATATCTATGTATATATATATATATATAGAGAGAGAGAGAGAGAGAGAGAGAGAGAGAGAGAGAGAGAGAGAGAGAGAGAGAGAGAGAGGTGATAATGTATTGGCAAAATTAATTAGGTAATATTAAATTTGGAATTCCATCACATTAAAAGTTTCCTTCGGCCATCAGCAACGAATATAGTTTTTTTTTTATATGTATAGTACCGAGAGAAAATCCAAAAATAGCGTTTCCAATCATTATTATTTTGAAATTGCAATATCAAATTAATGCTTAATCTTTGATAATCATTACATTGGGAATGGAATCTCTCCATTAAATAGGTACTTAAAAAAGAATAAATTATAATTATATTCTATAAATTAAAAATAATATTAATTTCAAAGTTGAATAATTTTTAATTAAATATAATAGTTATATTAAAATTATTTTATTATTTAATTTGTTATTATAAATTAATCAATTCAAAATTATTAAATTGATTTTAATAAAATTTATATTCATTTCAAAAATATTCTCTCAAAATTTATTTTTAATTGTACGGGAAAATACTTCTTTTAAAATCTTACATTCAAAAATAATTTTATGCAAGAAAATCAAACAATAAAAATAAAATAAAAATAATATCCTTAAAATATATATAATAACTAAATAACTAATAATAAAGCTAATAATAAATAATACTAATAACTAAAAAAAACTAAAAACTAATAACCTAATAATATTAATAATTAACTAATAATAACTAAATAACTAAGCTAAAAGTAATAAAAAAACTAAAAAATAATAAAACTAAAACTAATAATAATAAAATAACTAACTAATAAAACTAAAGTAATAAACTAATAAAAACTAAATAAATTAATTAAATTAATAAACTAACTAATAATAACTAATAAACTAATAATTAAAATTAATAATAACTAATTAAACCTAATAACTAAATAACTAATAAAATTAAACAAATAATAAATAACTAACTAATAACTAATAATAATAAACTAAATAAATTATATATATATATATATATTATCAATAAATATTTTAATTTTTATTAAATTTTAAATGCATGTAATAATATTATTAATCACAATAACTCCATTGCAAACTGTTTTCTCCTCCTCTCCTCCTCTTGACATAAAACCCTATAAAAGTCCACGAATCTGCAGAACTACCACCAGCAGTGGAGTTTGGAAGCAGCTGCTTGAGGCCGAGAGGCGCAGAGAACACTCTACTGCAAGAAAACCTTCCATCACGATCTTCTGCAAGACCGAGCCACCCCGCACGATCTTCTCAATCGAGGACAAGCTTGCTGGTGTGCTTTTCTCTCTTCTCTTCTCTTCTCCAACTCCTCCTGGATAATATCTTTTGGGCTATTGAAACTCCGCTCTTCACGAACGGATGTCCGGGCACTCGGGGGGCAAGCTTGCTCGGGGAATGTACCCCCGCTGCGCTAGTTAGGGTTCGCTTTACCCGAGGCAACAGGCCGCTTGCCATTTCTAGCAATGCTTCTTCACCTATCTCGACTCTCCTTTCCATTTCCGCGATTCATTCCGGCCGAGCGGCCTGCGCTCGATCAGATCCGGTCGATTTCGCTGTCTGTGTCCATTATCTCGCTCGATACCCGAGGGCCCGGGTCAAATATCCCCTCTCTATGTCTCTCTCTCTTTCCCCCTTCCCGCATGACCTTCGACTTACTTTCTCTTTTGATAAAGCGTGGCTTCAACTTCCTCTCTGCAGTTCTCAGTTGAAGTTCGATAGCTTTGGAGGACTTCTGAAGCTCTATTCGACGAGTCGTTTTCCAGAACCATCTTATCAATCGATGATCATGGTTACGGAGATGTTTTTGATTTTCTTTGGAAGAAGAAAGCGATTATTTACACAGGCAGCGGAGTTTTCTTCGATCCCTCTTTTGCTGCTTGTTTTCTACTATGGTTTGTAAACCAAAACCACTCCATCAATTACACTGCTGAGATTTTTCATTTCTGTTGCTAGAATGATGAATGATTATAATCAACTGTTGAATTGCGTTTTTCAATTATTGAGTGAAGTGCTTTTAGTTATCATCCAATAATTTACATAATCTTAATATATTTTTTAATCCAATATACGTAGGCATCGTCTTAACTGGAAGCGTTGAAATTTCTCCAAGTTCCAAAGGGGCATCAATAGCGTCTTTCGACGAACTGCGCTTCTTCTTCAACCGCAAGCTTCTTCACGAGCTACCTGGTAACAACCAACTATCCATCATGTTATCCATTCCATCGGCTGGGATATCCGTAGGGTTTTCCGAAATTTCAGTTTAGGAGGACGTTTGGTCTCGAGCCGTCGGCTGACCGCATCCGCCACCAACATGTCGGCCGGACAGCCAGAGCTGCAGGCCGCAGTAGTGGCTTAAAGCCGGCCTATCCTCTCTCTCTCTCCCCCCTCTCCTTTTGAACCTCCCAACATTTCTCTCTCCTCCCTGCGTTCTTATTCGCTGCTTTTCCCTCGCATCGGAGCCAGGTTGTTATCGCCGCAGGCTACTATGCTAACGACAACAAAACTTTCCCCTTTTTTTCAAGTTTTTTTTTTGAACCGTGAATCATTTTATTTACCTTATATTAAAATTTTAAAATAAAATTTGGATTATATTAAATCCTATTATCATTATATATATATATATATAAATTTCAAAATCTAAGTAATTAATTATAATAATGATTCAATTATTTTAGCTTGACAATTTAGCCCCACGCGCACCTATAATAAATGGACCGAATCTCTAATTTCCATTACCATGTTTAGTTTACCGCGTCGTCAGTATTCATGCGAAACCCATTAGAATGTACTGTAATAAATAACTCTGCGTCTTCGTTGCACGATTTGGTCTGTTGCTGCTCTCTCTTCAAGAGTGCCCTGTAGCAGAGAAACTTGCCAGCCTTAGCAAACTATCAATCCAAGGTCGACCCACCAGCTTCAACCAATTTTCATGATGAATGATTCTCAAGAAAAAAATATATAATTTGATATTTTTATAATAAAAAAATAATAAAATGAGAAAGAAGAGACTGACTGGCTTAACATTTCTGATGAGTGGTGATGGAAGCAGGTGGTGGGAGTGGCGCAGCAACGACAGCGGAGCCAGAGCGAGTGGGAGAGCTGGATTGTACCAAAGACGACATACTCTTACACCAGCAGGCGACGGAGCCAATGCCGAATGGAATTCCGACGTACACGGTGAACGTGCTGAGCACGTGCCCGGAGAGAAGCAGGTGCTCGATGGCCAGGATTCATCTGGCCTGCGGCTGGTTCAGCTCCGCCCGTCAGATCAATCCCGCCGTCCTGCGCAGGCTCGACTTCAACGACTGCCTGCTCAACGGCGGCCATCCTCTTCCCAGCGGTTTCTCCCTCTCGTTCCAGTACGCTAATACTTACCCTTACAGCTTTGCCATTTCTGCCGCTGAATGCCTCAACCCTTGATCTGCTTCTCCGTCCTCCCTCCCTCTCTCTCTCTCTCTCTCTCCTTTTCCATTTTCTTTTTAATTTGTTGCGGGGGAGAAAAATAGAGAGATGGAATAGTGAGTTTTGATCATTATTTTTAATGATCGAAATTGATGAATGTTAGATATATGAGCGTGTATAAGAGTTCTTTTTTTATTAAAAAAAAAAAGGGAAATGTTTTGGGTTAGATCATTTATTTAAAATTTGATGATATTTTTAAGAAATACTTTTTATCAAAATTTAATTTTAATTTATTTTAAGTGTAATATAATATAAAATAAACTATTTATTTATGTTATATAATTATTTTACTTTACTTTATTTTTTTATTTTTAAAATTCATTAAATTATTTTAAATTAATATAATATAAATTTTGATTAATTATTCATATATTTCGTTTGTATCAAAATAAATATAATTATTCTCGAGATTATTTTGGTAAAATTTTGATCGAATATTATGGAAATTTAGCATTTCCATTAATGCTTATTTTTAATTTTCATGTTTAAACTACTGCGTATTAATATGAAAAAAAATTAATATTATTATTGCATTTTATACTTTAACAGATGTCCTAATGATGTATTTGTGTTGTATTAAAATTTTCGTTGCTGGGGATTAAAATCAAATATACAACAATGTGGAACTCTTTTACAAAGCTATTTCAAAATTTTTATGGTAAATAAAAATATTTTAATTAATAATTAAAAAATCATTCTTATTGCCTCAGCACAAAATTTTTATTTTCAAAAATTAATCTTGAAATAATGTTTATGTTATTTTTCTTAAAATTGAATTGTACAATATCTAAATTTTGATTTTTAATAAATTTTAACAAAATAAATATTCTAATGAGATGAACCCCATGTTTTAATTTGAGTTTAAATGAAACTAAATATTTTAATGAGATGATTAAAATTTTCATAACATTGTTTGATGAATAAAATGATTTTTGATGGTTATATATTTATAGTCAAAATTATTTTCTCAATAATAGTAATTAATATCATTGGAGAACACTCAATTTTGATAATATTAATGTATATAAATATTTAAGGATTTATCAAAGAGGAAATGAATCAATTCAACCTATTATCATTATTCAACTAACATTAAACAACTTCAATCTACTTGTTAGTGTTAATTGACTGCAATCATTCGCTTATAATCTCCTAATTATTTATTTTCTAGGCATAATTAATATGAAGATAGGCTTACTAATTATTGAATTTACTTAAAGATTGATTTTTTATATGAATAATTCACAATATATTAATATTAAAATAAATTTAATTTTAAAATAAGTTATATAAATATTATAAATTTATATCAATCACTTCACTCTATATAAAAAGAATCAAAAGACAATCAATGAAATTCTTCATGCAAATAATTAAATTATAAATAATAAATATTTTCATATATTTATATAACTAATTAAATATTTAAATACTATATAAAAAATATTAAAATTTAAAATAATATTTTACTTATTTTTAATAAAAAGTAATGACAGTTTTTTATATAAAATTAATTATTTTACGCTTATTATTAAATGAATCTAATAATATTTACGTGCATCTTGATTGAAACCCACTAGGAGCCACTCGCATAATTTTGTGCCTCGGCCGGTGTGCATAATTCCCCTCCATGTCCCAAACAGCGCCCTCTGCTCTTGCGGTGCACGTGCTCGCATAATTCTTTTTGGGGGAATCGCGGGCGGCACAGATCTGCGCTCTTCGGGATGGGAATGGCTCGCTTCTCACTGTTCATAAATGCGCGTGTGGGAAGAGAGACGCAGAGAGAGATAGAGAGAGAGAGAAGGAAGGGGGAGTGATGACGTCCCCCGTGCGGCTTTCTCAAATCTCGGTACTGTTTCCGGCGACTCCGCCACTCTCGTGATTCCTTCCTTCTCTTGCTTTTGTGTCGCGGGAAGGCGGCGGGATGAGCGGACTCAGTCTGCGGGCAGTACGGCTCCGCCGCTTCTGTGATCGACAACTCATCGTTGTGCTTTCTGCTTTTTCATCTCCTGTTTGTTGGTTTTTTTTTTTAATATAAATTGAATTCCTTCGCTCTATTAGAATTGAATACTTTTAATGAAAAATAAAATATCTAAATCAATAATTTAAAAATAATATTATATTAAAAGAAATCAAATTCGATTTATCCATTAAATCTTAGAATATGTTGGAGACAACTAAAAAATATTATAATATGATGATAAAAATACTATATATGATAATGTTATCCAAAAAGTTATATTAGATTTTTTTTTTTTTTTTTTTTTTTTTGGAAAATGTTGAGGGCTATAACCCAATTCATTTCAATAGTAAAATTGTTACATGGGTAAAGCTAAACACAGATTACAAAGAGCAAGCTAACAGAGGATAAATAGTACAATAGATGATATCTCCAGCACCTGAATGACTTTCCAATGGAGAAAAAAGACAATAGCAGAGAAGAAAAAAACAAAAATAAAAAAATTCTTGGACTCAGACTCAAAAAAACATAAAGATACGTAGCAGCCAATATATTATATGTATTTTGAAGCTGTGTTACCCGATTGAAGGACAAAGAGTCTGTGATTTCCTTCACTACCGTCCAATGAAATACACAAATCACATGTATAGTCAGGTTGCTGCAAAGGCCGTCCGACAGGACTCTCCCAAAAAGAGAAAAGGCTGCAGTCATCATCGCCCAAGATGCAGAAAATCTCGAAAAAAGGGGGGGGGGGATCAAATCATGTAATATCTCCAGCCATCCAGTTCCGGATAAGGAGCTTAACTGAGGAAGGCCAATCTTCTTTAATTTTTCACCTCGATACTTTGTATCCTGAACGTCTCTTAATTTGAAACATAAGAGAATGAGCATTTGAGAAAGTAGAAGAGTAAATCCTACTATTCCTTTCTTTCCAAATTATATAGGACAACAGGATCGATAATAAAGATTCTTAACAAAGACAATATATGAGTATCCACATAGCCCAAGATCTGGAGGGTTGTGTTCATGAGAAAAAAAGTCCCATTAGGCAAGAGTTGCCTTATGATGTTCATAGAGAAAGAGCATTCAAAGAATAGGTGGCTATGAGATTCATTAAAGTTGTGGCAGAAACAACAAAGCAAAGTCAAGGCAATACCTCTTCTAGCAAGCAAATCATATATTTTTAAGCAGCCTAAGTTCGCCATCCAACAATACAAAGCATAGTTTAATGCATTCCATATATAGTTTTATACTTGGGATGTTTTCAAAAGTGCCAATCTAAAGACCTTATTAGAGGTATTTTTTCCTCTTCCCATGAAATCCAATCATTCCCCATGGATTTGAATACAATTGATCTTCTCAGCAATAAAGAATGTTCGGATATAGATTTCATGGGAGCTTCCATTTTCCATCAATAATGAGGGTATTAACCTTGACATCAGAATTTAACCCCAAGAGACTCCCATATCCCCCTAGGAGCTGATGCATATTAAGATTATCACACCAAGGGTCATTATAAAACGAAAAACTTTTCCCATCACCAATATTGTATTTAATCTTATCTTTAAATTTTTGCCCCAAAGATTCCAATTCTTTCCAAAAGGATGAGGCTTTATGATTAGAAAACTAGATGGAACCATACTTTTGCTCACTCCAATGAGCAACAAGAGTATCCATTTTCAGAATCTTCCACAACATTTTTAGCTTGCAAAAGGAATTTAGTGCAACAGAAGAGAGGAGACCCGAACCCCCCATTTCCTTAGGCAGGGTAGTTTTGGACCAGGAAATGGAATGCAGTTTCTTAACCCCTCCACTATGATAAAAGAAATTAGAGATGAAGGAATCCAGTTTCCTTAAAATACTTTTAGGAATGGCTATGGATCTGAACCAATAAGATAAAAGATTATTTATTGAGAACCTGATAAGCTGAAATCTCCCACCTAGTGAAAGGAATTTGCACTTCCAACCAGCCAACCACTTATGAAGCTTGCTAAAGAGAGTGTTGAAATGAGCCACTTTGATATTACCCGCCACCGGGAAGGCCTAAATATGTGATAGAGAGCCCAACTTGATGTTGAGAATTTGATCTAGGCCACTCCTTCTAGCTTTCTCATTTGAAAAGCAAATTATAGATTTATCAAGATTGATTTCCAACCCCATATAGGATTTTAGAGCCTCAAGACAGCCTGTCAAGGAAGTGAGAGATGTTCTATTTGCAACCCCCATTGTAAGAAGATCGTCAGCAAACAGTAAATGAGATACATTACAGGATCCAACTGCAAATGGGTTAAATCGATTAAGATTTACTTCTCTATCCAATAAGCATGAGAAAGTGTCAATTACAATGGCAAAAAGAAAAGGGGAGAGAGGACATCCTTATCTTAGTCCCGTAGTAGACATAAACCATCCTTTAATTTCACCATTTAGAACCACTGAGAAGGGGACCTCCATTATGCAAGCCTCAATCCATTTCACAAATCGTATAGGATAACCTTTTGCAAGCATTCTATGAAGAAGGGACTTCCTATTGATTGAATCAAATGCTTTCTTAAGATCAAACTTAGCAAGAAACATACAATGCTGCTTGAGTAATGAGAATTCCTTAGAGATTTCATTTGCTATAGTCAAGCTATCGACAATATCTCTACCTTTTATGAATGTAGATTGTGCATGATTGATAAGAGATGAGAGGGTCTTTTTTAATCGGTTAGCCAAGACCTTTGCTAAAACCTTGTTGAGAAGTTGCATAGAGAGATAGGCCTATAGTCAGAGATGTGGTTCGAGTGTTTCACCTTTGGTATGAGGGAAATAAGAGTGTGTTTAAAACATCTGGGCAATTTTGAAGTATTAAAGAAATGATGGGCAACCCTTAAGAATTGCTTTCCAGTCAGCTCCCAAGTTGATAAGAAAAACTTTAAGTTAAAGCCATCAGGGCCCGGAGCCTTATTAACATTAATACTTTTTAGTGCAGAAGGGATCTCCAGATCACTAATTTCAACCTCTAAGTCTCCAACCTGCCATAAAGGGAGGGAATCTCTCAGAGGGAGGTCCAAAGGATGCCAAGAATCAGCAGAATTGCTATTAAAAAGTGAAGAGTAATACTTACATATCTTCTCAGCTATCATTTCCTTATTAGAAATCAGGCCCAAATCTGATTGAAGTTCCCTAATAAGATTGGTATTCTGCCTTTCTTTGATGGAGTTGTACAAAAATTTTAAGTCATCTTCAGCTTGTATCAGCCAATGAGCCTTAGCCCGCTGTTTAACCCACATGTTCTCCATACGAGCTAACTCTGCATACTTGGAATTTAGCACCTTAACTTCTTGAATAAGGGACAGATTTCCAGGATCTTGCTCCAATTTGGTATATGCTTCATATTGATCTTTTTTAGCTTGATTAACCTGTGATAGGAGAGAACAAGGATCCCAATGTCTATCCTTAAAAGCTTTTTTAACTTGTGCCATTTTCTTAGACAAAGACAAATAGAGGATCTCAACAAAATACTCCATGCTTCTTTGGAGATCTGAGCATAATCAGGAGATAAGGACCAATGGTTTTTAAACATGAATCTGTGAGAGATAAATAGAGTTTGCTGAGCAACCATGATGATAGGTGAATGATCAGAAGAGAGGGGGGAATGGATTTTATAGAAGGAATTTGGAAAGAGATCAAGCCAAAGGGATTACAAAATACTCTGTCCAACTTTGAGAAGATTGGATTAATTGTGATTGGACCAAGTGAAATAAAGTCCAACACTAGCGGTTCCAACCATTCACACGATTAACACATCCCTTGAAATCAAGTGAGTGATTAAGAGACAAAGGATTCTCACCGATTTCTGAGCTAAAAGGCAACAACAATTAAAATCTCCCAATATAGTCCAAGGTTGAGATATCGAGCCAAAGACTTCAAGGTATTCCATAGATTTGCGGGAATGAGCATCATTTTCAGATACACACATCTCAAAGAAGCAGATACCGCTAACCATGGTTACTGAACCGTGAATTAGTTGAGAAGTCATGACAGTAGGCTTAAAGTCAATCCTATTATAACATCACTTAATCTAAATGCGCTGCCCAAAATTAAATCAAAGTTCGAACAGCTAGACTCGAATGGAAAAAGAGTGAATTTTTTCAGGGAGAAAGAATTTTGAATAAGTTCAGAGTTGACCTTTATTTCCAGGAGACAAAGTAGATCAATATTGAATTCTTTAATCAGTCGAGAGCAGTCACGCAACCTACCCTCAGCAGAAAGTCCACGAACATTCCAACTGCCCAAGACCAAACATCAAAAGAAGATGTGGTGGGCTTTTTTGTCTTTTGTTAGTAGAGGGGTCAAGTTCGAGCCAATTTTGTATTCTCACCAATATTTGAGTCTTTCCCTGGTGTATTGGGTGGTTTGCCTTTCGATTTCAGAATCTCAAACCGATTTGGAGAGCTTGCAGCTGACCTTGTCGTGACTCCTAATATTAAATGATCAATTTGTTGATCATGGGGAGTATCATTGTCAATAGGCTCCTCGATAATCATAGAATTGGTTTCCAACTCCATGGAATCATCAAGATGGGGGGAGGGAATTGGTGGCTGGTTGAGATCCGCCGTTAGCAAACTTTGAGGTAATATGTCAATATTGATTCCTTGATCCATATCCACTTGTTGAGAGGGGTTTTGAATGGAGCTACAGCGGTTGGCCGAGCATCTGATGTCGTGAGTGCTTTTCCCCCTGATGTCTGCAATGTTAAGAGGGCATTTAATCTCCTCATGAGAGAAGGAATTGCATTTGGTACAAATCGATGGCTTCCAATCATACACGATTGTTTGATCAAACTTCGTCCCATTCAGGTTAATAGGAATTGAATCAGGAAGAACAACAGATGTATTTATCTGTACACAGATGCGAGCGAATGTAATACGAGCTTTTGATGCAGTTAAGTTATCCACTGCAAGAGGTACACCTATCTGACTCGCCACCTTCGAGAAACCTTTCGCTCCAGCAACATAGAGGAAAATTAGGAAGTTTGATCCAGAGAGGGATCTCTGTGATATGCTCCTTCGACGGTCTAAAGTTCCATTTCCAGCTTGAAAAAATGAATGGACGGCCGAGAAAACACGGCCCATTATCCCAAACTAAGTTGTAATCTTCCATACATGAGAACTTGAATAGAAAGAAATCACCTTCCAAGGTAAGAAGCTCCATATTCCCTTTAAACTTCCATTTTTTGTTAACAGCTGCTAGCAAGGCACCGTAAAAGGGTCTTTTCCCTATTGCATGGCCAACTAAAGACATCTCCCACTCTTTTTGACCTTCATATAAGTCCTCCTCAGAAAAACATACCTCGGATGAAACAGGGGGGAGGTAGGATAAAGATAGGGATTTGCTCTTATCATTCGAGCTAGTAAGCTCTTTCCGCCTGAAGGGGATGTTTCACTTGGTCTTTACCAAGAAGGGAGGAAGTAGAGGTGGAGGAAGATAAAAGGGGAAATGATTTATTGAACATATCTCAAGAAGCTATATATTCAAGAGGATGGTGACTCCTCAACCGGAGGTCGAACGGAGGGGAGAGTGGAAGAAGAGGAAGGAGGGAAGAAAAGGAGATCGCACCAAGCAAAAGAGGAGGAGAAAAACTTACCTTGCAGAAACCCTAGCCACCTCAAAGACATTCGCTCCTCAGGTGGGCTAATTATATTAGATATTTCAATCTTTTTATTTTTAAAAAGACAGATTACATATTTTTAGTAGTTATCATATTTTATTAAGTCCAAGTTAAAAAATTGAATTTTATCGTTACATATTTTTCAAAATGCTAGCAAAATATAGTTTCTCAAATGTTACTAATAGTGTAGTTGAATCACACAACAAGCATAAAATAATCCTAAATATAGCTTTAATTTTAATTATTTTTGATATGACACAAAAAATTTGATTTGTCGAAGCACGAATCTTGATGTCGAAAGCAATCTGATTCTCAGTCAAGACTAATTCAAATCAAACGCTTAAAATATAATTGAAAATTTTGTGATATCTTGACGAGCTGGATCTAACAAGCCTAAGATCTCCTAATTTTGACTTCATTTGAGCATTCAAATACTTAAAATACATCAAATGATCGAATGAATCATTTCGTGTCGTTCGATAGAGTGATTTAGATTTTGCATGTATTTACAGAAGCGTCACTTCACTAATCTTTAAATAGTCCATCATTCTTCACATGAGGGGAGGTCAAGCATAAGAGAAGAGAGAGCTCTGAGGCTTGAAAGATCTCTAAGCATAATCATGCCACCAGTTGATAATCGTCGACCACCACCGCTAGTCATCGCCACCGACCACCGCCGCCATCGGCCACCACGGTCCACCATATCACGGTCTCGCTTATCACCGCTGCCACGGCCGCTGATATCAACGCCATACATCGCCACAACCGCTAACATCGCCATCGACACGGTCGAGCGCTGCCGGTCGCTGCTGCCGACCACCGCTCTAGTCATCGCCGCGGATTAATTACCGCCGGCCACCATCATCGGTCAACCATCGACGGTCATCATCATCGCTGCCACCGTTGGTCACCGCCACCGCCACGGACACTAGCTTCCCGCGTAATTACCATCATTATCGCCGCCACTACCACCGCCAACCACTATTGTTCCATCGGTATCACCATATCGCTGTCGCTACCGCGCACCGCCATTACCATCACCGGCTACCACATCAATTAACAACTATCATTCACTATTGCCGTTTACCAATATAACAACTATTGTTGCGCATGTTACGATTCCGAGATTTTGGTTAGGTTTTCACATACAACTCTCTAATCGTTATCGGGAAAACTTAAACTTTGTACTCCAAAATAGATACGCAGTGAAAAATTTTTACTAGGCAAGGCCCCGTGATTTTTCTCTCTTTTTGGGATTTTTTTACGTAAAAATTCTGAAGTTTCTTATTCTCTTTTCAACTATCTGTATGCGTGTTGGATTTCCCAATGAAGCTAAGACGTGAAATTTTATTCTACCGTTATATGTTTTATGGTATGTAACAGTTTGACATCGTTTGTGGAAAACATTCTATGGTTGATAATCTGACTTTATGTTCAGAATAACACCACCTATATGGTGAAGAAAATATTACTCTTGAGGAACACATAAGAAAAATTAAGATTCATCAAACTTCGATCCTTCAGCTTTTGTTGGAGACTGGGAGGCAACTCTTAATCTTGAAAGATCATCCAAATCAATATTCTAGATATCTAATTGATTATCATTTCGATAAGCAAGTCAATAATACTCATGAAAAAGGCAAAGTTTAAGGAGCAACTTTAGCTATAAATGTATATTTTTAATTTGACCTCCTCCACACAAGTTAAATGTCACTGAGTAACACTCTGACAAACAACCTATGATAGGTCATAAATTTATACCTACTCAACATAGGTTAATGTCATCGAGTAACACTCTAACAAATAATCTCGAATAGGTCATAACTTTATACCTACTCCACACAGGTTAATGTCACCGAGTAATACTCTGACAGATAATCTCGTAATAATCAAAATGTTTAATCTCTTCCACACAGGTTAATGTCTTACATTGACAAAACAACCTCGGATGAGAGTTAAAACTACCGACTTCTTCCACACATGTTAAATGTCACCAAGAAAAACTCTGACAAACAACCTCAGATAGGTCAAAAATCTTTGGTGGATTTGATTTGACCTCTTCCATACAGGTTAATATCATCAAGTAAAACTCTGACAAACTACCTCAGATAGATCATAACTTTGTACCAACTTCACACAGGTTTACGTCATCAGGTAACACTTTGACAAACAACCTCGGATGGGTCAAAAATCCTCAGCGGATTTAATTCAACCTCTTTTATATAAGTTACTATCATCGAGTAATCCTTTAACAAACAACCGATAGGTCAAGAATTCTTGGCAGATTCGATTCGACCTCTTCCATACAAGTTAACGTCATCAAGTAACACTTTGACAAACAATCTCAGATGGATAAAAAATTCTCAGCATATTCGATTTGACCTCTTCCATATAGGTTAACTTCATCAAGTAACACCTTGATAAATAACCTCGGAAGGATCAAAAATTTGGCGGATTCGATTCGACCTCTTCCATACACATTAACATCATCAAGTAACACTTTAACAAATAACCTCGGATGGGTCAAAAATCCTCAGTTGATTCAATTCAATATTTACATATAGGTTACTCTCATCAAGTAATACTTTGACAAACAACCTCGAATGGGTCAAAAATCCTTGGCGGATTCGATTTGATCTATTCCATACAGATTAACATCATCAAGTAACACTTTGACAAACAACTTCGGATGAGTCAAAAATTATCAGCAGATTCGATTCAACCTCTTTCATACAGGTTAATGTCATCAAATAACACTTTAGCAAATAATCTCTGATGAGTCAAAAATTAACAGTGGATTTGATTCGACTTCTTCCATACAGGTTAATATCATCAAGTTATAGTTTGACAAATAAACTCAGATGGGTCAAAAATCTTCAGTGGATTCGATTCTACCCATTTCATACAAGTCAATGGCATTAAGTAACATTATGAATAATGACACTACAAAATTATCTGCCAAAATTTCTGAGTTTTCTGAGGCATGGTTCCTAATCAATGCTTCCCCACCACATTAGCAGTTGTCAACTATTGGAGTTTCAAGAAAATCAATTTTCTATAAAATACGGGGCTTGATCGCCTCCAAACTTGGTCAGTCGGATGAGGATAGTTGATGCATCTTTCGAAAGAAAATTGGAGTCTCGCCATATGAACTACGGGCCTTGATCACCTCCAAACCCGGTCGGTCCGATGAGGACAATTAACGTCTCTTTCGAGGGAAAATCGGAGCTTCGCCGTATGAACTACAGGCCTTGATCGCCTCCAAACCTGACGGCCCAACGAGGACAGTTAATGCCTATTTCAAGGGAAAATCAGAGCATCACCGTATGAACAACGGGCTTTGATCATTTTCAAACTTGGTCGGTCCGACAAGAACAGTTAACACTTCTCTCGAAGAAAAATTAGAGCCTCACCGTATGAACTACAGGCCATGATCACTTCCAAATCTGGTTGGTTCGACGAGAACAATTGACGCCTTTCTCGAGAGAAAATTGGAGTTTTGTCGTATGAACTACGGGCCTTGATCGTCTCCAAACCCGGTCGGTCTGATGAGGATAGTTAACACCTCTTTCGAGGGAAAACTAGAACCTCACTGTATAAACTACGAGCTTTGATCACCTCCAAACCTGGTCGGTCTGACAAGGATAGTTGATGCTCCTTTCGAGGAAAAATTAGAGCCTCGACGTATGAACAACGGGTCTTGATCGCCTCCAAACCTAGTCAGTCCGACGAGGATAGTTGATGTCTCTCTCGAGGGAAAATCAGAGCCTTGTCCGTATGAACTATGGGTCTTGATCGCCTCCAAACTCGGTCGATCTGATGAGGACAGTTGACACCTCTCTCGATAGAAAATCGGAGCCTCGCCATATGAACTATTGGTCTTGATCGCCTCCAAACCCGGTCGGTCCGACGATGACAATTGACGCCTCTCTCAAAGGAAAATTGGAGCCTCACAGTATAAACTACGGGCTTTAATCATTTCCAAATCCGGTCGGTCCGACAAGGACACCGACGCTCGAGGGAAAATGAGTGGTCATATGAGCAGGTCTTGATCGAAAGCATGACCTTCTTCTTAAGAAGGTCGAGCTCACGACAAAAGAAAAAAATTTTTATTACCCTAGCCCTTGAACTTCTGCTAGATAATTTCTCATCCAACCTAGAAGAACGCTAAAGCATATGGGAGTTGTGACTTCTTGTTTGACCCTAGAGGATTTTATAGATCTACTATAGAGACAAAAATGGAATAAATTAAAGAAAAACATCCTTTTCTCATTATGACTAGTATTTGCTAGCTATTTAATTAAAAAAAAAATTCCCTCCTCATTATGCCATTCAAATAAAGAAAAAATTATCTCTCCTCATTATGATATTTAATTTAAAAAATCCTCTTCTCATTATGACATTTAATTAAAAAAAAATCTCTCTCTTTCAAGACTAAATGTCAATATATATAAATAAACATTGATAATTAATTAGTTAATAAATACAATATATATATATATATATATAGCATATGTAATTATAAATGATTGTTGCGTGCTAGAAAACCAATTTCGGTAGAGTGAAAGTTTTTCACCTTAGCTTTAAATCCGACACACGTATAAAGTGTGAATAATAAAACTCTAAAATTTTACGTGAAAATCTCAAAAGAGGGAAAACTACGGGCTACAGAAAAAAGCTTCCACTATATATCCGTTTAAGAGTACAAAATCTTCGATCGGATTGCGTGATACGAGGAAGGGACAGGCTGTAATGGACAATGTTGACGTGATGTTGACGAGAGTTGTCGACGGTTGACGACGGTTGTCAAGGAGAGTTGACGACAAAGTTGACGCAAAGTTGACAAAGTTGACGCAGAGACGGCAGTAAAGTCGACGCCAAAGTTGACGGTTGTGACGAATGGCAAACGCGAGAATGATGGCGGCCGATGATAGCGGCAGGTTGTGGCGGTGATGGCGACATGGCGGCGGTTGACCACCGGAGTGGGCACGATTATGCTTGGAGGATCTTTGAGCCTCTCTCTCTCTTTTTTTATGAGGAATGAGGCTATTTATAGATTGGAGGAGTGGCATCTCTGTAAATACATGCAAAATCAACCACTCCTCCCATCTGGACCTCATGATGATTCCCTTGATCATATGATATATTTTGTGTATTTGAATGCTCAAATGAAATCGAATTTTGAAATCTTGGGATGTCTTGACGCCGATTTGACTATAAATATTCTACATTTTGAGAACTTTTTAGGAGTTTAACTGATATCCTAAAGTTTCCAATGATATTTTAAGAACTTGATCTATAACTTGGACTTGTTTTAACATCAAGAATCGATTTACTAATAGTATTTTAAGTGTCATATCAATGATAATAACAAGCAAAGTTATTTTATTTTTTTAAAATTAATATATTTTTAGATGAAATAAGTAATATCATCTAAAATAGGGGGCAACTGATATGACACTGAAAATTTCACTAGTCGAAGCACGAATCTTGATGTCAAAAGCAATCTGATTCTGAGTCAAGACTAACTCAGATCAAGCGCTTAAAATATAATTGAAAATTTTGTGATATCAGTCGGGTCCTAAATATGGAGTGTTCAAATCGAGTGTCTTAACGGATCCAAGCTAATATCTCTAATTACTTCATTTTGAGCATTCAAATACTTAAAATACATCAGATGATCGAGGAATCATTTCGAGCCGTTCGACAGAGTGGTTTGAATTTTGCATGTATTTACTAAAAATGACACTTCTTTGATCTATAAATAGCTTCTCATTTTTTATATGAGCGGAGGCCAACCTAAAAGAAAAGAGAGCTCGAGGGAGGAATCTCAAAGATAATCGCGTTACGATTGTAGCCGACCACCACCGCCGGTCATCGCAGCCGACCATCGCCACTGGTCATCACTGCCAACCACCTCCGGCCGCCGCCGTCGGCCACCACCGCCGGTCCCCGCCATCGGCCACCACCGATGGTCATCAACGCCAACGACCGCCACTGTCAGTCAGCGCCGCCAACCTCCACTATCGGTCACCTTCATCGACCACACGATCGACCATCACTATCGGTCATCACCGCCGACCATCGCCGCTGCGCCGCATCGACCACCGTTGTTTGCCACCGCTGGTCATTGCTGCCGCCGGCTGGCCACCACCGCTCCTCCTTGTCGCCACAATCATCAGCATCATCATCATTGACCATCATATCCCACCGACGACCGCATCGCTACCACCGCTAGCCATCGCCGTCTTCACGTTGTCGCATCGACCATACCGCCACCACACCGCATATCGACATCGTGCCGCCATCGCATTGGTCGTCACTGCCGCTAATCATCACCGCTACTGTACCACCCGAGCGCCGCTGATCATCACGATACCGCTATTCACTATCGCCGACCGCCACCAACAATTGCCCCGTTAACCATCGATAGTTGTTATTTATTTCGATTTTCGGTTAGACTTCATACAACTGTAATCTCATTATCGGAAAACTTAAACTTTGTACTCCAAAACATACACATAGTGGAATATTTTTACTGGGCTATGCCCCGTGATTTTTTCCCTATTTTCGGGGGTTTTTTCACATAAAAATTTTGAAATTTCTTATTCTCTTTTCAACTATCTGCGTGCGTACTGGATGTCCCAACGAAGCTAAGGCATGAAGTTTTATTCTACCGCTATAAATTTTCTGACAAGCAATAATTTTAATAAAAATTTTACTTTTAACTAAATTGATCAAAAGAAGATCGATTTACAACGATTTAATAGATAAGAAGATCAAAAGCTTTTACCAATAATCAAATAAAATGAGAAAATATACAAGAAGTGAGTCCATCCTCCTTTACCAATAATCAGATGTTAGCATAAAAGCCTTTACTCTTCTCATGCCTTTAATAACAACATCACATGAAATTTATAGGCCTACTAATAATTTCACAAAAAAAAGAAATTTTTTTAAGGCATCTGCCATCCCACATCCCACATCCCAACAAAAAGAAATTTCAAAATGTGTTTTCTTTCAAGCATCCCAATGAATTCCAATATGCCTTACATAAATGTAGGCAAATAGTAAGTCGTTTAGCTATTAGGAACATCAAATCCTAGCTACATCAAAATTGAACCTTAAATGCATTCATAAAGGAGAAAATAGGAAGAGTATGATGATTTTACCTACACAATCTTAATGCACATAATGTTAAAGGCAAAAATCAAAACCCTTAAATTTTACTCAAAGAAGCTTCCCTTCCTCCTCATCCATGACTCCACCCTAGTATGTCGCCTCTGCCTACTCAACAAGTGAGAAACTTTAATAGAGTGCTAAGAAAAATGACAAGAGTGAGGGTGAGAATTTATGAGAATGGGTTCTCTCCTCTTAAAGAGTTAGAATCATCACCCCTTCTTCACATGAGCCGGTAGGGCAGAAACATGAAAGCGCGAAATAAGATATGAGAAGGGCCGAATATGAGTGAATGTGAAAAATCTTATTAACCTAATGAAAATCGTGGTCTCATGGGTGTGGCTAGTAATTAAACCAAAATTCAGAACTAAATAATGCATGGGCAATAGGTTAGGTGAGCCAGAAAAGCACTATTTATTTTTATGGTATAATCGAATTTTTTTAATAAAAATTGAACTTGATATGACACTAAAAATTCCACTAGTCGAAGCACGAATCTTGATCTCAAAAGCAATCTGATCCTAAGTCGAAACTAGCCCAGATCAAACACTTAAAATATTATTGAAACTTTGGGATATCAGTTAAATCCCTAAATAGTTCCTAAATATAGAGTGTTTATAATCAAATCGAGCGTCTTGACGAACTGGATCTAACAAGCCCAAGATCTTCTGATTCTGACTTCATTTGAGCATTCAAATACTTAAAATACATGAGATGATCAAAGGAATCATTTTGAACTATCAGATGGAGTGATTTAGATTTTGCATGTATTTACAGAAACTTCATCCCTCTAATCTATAAATAGCCTATCATTCTTCACAAGAGGAAGACTGCTAAGAAAGAAAAGAGCTCGAGGCTTGAAAAATCTCCAAGCATAATCGGCCGCACCGATCACCGCCGGTCATCATTGCCGACCACCGCCGGCCACGCCACCGATCATCATCGCCGACCGCCGCCATCGCCACGCCATGATCATCGCCGCACACCACCGCTACTATCGCCGGCCACTACCGCCCGCCGTTAGCTACCACCGCCGTCGCACCGCCGACATCGATTGATTGCCGCTATCGACCACCATCGTTGGTCATCCGCCGGCACCGGCCTACTATTGTTGGTCACCACCGATCGCTGTCACCGGTCACCACCGCCAGCTACTACCACCTGACAGTCGTCAGATCATCACGGACTATCACTAACCATTGTTACAGCCCAACTATCCTTGCATAGTTATTATCACCTGATTCTAGGATTTTCGTTGTCAGGCTTTCTCACATATAACTCTGTAATCCTATTATCGGGAAAACTTAAACTTTGTACTTCAAAACAGATATATAGTAGAACACTTTTACTAGGCTAGGCCCCTTGATTTTTTCCCTTTTTTTAGAGTTTTTTCATATAAAAATTATGGAGTTTCTCGTTCTCTCTTCAAATATCTATGTGTATGCTGGATTTTCAACAAGGCTAAGACGTAAAGTTTTATTCTACCGCAACTGAATTTCTAGCACGCAATAGAACTGAAAATCGAAAATCAAACAACCTGAAAGTACAACAAATAACCAAACCTTGATTTTTCAGGACTGAACTGAATTATTCAAATTACTATGGTTCAATTCAGTCTTTTGTTCAAACCAAATAATCTTTCTCCTAAGAGTATTCTTTAGATCTTTATTCTTTTTACAAATTTATGTCGAGATTCTCCCCCTTATTTATAATTTTCACGAATCAAAATTTTGTATTTTAACCAAAATCCTAAAACATTTAATTGGACAATCTATGACAATTCTCTTAATTATAGTCTCATAAATATTTTTTTTGCATTAAGTACCTTAATAAATTTAAATTAAGTACTACTGATTCATTTGACTTATCTCATGAAGATGCTCATATTGAAATGTTCGCTTATAAAATTTGAAGATCATTTAAATATTTTTAATTAATACCCTTATCT
Source organism: Cymbidium sinense (assembly GCA_021442155.1). Taxonomy (NCBI): domain Eukaryota; kingdom Viridiplantae; phylum Streptophyta; class Magnoliopsida; order Asparagales; family Orchidaceae; genus Cymbidium; species Cymbidium sinense. The sequence continues at coordinate 182,519,049 of CM038221.1, forward strand.
TTTTAATCATACATTAAATACTTCATTTAGATTTATTTAATGTTAGATAAGAATATTTTGGTATCTTTAGAGTAGTCTTATTGAGACATTCAATTCTACGATAAAATTATTAAAATCATGATTTAGAAGATCCTTAACTCAATTTTGAAAACTTTCTTGTATCAATATTTGTGCCTGATTGATGAATCTTTCTAGTTATATATAAACACTAATGGTTATTCTCATGATTCATGGCACATTTAAAGAACTATTTTATTATATACGATTGTTGTCGATAATCTTAAAACCCACTCAAGTAGATCATGGAAAGTTTTATGAAAAGCCTTGATATATTTGTTGTTAGTTAGATAACTTGTAATTTAATTTACTATGGGGCTATTTGGTTGCCTGCATTTGGAATATAGTTTGGTTGGTTGACAAAATGTAATGTAAAGTAAACTGAAGGTTTTGACATTGGCGGCGGGCGCATGCGGCGGATGGCGTGACGGCGGGTCGCCACCGATCACTTTACATTGGTCTGTATTTGGAATTGAAAACGGCGAATTCTAAATACACTCAAAATTTTCAGTATTGAAATTACATTACATAATTTTACTTTACAAACCAAAAGCGAATGTTCAAAAGCTGATTCTAAACGAAAAACCAAAACTTTATATTTTAGTGTTTATTTTTGCAATAGTAAATAATATGAAGTCCTCCAAGTCCTTAATTTTGAATAAAAAATCATGAATTTTGTTTCTTATAAGTAAAAGAAGAAAATCAATTAAATAATGAATTCAAGCCCTCAATTAAAACTCTATTCTAGGTTCTATTAATTACAAATTGGTAAAACAATAATATTAAGTCAATAATATCCTTAGTAGCTTCTCTAAAGATTGGCATCTATGAACTTCTAACTTTTAATATTATATTTAACTATTTATAACTTTTTTATTTTAGAAAAATTTACAATCATATAATATAATTTTATATATATTTATACATATAATATTTACAAATTAACATATATTTATAAAACACTTAATTATCCTAATCTCATCAAAACATATGCATAAAAACTTATATTAGTGCTATTTGTATATGATTTAAAGATTGACATTATATAGATAAATATCAAAATTTAAGGTATGGATACATAAAAACATTAAAAAAATGTTGCATACATTTAAAATTTCTTATTAGTTTTTGCAAATATTTGATTCCATGTCATGGATAGAGCAATTTTAAAAATAAATATTTCTAACAAATAAAATAAAATAAAATTCAAAGTATCAATAAATAGACAAAAAAAAAATCTCTATTAAATTTACCCACGAAGAACATCATTTTAAAATGATCTAAAACAAAATAAAAAATAATTAATCAAAATCAATATCACACAAATAAAAAAAATTATGATAAATTCAAAATTAATGATAATAAAAATATTACTATCAAAAAATTTTAATGAACATCCTCTTTTTCCATTAAAAGGCATCAAATATTGGATCTTCATTGCTGGAACACGATAAGAAGTTATTCTTCGCTCTCTCCCACCCCACAAAATCCGTCACCTTCCACACCTTGATCGACTTATCCATGCTCCCACTGTACACCACCCATCTCTTTCCCCCCACTCCCTCCTCCACGTCGCCATCTTCCTCCACCGCGAGGCACTTTACCGGCCCCTCATGCCCCGTCAGCACCGAGAGCCACACGTGTCTTCTCCCGTTCTCCTCCCTACCCCACACGCATATCGTTTTATCGGCCGATCCCGTAAACACCAAATCCCCTGCCAAGGCCAAACACAGCACCGCGAATTTATGGCCGTTCAATATTCCCCCACGCACCAAATTCTGCCCCCAGAAACTCACCCTCCCATCCGACGACCCGCAGTACAGCAACCCGCACACAAACTCACACCCAGAGCCGTCACCGCCGACTCCAGCCGCACCAACACCTCCACCTCCACAACCCGCCACCCGGCCTGGGTCTTGACCCTCGGCTCAACCCGCCACACCTTAACCGCCCCGTCGGCCGAACCGGTGAAAATGAGCCCGTCGAACCCAATTATAACCGAATTAACCGCGTCCTCGTGGGCGTTGACCGAGTCGAGGCATCGGGAATCGGAAACCCGCCAGAGTTTGAGCGACCGGTCCCATGAACCGGAGAAGAGGAGGCCGTTGCTTTCGTCTAGGGCGAGGCAGGATACCGCGTCCGAATGCCGGATCTTATGGCGGCTTAACGTGCTCATGAGGTAGTCTTTGAGGCGAGGGAGTGTGCCGAGGCGGGTGTGGATTTGGGAGTTTTTCGGAGAGATCTTCCAAATTCGAATCTTGCCGTCTTGGTGGCCGGTAAAGATCTGACCTTTGGGCGATATCATGATGGCCTTGACGAGGCCGCTGCTGGATTTGAAGCTGGAGAATTCCTTCAGGTTTTCCAGACTCGAATGTTTTGCTGTCTGAGCCGGTGTAGAGGAGGTCGTTGGAGGTGGCGAGGGAGTATATGTGGCCTTCCTCGCGAACGAGAGAGGCGATGAGGCCGATGCCGGAGGGGAAGAGGTCAGTTTGATCAGGGGTGATGAAGGGATTGGCGTGGGACGTCCAAGGAGAGGTTTTGTAAGGAGACATGGGTAAGGAGACGTTGCTGTGCCTGTTTGATGAGTTTTCTTCTTCTGATGAGAATTTGATGAATGGGTACGAGGACATGAGGTTAGAATGGTGGTAGCGGCAGAAGCATTAATGTCTTCTCTGATCTCTCTGTTGAGCTTTGAGGGATGGCATGAGAAGGAAGAATGGAGGAAGAGGAAGAAGATGTTGGGTGTGAAGAAATGGAGGAGGGAGGTGAACTGTTTGAGCCTTTGAGGATGGGAGGGGGCCGGGGCGTGAAGTGCGGACGGCCATATGTAAAATCTGGTTGTGTTTCCTATGTACTAGCAACTTACTTATATTTATAAATCTAATATTTAAATTTTCATATTTATAAAAATAACATATATTTTTAATATTATATCAAAATTATTATATTATTTTCTTTAAAAAAATTAAATATAACAATTCAAATATAAGAAAAATATTTTATTTATAAATATTATTAAATATATAAAATGATATATTATGCATATAAATCTTTATTTATTAAATTTAATCTTATCAATAGCCAAGGTATACAACCTCTTGAAAATATATGTGAATCTTACTCTATAGAGTGGGGTAGGCATACAACCCTCTTGAAAATAAAGAACTTTAATATTTATTCGAGATTGAACGAATTTGATGATTAAGTGGTTTAAATGCTTGATTGCACTGAAAGAGTTTATCATTTAGAAGTCTTAGGTCATTTTTATGTGAAACATAAAATTTTTAACTTAATTAAAATTTTTATATAAAAAATTATATATGATACATCATTTGAAAGTTTATTTGGTTAGCAGATGAAGCAGGTGTTACATTTGATGTGACATTCTTCTCCAATATATTCATCATGATATTCATTTGTACGATCATGTCATTCATCTTAGAACCAAACTGTAAAATTTAATTGATGTTTTCTATTATCGCATCATAAAAAAGAGCATAATTATATTTACTTATTAAGTTAAATTAAGAGCTTTTACATATACATATACCTCACCTAATTTTTACATATTTACAAATCAATTTATCTTCAATTTTAGTTTCTCAAATTGACATTCAAATATTGAAATTCATAATAAAAGTTTAATTCATATATATTTTTTTAATTTTTTTCTAAATTTTAATGATATATATATATATATATATATTTGTGTGTGTGTGTGTGTGTGCATGTGTATGTATGTATGTATGTCTATTTATATTAATTAAAAGTTTTTAGAATTGAATGTACGATTAGTTGATTTTAGTAAACTTATAATCAATTGAACATCATGATGAGATGAACCTATTGACATAAAAAGTGATTATATCTGAGTCCAGATTAATCAAAATCTAGTATTTGGAGTATAATTGAAAGCTTTAAAGCATTAAATAAAGAGTCAAGCGACCTTTTCCTGCATATTTATTGTCAAATCATACAGCTCAATAAGAAAAATCCAAAAAGCCTAATATTACGCAAATTTAAGAACATTAAGTTATTTTCATCGAACAATCCTTATTGTAACAATCTAAAGACAAGTAAAAGTTCACAATTTTGTATGATGATTGAGGAGAAGAGTGAAATAGTGTAACTCCAATTATATAGTGAATTATTTTGCCTAGGCTAGATCCATACTTTTTTCTTTTAAGATTTTTTGCATAAAAATTAAACTATAACTTATCACTTATATATATACTTTCAATACTTTTATTAAAGTGAGAGTTAGTTTATATGTATTGCCAATAATATTTTAACAATTTTATAATATGAAGCTAAGACTTAAATGTTATTATAATAATGAAAAGACAAACAAGTACTCATAATTTTGTAATCACATCTGTTTCAATTGTGGAGAAGAATGAAACTCCTATTAATTTCAATAGAATTATTAAAATCATTCATATCAATTTATTCTTGATATGACACTTAAAATACTACTAGTCGAAGCACGAATCCTGATGTTAAAAGAAAGCTGATCCGAAGTTGAAACTGGTCGAGATCAAGCTATTAAAATATCCTTGAAAATTTTAGGATATCAGTTAAATCCCTAAATAGCTCTCAAATATGAAGTGTTTATAGTCAAATCGAGCGTCTCGACGAACCGAATCCAACAAGCTCAAGATCTTATAATTCCAACTTCATTTGAATATTCAAATACTTAAAATATATCAAATGATCAAAGGAATCATTCTGAGCCGTCCGATGATGTGGAGTGATTCGGATTTTGCATGTATTCTGAGACGCTCCTCCGTCATAAATAACCTCATTCTTCATAGGGAGGAGGGAGAGGAGAGAGTAAAGCTTGAAGATCCTCCGCAGCCACCACTGACGCCAACCACGCCGGCCGCCGCCGCCGCCGCCGATCTCGCCGCCATCGACCACCGCATCGGGTCATCGCCACCACTACTGCGTCATCATCGCCAACTCTCGCCAACATCGCCGTCATCATCGCCAATATCATGGCCAACATCGTCGTCAATATCATCGTCAACATCGCCGTCATCGTTGCCAACATTCGTTTATTACAAGCTGTCTTCTTACATACTATTATGTAATCCCATCATCGGAAAGATCCTGACAAAAATAAATATATAGTTTTCAGGGCTAGTGGTTTTTCCTCTTTTCGAGATTTTCAATGCGTTAGTTTTCTATTCGCTTCTTTAAATATGTGTGTTTGACTCCCAGAAGTTTGGCTGTAAATTTTACTCTATCACAACTGATTTTCTAGCACGCGACAATTCTCTTATTAATTTATCTTATTTTTTGATATGAAAATATAATTTTAAAACTAATATTTATATTTAAATTTATAATTTATAAAATTCTTTTCACCTCGTATCAACTATTTTGGACGTAGATGCTTCCGATGCTCAACCGAGGAGGTCCGGCCTAACTTCACTGTTTCCAAGTACGGCCATTTCAAAGTTGATCATTTGTCTCCTCCAGCTAAAGTACCGGGATAACAATTTGTTCATCTGCGTCCTTCCTGCCCAGTTAGTTGAGCAGGTTTTCAAGCTTTACATATTGCTTTTCTTTCTTTTGCATAGCAGTTTGCCCCTCCTCCTTTTTCCTGTGGAAGCAATATCATGAAGTTATAAGCGACCATAACTTAACTTTCACTCAGGAAATCTAGAACTCTCACTTCGATTATTGGTAGGATCATGCTAGGCTTATGGAGGAGGAAGTCTTGTGTGGAGACTTTAGTGATTTGGTTAAGAATGTGTCTACCTTTTCTCTCATTTCGTCTCTGTAAAACCAGTTGTTTTTAATGTTACCGTTACCAATTTTGATTTTTTTTGTTATAAGACTAATGGTAAATCTTTTGAGAGGCTTCCACTGGCAGCAGATGCGTCAACTAGAAAAATATTCAACTTCGCTCAAGGAGGTACAAGCCTCCCACTTTCAGTCGTAAGCTACTGAATCTGCTAGCTTTTTCTGTTTGAACAGTATGGACGGATATGTGCTGCTTATGGATAATCATAGGAGGGTTCAATGACTTTTTTATGCATTTCAATCAGCTATGTAAATATTTATATTGCTTCTTCTTGCTCCTGCACAATATTTTAGTTATTTTATTTATTTTTCTTATCCTACTCTTAGCTACCATAGCTGCTGAGCTTTCTGGCATTGGTGCAGTAACTTGTTGATTGATGTACTATTTGATTTCAGCATTTCACTAATCTTGAACTTAGTGATTTTCCCCCATTTTTGGCGCTTTTTTCTATATTTAAATATGAGTACATCTCTTCCGACCTTGTTTAGAATGATTAGTTAAAGCAAGATGCTCATTAATAATAAATGGCATTATAAGATTCTAGCTTAACAAATCTATCAATTGAAGGAGTTTGAGATGGCCAAGACTTTATTGGCCTCAAGCAATTCATAAAGTTTGGAAATGTGAAATTTAGAAAGCAAGTTTGAGATAAAAACAAACCTGTGGAATGCTAAATGCAGGTGAAATAATGAGGATCAATCAAGTGTTTCACAGAAAAGCTTGAAGAGAACATAGTTGCACACTGAGAAAGTTCAAAAGTGCTTCCTTCTAGTAAGAATGATATCATTCATGTAAAAGAATGTCACAAAGATCCCATTTTTAGAATGACGAATAAACATAGAACTATCTGATTAGATTTGAGGCTCTGAAAACCAATATGCATTGTAGTTCTTGGTTTCTTTCACCGGAAGATATATGAAACTTGCTAAGAGAAATATGTATACCTATCGTTTGAAGAAACACTGCGAACCGTTCTTTTATTACATTGGCTAGGCAGGAAACCTTATCTTCTGGTAACTTCAATCACTGCAGATGACAGTCAGTGATGGTTTGAACACTGCTCTTGATGGGAGAAGAACAAACCTTTGAATTTTGAATTCATGGATTATCCGAAATATATAGAACAAGTTTCTTGCTTTGATTTGTTCTCATAATTAAATATTGAGTTATATAGGTCGGCGAGTACCAAGCCGCTTACAAGGTCACACTTCAGTAATTTGGAGACTTGTTTTGCATGCATGTTATAAATGCTCTTTCTTCTTTAGCATTTACTTCTCAGCTTTCTTTCATATTTCAGAAGGATTACTTGATAAATATGGTCCTGAGGGGGTTATTGACACTCCAATCACTGAGGCTAATTGCTAGATCAATCAAATTTAAGTCATTCTCCTTTCTTCTAATTGACTATATTCAAATTTCCTTCTTCTGTCGGGTCACACTTGCAGGTTGGCTTCACTGGAATCATAGTCGGTGCAGCTTATTATGATGTTTAACTTCTCTATGCAGGTTTGTGTCAGTCAACAACCAAAAAATTTCTTGATTTTATCATATGCATGCTAGATGTTCTTATGTTCAAGCTACTAAAATGTTCTCCCATTTCTCATGGTGGGCATCATCATTGTTGCGTGCAGAAAAATTCGGGTAGGTAGAGTATGATAATTCGATGTCTTAGTGTTGCACAAAAGTTTCGAACACATAGCAAAAGAGTTTGAGAGACCTCAGAATTTTTACGTAAAAAATCCAAAAAGGGAAAAACTACGAGGCTTGGCCCACTTAGAAATAATTTCACTATATCAGCTTATGTTACAATTATTATCATTTCTCCAAAGTTGGAGAAGCATAACTTACAAGAATAAGTTTTATGACAAGCTTCGCAGGATTAACGACGAAAGCCTTGCTTGAGATGATAGTCTATTGATTCGACGAAAATTATCGAAAGATGGGGTAAGAATAGCAACGCAACGCGTGAACGGCTAGCTGATCCCGACTATCGGACGGTGCGCAGACCGGGCGTCGGTGGTGACCGGAGTCAGGTGACCGTATCCGACGCTGACCGACGGTGATCCAATGACTGTCCGGCGACGGCGATCGGTATTATGGTAATCGGCGACGTGACCAATGGTGGTGTCGGGCGCGGACCGTGGTGGTCGGCGGTGACGGAGGCGGTGGCGATGCGGCAGCGTGGTAACGCAGTTGGCACGGCAGCGATCAGGGCGAATGACCGACGGTGGTGGCGACAACGGTCGGGCGGCAAGGCGGTGACCGACGCAACGGCCGACGGCGGCGATGACCGGTGGTGGTGGCCGACAGTAGTGGTGGTCTGCGATGATTCGACGACGGTCGACCGGTGACACGATTATGCTTTGAGATTCTTCGAATCTCAGAGCTCTCTTCTCCTTTTAGCTTCGAGGTCCCTCTTATGTGAAGAATGGGTGGCTATTTATAGATTAGGGAAGTGACATATTTGTAAATACAGACAAAATCCAAACTACTCCATTGGACTGCTCAAAATGATTCATTCGATCATCTGATGTATTTTAAGTATTTAAATGCTCGAATGAAGTCAGAATTATGAGATCTTAGATTTGTTAGATCCGGCTCGTTACGACGCTCAATTTGACTATAAACACTCTATATTTATAAGCTATTTAAGGATCTCACTGATATCCCAAAGTTTTCAATGATGTTTTAAGTGTTTGATCTGGGCTAATTTCTACTCAGAATTAGATTACTTTCGATATTAAAATTCGTGCTTCAACTAGTAGAGTTTCTAGTGACATATCAGTTGTCCCCCTATTTTTGGATGATATCATCTCAATTATTCAAAAATACATACAAAATAATTGAAAATAACAACTTCTTTAATGTTAATGAAATTTGCGAGTTTATTAACCTTTGCGTTAGACATAGTTTAAGAAAATAGATCTTCACAAAGACGACTATGATCACGGCGAAGAAAACCACACAGTGCATCAAGCCACAAATGCGTAAGGGCAAGCGATACGCTGAGGTCGCCAACCACATGAGCGTCGCGGCATGCGCATCGCAACGCGCATGGCGTGGCATGTCATCGGTAGTCGCTGGAATGCGAGGCCCTGGATGAAGAGCGAGCCACTGCATGCGAGGCGACGAGTAATCACCGGACACCCGTCGCATGCAAACATCCGCTGAGCCAAATGACGAAAATTTTAGAATTTTTTTTATTTTTTCTCTGATTTTTTCTTATTTTCCTCCCTTTTTTCACTTTTATAAAAAGGATGGATATATTTGAGTGCAGAAATTTCAAAATATTTTTAAATTTCTTTCCAAAATTTATTCTCTTTTTGCCCCTATTGTGGGTCTATAAAAACCCCCCTTGGGGTCAAGTGAGGAGACACAATTTTCTCCCATATGCTCTAATATTCTGTTGCGTTTGATGAAAAATTATCTAGCAGAAGTTGAGAAGCTAAGGGTAAAAAAAAAATTATTTAGTTATCAATGCTCTGACCTTCTTTTGAAAAGAATGTTATTTGCTTTGTTGATTAAGACTCGTAGTTCATACGGCGAGGCTCCGATTTTCCCTTGAGAGAGGAGTCCAATGTTCTCATTGGATCGATCGGGTTTGGAGGCGATTAAAGCCCATAGTTCATACGGCGAGGCTCCGATTTTTTCTCAAAAGAGACGCCAATTATCCTCATCGGACTGACCGAGTTTGGAGGCAATCAAGGCTAATAATTCATACGACGAGACTTCGGTTTTTCACTGATAATTTTAACCCATCCAAGGTTGTTCTTTGTGGTATTTACTCGATATGAATTATGTCGAAAGAAATTTATTTTGAATTTTTGACCTATCCGAGGTTGTTTGTCATGATAAAAGAAATTTATATTGAATTTTTGACTTATCCGAGATTGTTTGTTATGATGTTATTTGATGACGTTAACCTATATGGAACATGTCGAAAGAAATCCACCAAGGATTTTTGACCCATCCGGGGTTATTTGTAAAGTATTACTTGACGACATTAACCTATATGGAAGAGGACAAATTGAATCCGCGAAAGATTTTTGACCCATCCGAGGTTGTTTGCCAAAGTGTCACTTGATGACATTAACCTGTATGGAATAGTCGAATTGAATATGTGAAATATTTTTGACCCATCCGAGGATGTTTGTCAGAGTGTTACTTATTGACATCAACTTGTATGGAATATGTCGAATCAAATCCGCTAAGGATTTTTGACCCATCTGAGATTATTTGTTATGATATTATTTGATGACATTAACTTGTATATAATAGGTCGAAAGAAATCCACTAAGAATTTTTGACCTATCCGAGATTATTTGTCAAAGCGTTATTCAATGTCATTAACTTATATGGAAGAGGTTGAAAGAATCTGTGAAATATTTTTGACCCATACGAAGTTATTTGTCAAAGTGTCACTTGATGACATTAACTTGTATGAAATAGGTCGAATTGAATCTGTGAAATGTTTTTGACCCATCCGAGATTGTTTGTCAAAGTATTACTTGGTGACATCAACCTGTATGGAAGGTGCTACATCGAATCCGCTAAAGATTTTTGACCATCTGAGGTTGTTTGTCATTATGTTACTTGATGATGTTAACTTGTATAGAATAGGTTTAAAGAAATTCACCAAAGATTTTTGACTCATCCAGAGTTGTTTGTCAAAGCGTTACTCAATGTCATTAACATGTATGAAAACAGTTGAAAGAATCTGTGAAATATTTTTGACCATCCGAGATTGTTTATCAAAGTGTCACTTGATGATATTAACCTGTATGGAAGGGGTCGAACTGAATCATGACAAGAATTTTTGACCCTTCCGAGGTTATTTGTTAAAGTGTTACTTGATGGCTTTAACCTGTATAGAAGAGGCGAATTGAATCTGCCAAATATTTTTGACCCATCCGAGGTTATTTGTCAAAGTATTACTTGATGACATTAACCTGTATAGAATATGTCCAAAGAAATCCACCAAAGATTTTTGACCTATTTGAGGTTGTTTGTCAAAGCGTTACTTGATGACATTAACCTGTCTAGAAGGGTTCGAAAGAATCTGTGAAATATTTTTGACTTATCCGAGATTGTTTGTCAAAGTGTCACTTGATGACATTAACCTGTATGGAAGGGGTCAAACTAAATTCGTCAAGGATTATTGATCTGTCCGAGGTTATTTATCAAAGTGTTATTTGATGACATTAACCTGTATGGAAGAGATCGAATCGGATTCCCCTGGGATCGATTTACCTTGATTGGTATGAGGTGATTTCCACGTGTATCCGAATTAAAAGGTGAAATTGCTCCACAATCTTGACTTGCTTATTTTATGGCTAGTAATCAAGTAGGTGGACAAAGAAATTGATATCATAACAATTCATCAGATATTTACATGAATAATCTTTCGAGGTTATATAAGGGTTGCCCCATAATATGATCCTTCCTAATCAATCCGACGATGTGCATAATCACAAGCATATATGTCCTTTTCATTGTGAACAGTGGTGCCAAGGACTTTGTCCACAATTAAGTCATTAGTCATAATGGCTTCATCATCGCACCAGTCATTAACCTCATTCACTTGCGCAGACACAAATATGTTTCATGCAAAACATCTTCCTAAATCAGTAAATTCTTCATGAAATATCTCTAAACATCTTACAGTAGGTTATGGTAAACATATGACAAACCCTACAGTTGAAAAAACTGAAAAAATAAAGTGTACCCTCATGAGAGTATAGAGAGTACACATACAAAATAGCTTCAAAAATTACCAAATTCTTTATGAAACATTTTCAAACATCTTACAATGGGATATATTAAACATATGACAAGCCTCAGAGTTGAAAATTTTGAAAAAATTAGGTGTACTCTCATGAGAGTACAAAGAGTACACATACAAAACAGCTCCAAAAATTATCAAATTTATCATGAAATATCTCCAAACATCTTACAATGGGATACACTAAACATATGACAAGCCCCAAAGTTGAAAATTTTGAAAAAAATAGGGTATACTCTCATAAGAGTATAAAGAATACACATGCAAAACAATCCCAAAAATTATCAAATTCTTTATGAAATATCTCCAAACATCTTACAATGGGATATATTAAACATATGACAAGTCTCATAGTTGAAAAAATTGAAAAAATGAGGTGTACCCTCATGAGAGTACAGAGATTACACATGTAAAATAGCTCAAAAAACCAACAAATTATTCATGAAACATCTCTAAACATCTTACAATATGTTATGATAAACATATGACAAGCCCCACAGTTGAAAAAATTAAAAAAAAAAAATTAAGGTGCACCCTCATAAGAGTACAGAGTACACATGAAAAATAACTTCAAAAATCAGCAAATTTTTTATGAAATATCTCCAAATATCTTACAATAGGATATACTAAACATATGATAAGCCCCACAGTTAAAATTTTTGAAAAATTGGGAGTACCCTCAAGAGAGTACAGAGAGTACACATACAAAATAGTCCCAAAAATCACCAAATTTTTCATGCAACATCTCCAAACATCTTTACAGTAGAATATATTAAATATATGACAAGCCACATAGTTGAAAATTTTGACAAAAACTAGCAAATTTTTCACATGTGAGTACAGATAGTACACATATAAAATAACTCCAAAAACTAGCAAATTTTTCATGAAATATCTCCAAACATCTTATAATAGATTATGGTAAACACATGACAAGCCACACAGTTGAACAAATTGAAAAAATAACGTGTACCCTCATGATAGTATAGATAGTACACATGCAAAATAGCTCCAAAAATAAGCAAATTTTTTATGAAACATCTCCAAATATTTTACAATAAGATATACTAAACATATGACAAGCCTCGAAGTTGAAAATTTTGAAAAAAATTGGGTGCACCCTCATGAGAATATAGAGAGTACACATGCAAAATAACATAAAAAATCACTGAATTCTTCATGAAACATCTCCAAATATCTTACAATGGGATATACTAAACATATGACAAGCCCATAGTTAAATTTTTTTTAAAAATAGGGTATACTCTCATGAGAGTATATAGAGTACACATGCAAAACAGCTCCAAAAACTAGCAAAACAATCTCCTTTCCTTTAAAGAACTCAAATGTGCTCCTATTCGACGGTGAGAACAACTGTGAAAACCCTAAAATCATTAAAGTTCAAGAATGCATGAAAAAATATCTCATGGAGTCACTTATAATACCTCAATTTTTAATAGCAAATCTTTGGGGGAAGGTCGGACTCACGCCGGGAGAGGGAGTTGAGAAAAATTTCTGTACAAAAAAGAAAATACCTAAAATTTTAGGGCTGAATCTAGAGCGTCGTCATATTTTCTCTGTTGTTTTAACGACAGGAGGTCAAGTTAATGTTAACGGTGTTGTTACATTATAGCGCTATAAAGTAAGAAAATTCATATTTTATTACTAGACATGTATTGCATTCTAGTTGGCATCCAAACGTAAAGCTATGTCCTGACTCCGCACGTAATATTTTCTCCTCCAAGAGATCATGGCTCCTAAACTTCGTCATCCCCTCTCGGCCCTTAGACCGCATAATTTAATGATTATTATAATTAATTCCTATGGCAGCAACGAAAAGTGCTCTACGTTCGGACATATGTATATTCGTTCCCTCAATCCATCTCTCCCTCCATTAAAGAAACCCGAAACTGAAGCTCTCCATCCACATAGGTTCATCTCATCGTCCTCTATAAATCTCCATTGCTCTCCTCATATATTTCACCTCAAGTAATTACGTTAAATAGATGTTTAATTGGTCATTACAGACACATCCCACCTCTTCTTACCCTTACGATATCCCTCAGATATATAAAACAATCCACCCTCTTCTTCCTTAATACATCCTCCCCTTTCACCTTTCCTTGCCTTCACCATCTCCGCTTCTCAACATGGATAATACTGGTGAAGAAGTCCCACAATTTCTACGGAGATCGAAGGATCGTGCTCGTCATCTCGGATGAAGAACAAAAAAGGAAAAGCAGAGCTCCTCTGCTCGCCATTAATGGAAGGAAACTACTTTTTTTCCCAATGCCTAAAGCATTATTTGGTGTGAACTGGTATAGATCGTTTCATATTGGAGTGAAGCAACGACTAAGGTACTTTGAGAGAGAGAATTGGAAGAAGTTCGTGTGTCAATGGTATAACAGAGCGCTTGGATTCAGGACAGCGGCGAAGGCGAGGAGAGGAATGGGAGTTTTTATTCCTAGATACGCTTAATGCTCTACGATCGCTATTGATCGCAATTGGAGAATTATGGACGATTCACTTTAATAATTATATTACAAATTATTATATATTGTTTAGGTTTTCTTCATCCGTGTGTATATTATTTATTTATTATCAAGGAACTATTTGTTCTTTGTATTTGGTGGTTAAATAAACAAATATTGCATATCTTTTTAGTTTTCATGTACTTGTGTTAGAATAAAATAGATGCAAAGTATATTATTATATATTTTTATTTTTCAATTATTTGAGGGTGACTAGAAAAATCTGACAAAACAGTGTGTCTGGAGCTCGTTGAATGCATGATGGTTATGTAATGGTCGATGTGTGCATATGGGTCGGTTGCCCCATCATAGGAGTCGATGTTTAGAAGCTTGAAACCTACGAGAATTAGATGTTGAAGAATTGCTTCAGCTAAAGGTGAAGACTCCTGATAGCCGTGATTAGAGGGAAGATGATTTCTATATTTAAGGTGAAATTCTTCTTGCATTAAGCATTATAATTCCGCACATATAACATGACGGGTAGAATCAACAGGGCAAGAACGTGCCAAGTCATCGACAATAATTGGTGAGTTAGTAAGCGATTGAATCGCAAGTGATGGATGAGTAGAACTAGCAGTGTCAAGGAGGTCAGCATCATAGTCTGAAAGTGGAAAAACTTCAGCTTGATGACGAGAAGGCCTTGTGCAAGCATTTTGATTTCCCCTGGCTAATGATTAATCTTAAGAGAGATGTGTTTGCGTTGCAGTAGTGACTGTCGTGTTTCTCTTAAAAATTGAATCATCTCATTTTGAGACTCTTCAATTCAACGAACATAATCTTCTAGAGAGGTTACTGATATACCTTCGCCGATAGGGTAACGCCTATCGGAGGGAAATGAGCAAGAAACTTGATGTCCTTGGTTTAAAAATTGGTTTTAAGAGTGATGGGAGTTGGAGCGGGATGCTCCATTGTTGCAAGTATTGCGCCTGTTGGCCATAATGCAGGTGTTCATAGATATTGCGATTGTGGGATTCACTTACCACAGACGATGCCAAACTATTGTGTGCAGAAAGATTCGGTTCGGTAGTGTAGGATAATTCAATGTCTTAGCGTTGCACAAAAATTCTGCACACACAACAAAAGAGTTTGAGAGGCATCAGGTTTTTTACGTGAAAAACCCAAAAAGAAAAAAACTACGGGGCCTAATCCACTTAGATATAATTTCACTATATCAGCTTCTGTTACAATTATTATCTTTTCTCCAAAGTTGGAGAATGATAGCTTACAAGAATATATTTTGTGACAAACTTTGCTGGATTAGCGATAAAGGCTTTGCTTGAGGTGGTAGTCATTGATCCCATTGAAAGATGGTTGGGTGGTGGCGGTGGCGGTTGATGGTTGCGGTGGTGGGTGGCGCGAATGCGGTGGTGGTTGGTGGTGATGATCGGTGGTGGTGATCGGCGGTGGCGGTCAGCGGCGGCAATGACCGGTTGTGTGCCCACGGTGGTGTAGCGGTGGTTAGGGCCGGTGGCCAGCCTGGCGATTGGCAGCGGACTTGCGGCGCTTAGCGACGGCGATGGCATGATGGTGGCCGCGGTGGCGGCCGTCGGGTAAACGGTGGTGTGGCAAGGTGACGGGGATGAAACGGCCGGCATGATTTGCTTTGAGATTCTTCGAGTCTGAGAGCTGTCTCATCCCTTTAGCTTCGGGGTCCCTCTCAGGTGAAGAATGAAGAGCTATTTATAGATTAGGGGAGTTGTATTTCTATAAATATAGACAAAATTCAAACCACTCCATGGGATGACTCAAAATAATTTATTTGATCGTCTGATGTATTTTAAGTATTTGGATGCTCAAATGAAGTCAGAATTACGAGCTCTTAGGCTTGTTAGATCCGGCTCGTTAAGACGCTCGATTTGACTATAAACACTCTATATTTATGAGCAGGATCCGACTGATATCCCAAAATTTTCAATGTTATTTTAAGTGCTTGAGCTGGGCTAGTCTCGACTCAGAATCAGATTGCTTTCGATATCAAGATTTGTGCTTCAACTAGTAGAGTTTCCGATGACATATCAATCATCATCATTAGACTTATCCCAACTACTTAGGATTGATTTGTTGAACTCTTATTGAGCAAATATTAATTTTAATTTATTCAATCGTTAGCATGTAAAACCTAAAAAAAAATCTCTATTAGTCTCTGTGCTCGCCATCTATGCTTGCAATCCACATTTATTAAGGGCAGTCTGAGATCATTTTTAATTTTATTTTCATTTTATTTTATTTATATATTGATTTGAAATAAAACATGTTGTGTTGATAATTGTTTATAAAAATATTCAATATATCTAAAAATTATTTTAACTGTTTTT
This sequence comes from Cymbidium sinense, assembly GCA_021442155.1. Classification (NCBI taxonomy): domain Eukaryota; kingdom Viridiplantae; phylum Streptophyta; class Magnoliopsida; order Asparagales; family Orchidaceae; genus Cymbidium; species Cymbidium sinense. The sequence goes on from CM038221.1 coordinate 182,535,546, forward strand.
AAAAATAATGTGATTTGTTTTTAAAAATTTAAAATAAAAATACTTTAAAAATATATTAAATAAATATATTTTTAAAGTAACATAAAACTAAAATAGAAAAACACAATACAAAATTGATCACAAAGAGACCCCTATCCTTTCATATTATAAATGATTTCAAATTTATTTTGTTTGATGGACTTCATTTAAAATGTAGTGTATTATGAGAGTATAGTTGAAATACACCACAAATTTTAAATACAATGTTAGGTGTAAAGTCGATAACCAAACTTCATAGCGTAAACGCAATTTGAGCTTGAGCGTACAAAATTATTTTGTTTGTGTTCGGCTTGAATTGTTTGAAATAACTCGTATCAACTTGAAATGGCTCGAAATGCAATGATTCAAAAATTCTGTAAGAGTGAGAATTCAAATCTGGGTGTGTATATATATATATATATATATAAAATATTTTTTATTATTTCTAGCTAAATCAAGCCTAATACGATCGAACAAAGGATTGTTCATGTTCGGCTCGCTTAATTAATGAACGAGTCGAACACGAGTTATTTAATGAGCCGAACAAGAGCTGTTCACGAACAACAAGCTTTTTTGACAGATGGGAGAAGTTTGTTTTGCATGATTTTCTTTAACTTGAAGGAACATGCGGATAATATGAATCAAGAAGTAGAGCTGAATTAGTTAAGGATGGGTCTTTCCTTTTATTCAAAACTATGCTTTTGAATATTCAATTTGCTCCACTTAAGCTACCTTGAACTTCTAACAAAATCTTTCATTTTCTAACCATTTCCTTCTCTAAAACCTTTAATGGTAGGCTGTGGCCTCTTCCTTCCAATTTATTTTCTTTGCTCTCTCTCATACACATGCTTCCCTATCTAGATGCCTTCTGTAAACTCATCATTTCAAGCTTTAGTATTACATTTTTGGAAGAAACTTAAATGTAGTATTAAAAAATAATGCTCGGCCATTACTTCGATGCATTTGGAAGAGATGTAGGATGGAATTAAATAAGTATTATTTCATGAACATTGTTTAATACAGTTGACTGATTGTTGTGTTCTGAAATTAAAAATAGAAGTAGAAACTTTCCTTCCTGAATGAATAATATATTCTTTCACTGAATCATTCTGCAAATTTAACTGTTATCCTGCATCTAAAATAAGTTAAAACGCCATCTGTAAAAGATTTACAACTGAAATAACAGCAAACTTCTTCCATGCTTGCTTATATAACATAACTATGATATATATATATAGGATATATTGCTAAAGTTTAGACACAGAGATGGCTCAATGAGTCAATGGGTATATAATATGAATCAAAGAGCTACTCTTGAGGATTTGACCATCTTAGGAGGTCTCATAGAACCTGTGACACTAAAGGCTTCATAAGAGACCCACCGTCTCCAGCTTCGGTTGGTGGCGGCGAGAAAGGGGTTGATTTCTCTTCGAGTGGCCTTCGAGGGGATATCAAGGGGGGACATATGTGGTGATGAATGTGACACTGTAGACTCCAAGAGATTAGTCGCAACGACATTCCCACCCACAAGATGGGTAAGGTGTTGGGTGGATACCCTTAAAAAAAAAAAAGGCTTTATAAGAGATTGAATTGATCCGATTGTGAATCAGTCCTCACATTGATATGACTGAGTTAAAAAATCGTATTTGTGGAGTATGAAGTGTTAAACACGAGTGAGACATGATATCAAAATATTCAAATAAAAATAATAAAATATTAGAAATAGACACATGTGCCCTCATACCTTAATGAAAACATCATAAAAATAAAAATATATATAATTTATATTGATATAACTCTCAAAATACCACTAGTCAAAGCACAAATCTTGATGTCGAAAGCGATATGATTTTGAGTCAAAACCGATCGAGATCAAACACTTAAAATATCATTGGAATCTTTGGGACATCAATTAAATCCCAAAACAGCTCTCAAATGTGGAGTGTTTATAATCAAATCGAGTGTCTCGACGAGCCGGATCTAACGAGCTTAAGATCTCATAATTCCGACTTCATTTGGGCATTCAAATACTCAAAATACATCAAATGATCAAATGAATCATCTGAACCCATCAGATTGATTAGTGGCTTTACATGAATTTACAAGAATGCCCCTCCTCCCATCTATAAATAGGCCTTCATTCCTCACATGAGGAGAGGCCGTAGCCAAAAGAAGTGAAGTGAAGTGGTGAAGAAGAAGAGGAGGCGTGAAAAAAAGAGGAGGCTAAGCAAGTAAAGAGGAAGAGTCCAAGCAAGGAAGAAAAGGAAGAGTCCGAGGAAGAAGAGGAAAGGCCCAAGTGAGGGAGGAAGAGAGAGCTCAAGCTTGAAGATCCTCCAAGCAAGATCACACCCCAAGCAGATCGCACTCCTTCCTGCCATCAACCACCGCCACCCCCGCATATCATTGTACCCTGTATTCCCACCGGTTACCGCATCTCCACCATCATTAGCGATCATTGTTACACGGTTGTTATTCCTCTCTCAAATCTGTAATCGTTGTCGAAGAATTTGTACTCAAATAGATACATGGTGGAAGCTTTTGCGCCATGATTTTTCCCCTTTCAAGGTTTTCCACTTTAAAAACTCGAGTGTCTGTTTCTCTTTAATTACAGTGTGTCTTTGACTAATCGACAAGGCTAAACTTTCACTCTACCGAATCGGTTTTCTAGCGCGCAGTTTGCGTGTGGATGAAAACCCTTCAACCACAATTTTCATGAACATTCATGTTATGGCACAACACTCGTCCCTGCCTCCGTTCCAACTCCGTCATTCTCAAACCCATCCACGAAGGGGCGCCAAGTTTTGCCTCACTCCCCACGATAGGCATGACCTTAGCGAGCGGAATCTCTTTGGAAGATCTGTCGTCGAATGGAGGAGTCTCAAAATAAGATGATCCAGCCTTTTGCAAGGACTACAACGGCTTACTACGGCAAACATATCTCCCGAGATCGGTCGTTGCGGAAGAGGTCAAAACGCCAATCCTCCCGACGGAGTTCCTCGCATGGAGACCGTAACGCCGATCTCCTCGACGCTAGTTCCACTCATCCACGTCGGCTCAACCGATTACTAATCCACCGTCGTTGTTGATAGCCGCGCATGCTCATCTTGTTAATCCCGCTCATCATGACATTCGCAGAGACGCTTAATACAAGGTGAATTTCACCTTCAACAAATCATCTTCACCCACACCGCGGTTATGAGGAGTCCTCACCTTTAGCTGAAGCCATTCTTGAACATCCAATTCCCGTAGGTTTCAAGCTTCCGAGCATTGATTCCTATGATGGGGAAACCGACCCACACGAACACATCGACCATTACAGGACTATAATGCATATCCAACGAGCTCGACACCTTTGCTGTCGTCTTTCCCGTTACCCTCAAAGGTCAAGCTCGACTTGGTTCTCTTCCAAGGGGATCCATCCATACCTTTAACTAGCTTCTTTTGGAGCAGTTCATTGCAAACGGAAAATCATTAAAGATTCCTTCCATCTTTCCAGTATTCGACAGAATGAGGGTGAATCACTCAAAGAATACTTCCAGAGGTTCTCCTTAGAAGCTCGCCAAATACTTGGGGTAGACCCAGAACTATTAAGAGGAGTTTTCCTTGGAGGGCTCCCCTCATCACTCATGCGGTCGGTCATATCGGACTTTGTTCATCGTGGAAGCAAAAATCTTTGAGGCTATTAATGCACATCGCGAACAATTTGGATAATCTGAGAGAGACATAAAAGTACCCCAAGGCAACCAAGCATCCCATCAAAAGAAGATATCTTCAAGGATATTCACGTCAATTGGAAAAGAATCAATCGACTCATACAAACATACCTCCAACTGGGGGGCAACTCTTAATCTCAAAAGATAAGCAAGTCGCAACACCAATGAAAAGGCAAGATCAATAGTCGACTCAGCTCATACAAATATTCGACCTCTTCCATACGGGTTAACGTCATCGAGTAAACACTCTGACAAACAATCCAGGATAGGTCAAAACGTCATTGGTGGACTTTCCGCGACCTCTTCCATACGGGTTAACGCCATTGAGCAAAAACTCTGACAAACAACCCAGGAAAGGTCAAAACATTCTTGGTGGACTTCGCGATCTTCCATATGCAGTTAATGTCAGCAAAAGCTCGACAAACAACCGGAAAGGTCAAAACATCCTTGGTGGACATCCCTCTTCCATACGGGTTAATGTCATCGAGCAAAACTCGACAAACAACCAGAAAGGTCAAAACGTCCCTGGTGGACTTCCCGCGACCTCTTCCATACGGGTTAATGTCATCAAGCAAAAGCTCTGACAAACAACCCAGGAAAGGTCAAAACATCCTTGGTGGATTTCCTGCGATCTCTTCCATACGGGTTAATGTCATCGAGCAAAAGCTCTGACAAACAACCCAAGAAAGGTCAAAACGTCCTTGGTGGACATCCCACGGTCTCTTCCATACGGGTTAATGTCATCAAGGAAAAACTCTGGCAAACAACCCAGGAAAGGTCAAAAGGTCCTTGGTGGACTTCCCACGGCCTCTTCCATACAGGTTAGCGTCAACGAATAATATTTCGACCAATAACCTAAGAAAGGTCAAAACTTTGTACCCACTCCACACAGGATGGGCCAAAAATCTTCAACCGATTCAATTATATCTTTAACAGGCAAGTTGACGATATCAATTATCAACTTTTGAACGATCCATTGAAGTTTCAAGAAATCCTATTTCCTACAAGTAGGACTACGGACGCGGTCATGCGGCCGTCGGATTCGTACTGCCGTCGCCGGTCACCGCTACTTCATCCGGCCATCTCCGTCGATCAACCACGCATTCGGTCATTCCGTAATTCACGTCGGTCACCCGTCGCTACCGTAGCAGCGACCACGTCGGGCATAATCACCGGTCAGCCCCACCGCTTCGGCGGCAATCTCGCCACCATCGTTCGGTTACCCTCGTCATTGTCGCCCGGTCCGCCGCCAACCATCGTCGGTCATCTGTCCGGTCACCATCGTCGGACATCGCGTCAACCTCCGTTACGATGCAGTGGGCCTTGATCGCCTCCCAACGGACCTCGACGAGGCCACTAACCGGACGAGGCGGTGGAACCCGATGTATGTACCATGGGCCTTGATCCCCTCAACGGACGGTCCGAGGCCGATCGCCGGACGAGGTAACCGGAACCGCGGCGTATGTAAATGGGCCGCGATCGCCTCCTAACCGAGCGGTGAAACGGCGACGCCGGGCGAACCGTAATCGGGCGACATATGCGTGGGCGTCGCTCTTAACCCGGACGGTCAGACGGCGCGTCGACGGGCGCGGTAAACGAACTCGACGTATGCGCCGTGGGCGTCGCCCTCCCAACGGACGGTCCGAGCGATGCATCGACGGCGGTAAACGAACCACGGCGTATGTCGGGGGCTTCCTAACGGACATCGACGAGGCGATAAGGATGAGCGGTAACTGGAACCCACGTATGTACGCGTGGGCCGATCGCCTCTAACCCGGACGGACAAGCGGTGCCGGGAAACCGTAAATCCGGCTATGTGGGCCGATCTCCTCCGGACGGTCAGAGGCCGATAAGCGGACGAATCGGAACCACGATGTAATGGCCTTGATCGCCCTCCCAACGGACGGACGAGCCGGCGAACGGACGGAGAATCGGCCAACGGCGTATGCAGTGGGCGCTTCACCTCGACGGTCCGAGCAGAACGGACGAGGTCGGAACCAGACGTATGCAGTGGGCGCCTCCCTAACACGGTCCGGTCAGGCAAGTGAACCACGATGTACGTGCGCTTGATCGCCTCAACGGACGGTCCGAGAACCGACGACGTAGGTAACCGAACCGACGATGTATGCGTGGGCGCGGCCCGCCTCTCTGCCGGACGGTCCAGATGAGGCCGATAAACCGACGAGGTAGGTAACTGGCATGACGCGTATGTGGGCCTTGATCGCCCTCGCGCCGCCTCCCTCTCGACGCCTCTTGATCTTCTTGTGTCTCAAAGGACCTCACTCAGAAGGGAGAGGGAAAGGTGTGCCTCTCCTCTCACCCAGATTTATAGCACAGGCAAAAGGGTAAAACCCCTCAAAAATGGCTCACCCCCAATCCTCGGCGAGACATGGAGCGTCTGGCGCCAGACGGTGTGCGGGCTCACGCGAGCGCTGCGCGTCTGGCTTTCGACGGCCATTCGCGGGTCATTGAACGTCAGCGACCCACATCGCGACCCGAACCATCAGCGACCGGATCTGCCGGGATGACCCACTGCTGATCGCAGCGGGCGCCATGGCGTGTAAGTCGACGAATCCGCAGCATGGCCGCGGCGTGAACCCACCAGCCGATTCGCGCGACGGTCGCGACATAACTTCAGCTCATCGCCCGCCTGCCACGATCGCCGCACGCTCCGCCGTTAAATCGTGGCCCGCCGGCCCGACCGATGGGCGCCCATCGCCATTTATCTGACCCGCGCCGCGATCGCATACTTCGCGCCAGTAGAAGAGACATACGTCGCATGGTCCGCTGAAAACTTCCAATTCGTTATTTTTGAGCATTTTGGCATATATTTTGGATGATTAAGCTAATGTCATCCAAAAATAGAACGATATAACTCTCAAAATACCACTAAAAGCACAAATCTTGATGTCAGCGATATGATTTTGAGTCAAAGCGATCAAACACTTAAAATATCATTGGAATCTTTGGGACATCAATTAAATCCCAAAAAGCTTTCAAATGTAGTGTTTATATCAATCGAAGCGTCTCAACGGGATCTAGCGAGCCTAAGATCTCATAATTCGACTTCATTTGGACATCCAAATGCTCAAAATACATCAAATGATCAAAGGAATCATCCCGTCCGTCGAGGGGAGGGGTATGGCTTTATGAATTTACAAGAATGCCCCTCCTCCCATCTATAAATAGGTCTTCATTCCTCCCATGAGGAGAGGCCAGGCCAAGCCAAGTGAAGTGAAGTGAGGTGAAGAAGAAGAGGAGCTGAAGCAAGTGAAGAAGAGGGAGCTGAAATAAGAAGAGGAAGAGTCCGAGGAAGAAAAGGAAGAGAAGCGAGGAAGTGAGGAGGAAGAGAGAGCTCGAAGCTTAAGATCCTCCAAGCAAGATCACAGCAAGATCGCGCACTCCCACGGCCATCAACCACCGCCACCGGCGTAATTCGTCATTGTACCCAGTATTCCCAAGATTCACATCTCCATGATCAATTACAACGATCGTTTACATAGTTGTTATTCCTCTCTCATACGATTGTAATCTCGTTATCGGAAGACTACAGATACATAGTGGAAGCTTTTTTGCAGGTGATTTTTCCCTCTTTTGAGGTTTTTTAAAACTCTCGTGTCTCTCTCTTTAATTAAGCGTGTGTCTTTGAATTGTCGAAAAGAACTTTCACTCTATGGCGATTTTCTGACATATATAATAAATATTCTATATTTTTGACACTCTTCATGCTAATTTTGGCTAAAAATATGATGTATTTATATGGTATTTAATTTATCAAATAAAATAATTTATACTAAAAGATTTCGATTAAAAGTATGATTTATTTTGAATATAATTTAATAAATTATCTAAATTATAGGATTTATGACAATTTATTGAATTGTTTTATTAGATAGAAATTATACATATTATGCTTTAGATGTAATTATAATGAAAATTAATTATTCTGAACTAATTTATTTATTATTTGAATTTTTTTGTCTCACCCACTATTATTTATTATAACTATAGCTATAATTATTTATTTATTTTATTATTATTTGGAAATTATTGTAACTAAGCTTGCCATGTAGGGATTCCAATGTAGATGCGGTTACATATAAATGGACAGACAGCCGCACTTGAAAGGGTTGGATGACGAGTTGTTCAAACTTCAGACGTAAGAGTATCTTTTACTGGTCTTCTTTGCAAATAAATAAAAATATATATAAATAAATATATTTATATATATATATATATGATAAACATTTGATATTAATTATTTGTTATATTTTTAGAAAAATTGAACTATATTTAAGATAATTACATACATAAGATTGATAATTTAAGTATTTACAGAATTAATATTGATGTTATTTTTTTGAATTATTAAATTCATATATTTATATGTATCACTATTAAATTATTAAGAATTTGATAAAAGAATAAATATGAGTTATAATATTGTTATGAATTTTGATATATGAATGTAAAATTAAAAAAAAAAAAAAGATAATGTTATTTTTTAAAGAGTCTCAATATTTTATGTAATATCATCAAAAGCTTTTTGTTTTTAAAAACTAGTATAAAAGTATTACATTTTAATTTCTAAATTTAATATAAGATTTTGGAATAATTGTGAATACAATTTTTATTCAAATATATATATTTTTACTGAAGATAATTTTTAATTATTTTAAAATTGATAAAACAAGCAATGTAAAAATAGTATATTATAAAATTAACCAAGCAAAGAACGTTATGATAAATTAAAAATTATGTGTGGAATGACAATAAAATATTTAAATCAAAATATAAATGGTGAGGTAAGAGAGAGAATGGCTTGGTGGACTGCTGATATTCTTACCCTTAATATTTTAAATTCTACGCCATCTTTAATATATCTTACCGTATGCTTTGACGGCATTCTTTTCTTGCTCCGTGAGATTATCTTTTTTGACCAAACAGCGGTCCGCGGAAAACTCCATTGTAGAATTTTGAAAGCGAGCAGCACAGAAAGGAGAGAGGAGAGAGAGAACACCCAGAGTCCAGAGAGAGAGAGAACAGGGGGAGGGGGAGGGAGAAAGGAGCGAGACGGAGCCTTCTTCTCTCTCTCTCCTGTTCTTGGGGGAACTTTTTTCCTTTGTCTGGTCAATTGTAGTTTCTCCTTCGTATGCTTTATCTCTCGTCTTGCTTTCTTGGTCGCGGTTGGTGGTTTGGGGAATGAGATCATCGCTGAGGAAGTTGAGGGGGATGGGGCTACAACGAAGCGAGCTGAGGGAGAAGAGAGAGCATAAGCCACGGGCGAAGCTGGATGAGCTCGTACAAGCTGTGCAGGTATTTGCGAATACTCATCGTCTCTGTTTTGTTAGGGTTTACTCGAGTGATGGAATTAGAAGAGGAAGAATTTTACTTGTTCTTCTTCATCTTCTTCTTAATTATATTTTTTTAATCCGCTTTGCTTTTGTGAATTGAAGAATTGAGCTAACTTGTTGTTTTGGTTTGACTGAATTCTTTACTGCGTCCGGCTGAACTATATTAGTAGATTAACTAAATTAGAGCAATTAGATTACAATCATGACTCTTCTCTATTATGGTTACAATTATATGACAATCATGACTCTTTCTCTATTATGGTTACAATTTGATTACAATCATGACTCTTCTCTATTATGGTTAATGTCCTACGAAGAAACGCTGTATACAGATTGAATCAGTAATTGAACGTCATAGCAAGGTATTTAGTAGTTAGTTTGTTAATGTTGTTTTGAAGATTTCACTAACTGCTGCCCTAGATTTTCATTCTACAAAGGGGCATTCTCATTAGGCGCTATATTTAGGACATTAGGGCTGTGAAACTGCACAGACGTTATCATAACGAAATTTGCAGTGGCACTAACATGGTGTAGGCATCAATTGAGTATTTATAAAATTTATAAAAATTTTTGGTGCAGTTTTTATGTTTATTTTCTTATGTTGTATTTGTTCTCAGTGATTTAAATTAAGACTCTACTCTTCAGGGGTTAGGCAAGGTGCTGAATTGTTACTTGCTCTTTGGACGTAAAGCTTACCTTTAGAAGTACTGCCCCTGCTGCAAGATGGGATAATTCGGATTACATTTTTAAGTTCATATTAGATTTTGAGCTGGGGAATCTTTAGATTGAGAAAATAATGATGATTTTTCTATTTATTGCATGATAGAATAGGTGTAGCACTGATCAAATTCCAAGGTTTTTTCCTTGATTCTTCACAGTAATTCGGTAATTTTATGTGGGCATTGTTAATATACCAATTTTGTGATTTAATATGCATATCACAAGCATTAGTTTGATAAATAACTTTCAAATGTTTGAAGTTATATTGGATGTTTATTATGTCTTCATCAAGAGATGTTTAAGTGTTGGAGCCCAACCCCTGTTGCTACAGTGGCCTTGATTTAGAGAGTTCAACCAGCCTCTCTTCTTATGAGGGCAAATTTATATGTTAGGGAAAAAACGGAGTGTGAAAATAAATTTTTAGGAGGACAAATGACTATCCTATAAGTGAAATTATAAATTTAGAGGGAGCAATTGAACCCTCCTTCATTCTCCTTCAACTACACATGTGTATGACTATGGAGCTCAATGATAGATATTTCAAATTCATGGCCACAAAGAACATGAGTGGATCCATTTCCAAGCTTTTGGAAATGAATAATAAGTATATCAACGCTGAGGAGTTCATTGTGGGCTCCAAATCAACTTTGGTTGTCAACACGTCAACACCCATTTTTCTCTACCTATCTATGTTGCTTGTTCTACCCTTAGTTGTGCATGCTCAAACAATCTAAATTTCTTTTTAACTACCTTACATATAAGAAAACTTAGTCTTTTCTCTCTTAGAAATTATTTCCCAATCCATTTTTTTGAGTTTCCCACACAATTACTTCAATAGTATCATTTCTTCAACTTAGTTATCATTGACTTCTTTTCTACCTAGAATTTAAATTCATATGACATAGCCATCCAAAAAATTATTTAGTAATGCTCATCAAAATCAAGGGAATCCATTTGTTTCTTTGTTTTAAGAAGGATTCACTTTTCACTATGTAAACTTGAAAATGCTTTTTTTATAGGACATGCAAGACATGAAGAGCTGTTATGATGGCTTACTATCAACCGCTGCTGCCACTGCAAATAGTGCATATGGTAAGCTCGTTGTGGGTTACAACATAGGCACCTGTTAATTTTTGAGATTTTTTTCTTTTCTTTTACTTTGAATAATTCTTTTTTAACACAATCTTACTGTAGAATTTTCCGAATCTCTACGTGAGATGGGCACATGCCTACTTGAAAAGACTGCATTGCTTGATGATGAAGATAGCGGTAAGGGCCTTATTAATTTTTATTTATCCACTTTGCAGAATCTTTTCATTATTTGTAGACATTTTTGTTGCAGTTTGCAATTTTGAGTACTAGAATCAGTTAGTGGCATCTTCCATTCTAATTGAGCATATATAGATTTCCTGTCCATATTGAGACTTGATGTTTTTGAATAGTTATTTTATTCCAGTTAACTCCTTTTGCAATAGACTGATTTTGGCACCAGCAATGTAAGCATTAACCTTTTGCCAACTCTGAGTAATTAGAAGCTATAAGTGCACATAATTTCTTTAGTTAAAAGACATAGTTGTTCTTGAATTTCTTATGGCACTTGTTTATCAAATATGTGATGGTGAATTGCTTTTGCCACTTTTCTTTTTTTTTTTTTTTTGTAATCTGCATTTTATTTATTCTTGCAGGTCGGGTTTTATTGATGCTTGGGAAAGCACAATTTGAACTTCAGAAGCTTGTTGATAATTATGTAAATCTCATAAATTTTTGTGAATTATTAGATTTTTGGTCTTGAATTTTTTTTTCTTTGGACCTGAGCAGCAGTGTTGTACATTGTGCTAATACTTTCTATTATACGAGTGCAGCGTACTCATATTATCCAGACTATTACAACACCATCAGAGTGTCTTCTTGGTGAAATTCAAGTTGTAGAGGTTTGCTCTTCTGACTCACTTCCTTTCGTTTTACAATGTCATAATTGCTTGTCAATATTTTCTGTTGAATGAAGAGGGAGAGCTTGTCATTGATCTCTTTCTTAACGGTGCAACATGGAAATCAGTGCTTTGTTTATTCTAGCTACTCATTTTCCTTCTATAACTTAATGAACTTTACTATTGTTCTAATTCTGTTCAGACTCCACCATAGATATGTGAAGATACTTTTAATCTACTGCATGCATATTTCAGATCTGCTGTTGTGTTAGGATATCCATTTTATTTGTTGTGGAAAACCTTATGTATTTTGAATTTAATTTCTAATTACTTTTTCTCATGCAGGAGATGAAACAACAATGTGATGAAAAGCGGTATACGTATCAACTGTTGTTCAGGTTAACTTTCTTTCATTATTTTGCATCTGTTCTCAACTTTGGTGCATTTTTGCAGGGACTACTATAAATTGATGTTAACTGCTCCAAGAGTAAAATGGAAATCAAGAAATGCTAAAGGGGAGGCAGTTACTCTACAGCAGCTTCAAGCAGCTCGAGAAGATTATGAGGAGGATGCAAACCTTTTCATCTTCCGCTTAAAATCATTGAAGCAGGGTCAATCAAGAAGTCTTCTCACTCAGGCTGCTCGACACCATGCTTCACAGGTGTTTTTTGCTGTTTCAGATTCAAGAGTCTTTTCTACAGCAAAGCATATACTTATATGAAATTTTTATACATTTTCTGCTTGGAATTCAGTTGAATTTCTTTAGGAAAGGACTCAAGGCATTGGAGCTGATTGAACCACATGTCAAAGCTGTCTCAGAACAGCAGCATATTGATTATCATTTCCGTGGACTTGAAGATGATTACACAGATTTTGATGATGATGGCGGTTCTTTTTGCTCTGATAGCAGCGAGGATGGAGAACTGAGTTTTGATTATGGACTGAATGAGCAAGCTTACAATACTGTCTCTGCAATTTCAATGGAGGTGGAAGAACATATTCTAGTTTTTTTTATTTTTTATTGTTGTCTCTGTCCTATTATGCGTCGGCCGTCCGATGACCCGATTAGGAGAGTAGATGCATTAGATTTGCCTTATGTTAAGAAAGGTAGAGGTAGATCTAAAAAGACTTGGTTAAGATGTATAAAAAATGATCTTAGTATACTTGAATTAAATGAGAATTGACACATAATAGGACACAATTGAGACAAAGGATTCATGTAGCCGACCTCACTTAGTGGGATAAAGGCTTGTTGTTGTTGTTGTTTGTTGTTGTTTGTTATGACAACTTTTTATATATTTTTCTCAAGAATATAAAGCATGCTATAGTTTCTCAACACGAGTGAAAGTTTTCCATGCAAAATGATTCTAAGAATGTCCTGAATCAATTTTTTTCTATACCAAACTGGAAAATAGAAGCTTTAAAGGACACATTGACGTGATAGTCAATTGTAATATATTACCATGTATACTTTTGTTATCTCAATTCATGGTTTCACCTTGTTATGATGTTGGGTATAACATTTAAATTTGTTTATTTCATGCAGCTAGATCAAGTTGACAGTACACCAACAAAGGCACCATCCTTGGAACTTGTGCAGGTAAGATTTCTTCAAGTTCTAAACAATATTTTAACATGATTTCATACTTGTCTGACTTGGAAATTGCTTTCCATAACAGATCTAAGCCATTTTACATTGAACATACTTCAATAATCTAACGTCAAACCGTATTGAATTTGGTTGTACCTTTGGTTGGGTTGGTTCTTATTTTATTAGAATTAAAGATCCCACGTAGTGGGGCAAAGGTTTATTGTTTTTGTTGTTGTTTTGGTTTGGTTGGCTACGCTGCTTCAAATAGGTTTTAGTCATTGTAACATATCGTTGAAAACAAGTTAATCTCAGCTTCCCAAACTTGAACAACTAAGAGGATTCCTATACCTGGGTTTCCCTGAATGTTTGTTTTGTAGTTTACAATGAAATAGTGAAAATTTAAAAAAATAGGAAGAGAAGAAGCAAAATATACATAATATTTAATCCTTGAGAAATCAAGTTGTTGAGTTTTCAAAGGCAAGACAACTACGAAGATAAAATGGTTGGAAGAAAATTTTTGTTGAACTCATCATGCCATCTATAATTCAAATCTATATTGAAAGTCCATGCTAACGGTCTGTGTACAACAAAATGAAAAAGTTAAATAAAAAATAAAATTATTTTCAGTCTTATTAGAGAGAGTCGTCATAGATGGTTTGGTCTTATAAAACATCAACCGACCGATGACCCAGTTAAGAGAGTTGATTTATTAGATTTTCCTTATGCTGAAAGGTTAAGGTAGACCTAAAAAGACTTGGTTGGGATGTATAAAAAATGACCTTTGTTTATTAGAATTAAATGAGAATTTGACACTTAATAGGACACAATGGAGAAGAAGGATTCATGTAGCCGACTCCACAGTGGGATGAGGCTTGCTGCTGTTGTTGTATTCTTACATTCAAACTAATAAAAATAATAATTAAAACAGGACTCAGTCATAAGATATAAAAGTATTGGAAGGATATGAATTCCTGTCTTGTTCTCTCAGGTTATACTTATAGTACCACTATTCTGTGTGTTGTGATCAAATTCTCCCCTGAAAATAAATCACATTAATATTTGTTAATTTATAACTTAGTAGTATATCTAGGGATTTCAAGGTCAAGCCAAATCATGAAATGCACGTTAAGAGCATGTCTTTCCCCTCTCAAACCCACAGTGCCGAGGAACTTCTGAATTTCTGAATGCCGGCAGTCTGTGGGTTTCACTCCCCCCACATATCTTGCGTTTCTGTATACTATTTTGGGACGTTATTCTTTTGGTGATCAAAACACTTACCTTAATGAACAATGAAATTATTTTTTCTTCCTTTTGAACATAATACTTTGAAGGTGTGCCCCTCATCATTATTATCATTGTATTTATCACTTGGAAGCATTTTAGATAAGTTAAAACCAGTTTTTTCAAACATGATTTATTCACTCTCTTGGACTTCTTTATGTGCCCCATCCCAAACAGGAAAATGCATCAAAAAAACAGGCTGAACTACAATTTCACAACGAAAAGCCAACTCTAAGCAGCCAATCGGCCCCAATTTTCGCAGATATCAAGTTTGATTTATCAGACAAGACTAAAGAAAGGGCAACTCAATCGACAAGGAAGTTTCACAGCTATGCCCTTCCAACACCACTTGAAGTGAGGAACTCTGCATCAATCACTACAAATATTTTTTTTTCTTCAGTCGTTTCTAAAACCAAACCTGGCTTGCAAATCGAACAAAGACACGCCTCTCCAATGGAACCTCATAAACCGCTAGATTCAAAGGACAAGAACTTGTCGCGGAGTCCCACCAGATCACCAAAAACTCCATCGGTGCCTCCTAAACAGTTGAAATTACAAGCTTTCTCCGGTCCGATAACTGTAAAATCTGGATCAAACAAGGCATTTTCTGCCCCTTATGGCTTCCCAAAGCAAGAGGATCCTTCATCTCATTCCCATGTTCTAAACTTATCAGTTACTCCAGGACTCTCTGCTTACTCATCAGCTCCTATATCACCTCTAAAGATCAGTGATCTTCATGAGCTTCCTAGACCTCCAATCTCTTTTCGACAATCCAGCACACTTCACAGCTTTACCGGTCATTCAGCACCTTTGATTTCCAGAAGTCAGGAGATTCAAACAGGCAGATTGCTCCCTGTTTCTTTGCCGACGGCGGCGTCACCGCTCCCAACTCCGCCGGCTTTTGTTCCGAGGAGCTTTTCTATACCTCTCAAGGGTCAAAAGACTCCATCAGGAACAGGTAATAAGCAGTCAGAGCTTCTTCATCACAATCATCTTAACTTGCCTGAAGAGATTCATTCACCTACTTTAACTCCCTTATCGCTGAAAGGCTTAACTGCATCATCTTCCCCAAAAGGACAGATGTGAATTTAACGATTTTAGATTGGTTGATTGAGTGTAGAGTTCTGAGGTCACTTGACCGTTGTATACTCTGATTCATGAGAAATGTTGTTTCTGTCGAACAATTCGGCTTAAATTTTTTGTCGAAGAAGATGTGAAATTTTTTGGCCGATTTACTGAGCAGAAACAGTATTTCTCAAGGACTTTTTTTTTGCTTTTTTCTTTATAGACGTGTGATTCCATCATCATGTTTTGTGTGTATATATATAATCCATTCTTTGGTTGCATTGCTATAGTTTTGTTTGTTGATTTTCATTAAAAAAAATTGTGATAGAAAATTAACTTTGCGAATCAGAATTGTTATAATGTGATGACTATTAGAAAGCTAATGTTTGAATTTTTTTTGAAAAGTTATTGTAGGTATTACAAATATTTATTTTTTTAAAAAATTCAAATAATAATTTTATATTAGTCATCACACTCTCTTAATTTTAGTTCTCAAAAATAACTTTTTAACATAATTTTTTTTTAAAAAATTAACAGTCAAATGGAATTGTGATTATTTAATGAAAAGCAAAATAGTTAGAAAATTTCAAATTCTTTCTCAGATGATTTTTTTTTAAAAAAATACATTTAACAATTGAACTAAAAATATTAATAAGCAAAGCAGAACACCCAAACTGAAACCCTATAAGCCTCACTAAAAGGTAAAATCATAACCGGAATAACAATTAATGCTATTTTAAATATTGCATTGAATAAGTACATAGTTATTAGCTTAGAGTTAGACTTCTTGGCTCATAAATATTTAAATACTTAATCTTAAAATTAAAATTAAGTTTTTATAGCATAAGTAGTCAAGAAACTAATAATATATTACATATATATTCCGTTTCTACTTTAAACTATGATCAATATATATATTTTTTAACAAGAATCAGAAGAGTTAACTATTAAAATATATATATATATATATATATATATATATATATATATATATATATATATATATATATATATAAATAGAAACTATTAATTAGTAAAAGTAAACAAACATTAAATTATTAAGTAAAATTTCTTAATATGGTGGATACATTCAAAGTACTCACAAAATGCTTCATTTAATATTGAAGGACTTGACCAAATTTAAATATTTTATGAATATGACTATATTGGTTTAACCAACAACAAAAAAAAAAAACAAATTGGGTATAATAATAACTCTTAATATAATAATAATTCAATGTAATTTATTTAATAAACTAAGCATGAATATGAGTCAGCACAATCATGTTTAGTTTGATATTACTTACTAATACATTATCTGAAAATTCACTTGATTGTACATGAATCTTGAGATAATATTCCAATTAAATATTTTTCAATTAAATTTAAAATCATTTAAATTTTGATTTTAATTAAATTATAATCAAAAGAAATATTATGAAAATATAGGCCTATAGATACATTCTTTATTTGTTTGTATGCATATCAACAAAGTCATATGCTAAGTTGAATCTATGCAACAAAAACTAAGAAAGTCCATTTGTCATATCTCATAGACTCTCTTACCAATTAATCTATGACACATGTAGATTGAAATCATATCAAAATGAAACAATTAAATCTTTTAAAATAACCCACATAATAAATATAATAATAAAATTATTGCGTGCTAGAAAATCAGCTGCGATAGAGTGAAAGTTTACGTCTTAGCCTTGTTTGTGAAATCCAGTACACACATAGATATTTAAAGAGTTGACAAGAAAACTCCAGAAATTTTAACGTGGAAAACCTCGAGAAGAGAGAAAAAAACCACGGGGCCTAGCCCAGTAAAAAACTTCCACTATATATTTGTTTTGTAGTATAAGTTTTCCTCGATTACATAGTATATGAGAATAATGATGAGAATCCCAAAATCGACAACAACAGTTATATATAGTCCGCGTTGTACAGTGATTGCTAGTGGTAGCGATGATGATGGTGAACATGAGGGAACGCGATGAAGGTCGTCATGATGGTGACCGGAGAATGACAAGCAAGGATCAGTGGCTGATGGCGGATCGGTGGCGGTGGTTGACAGTCAAGTGGTACGATTGTGCTTGGAGGATTTTCAAGCTTTAGAGCTCTCTCCTCTCACTTGCTTTCTCTCCCCTATAGAAATGAGAGTTATTTATAGATTGGAGGTGGCATCTCAGAATAAACATCGAAAATCCACCATCGAGCTCATGATGATTCATTTGATCATATGATGTATTTTGTGTTTTGAATGGTCAAATGAAGTTGGAATTATGATATCTTGGGCTTGTTGATCCATCGTGAGCCTTCGATTTGGTATAAACACTCTATATTTGAGCTTTTAGGAATTTAACGATGTCCCAAAGTTCTAATGATATTTTAAGTCTTGATCTCGACCGGTTTCAATTTGATCGGCTTTTGCATCATCAAGATTCGCTTATTAGTGGAACTTTCGAGGTCATATCGGTCTATTTTTGGATGATATTATCTCAATTATCCAAAAATATACATTTCGAATACTTGAAAATAAAAAATTCTTTAATGAAATTTGCAGGTCTCTTAACCATACATTTTGAGAGAACATATCTTCATGGGAGCATGAGATTATGACGCAGAAGCGGGTGCGGATGAGATGTATCCGTATCGTAAGCAGATTTTGGGGTTATAGACCCATGCAGACATTCTGAGCACTGCGAGCAGGTTGGTTGGATTATGCAGAACGAGATGCAAGGAATTCTTAGTATAGAGTTCACGAGAATAGAGCGGGCCAAACCCAACCAAGTTAAAAGCTTGATGGGGGTAGTCACGTGGTAGCCTGCACAACGATCCGCGTGGGTCCATCTCTGTGAATTCGTCTTGATTGAGAGAGGGTCGAACACGGTGTGAGTCAGAGAATAGATGTCGCATAGAAGTGGGAAGCGTGGAGTCGTCTTCGATTCCGGCCGAAACTAGCCTGAGTGTACGCGAGCCAGCATGTGAACAGACGCCACATTTGTCGGTTGAGTCGGTCGGCTGCAACAATGAAACGCTGTAGGTGGGAAGAGCGAATAAAACGCGCTTTTGTCCGTTTGAGTGGTTGTTGATGATTTTGACTGTTGCCTATAAATTATAAAACAGAGAAGGGGAGAAGACACCTTCTCTTCGAGAAGGTAGTTTAGAGTGATCAAAGCTTCAGTTCATACTGAGGCACCGGTTTTCCTCGAAAGAGGTGTTAAGCGACCTCGTGGCCGGCCGTTGAGGCCATGAAGACCCGTAGTTCATACGGCAAGGCTCCAGTTTTCCCTCGAAAGAGGTCTCAACTAATCTCATTGGACCGACCGGGTTTGGAGGCGATCAAGGTCCATAGTTCATACGACAAGGCTCCAGTTTTCCCTCAAAAGAGGTGTCAAGCCGACCTCACCAAATTGAGGCAATCAAGACCCGTAGTTCATATTCGACTTTCTCAAAGAGGTGTCAACAAACCTCATCCAGGGGTTTGGGCGATCAGGCCCGAAAGATGGGGTTGGCGATGCCTCGATGGTAGCCATCATCGGTATCGGCAGCGATCGGCGAGATATAACGGCAATGGTGCGGCTCCGGATATAACCGGCGATAATTCGGCAGCGATGGCAAACGAAGTAGTTAGTGGTGGTGACGGCGGCTGGTTCGGCAGCCGCCAGTCACGGCGGCGGCCGTCGATGAGGCGGTACCGCGGCGTAGTCTGAAAGCCGGCGGTAGGCCAAGGGTGGTTAGCGGCGGCAGCAAGATCTAGTAGGTGGATATCAGCGATGATGGTGGTATGCCATGGCCGGCGATGGTCGTCAGCGATGACGGCGATGATCATCAGCGATAGCCGGCAACAGCGATATTAATCGGTAATGCAGTTAGCGGCAGCAGTGTCAGCGGCTAATTGGCCGTAGTCGATGGAAGCAGCAGCGTCAGTGGTCAGCGAGATGACCAGCAACGATGTGGTACAAATGCCGGCAATGGTGGCAGCAATTGGCGGCGGCAACGAGGTATCAGCGGCAATAGCGATGTAATCAGCAAGCGACTTCGTCAATCGTCAGCCAGTGACCGACAGTGGTTAGCGGCCGGCAAAGTGGTCAGCAGCGGTGGCAGTATCAGCAATTGGTAATAGCGTCCAGTAGTCAGCGAGATAGCCGGTAACGATAAGTAGTGACCAGCGGAGAATGCGATGATAGTGAGTGGATGACCGCAACAGCGGTTGCGCCAGCGAGTGGTAAGTGGTGGCGGCAACAGTAGCGGCAAGAATGGTTGAGCGGCCTAGCGATATAATGTCAGCAGGCATTAGCGTCAGTAATGTGAGGGATGACAACGGCAGTGGTCAGAAAAGATGCCGGCGATGCAGCGGTGTGCCGGCGATGAAGACCGTCGAGATGGCCACGATAGTGCGGTAGCCGGCGGATGATTTTGACATATCCGAGGTTGTTTGTTAGAATGTGACTTGATAGCGTTGCGTGTGGAAGATGTACATTGAATCCGAGATTTTGACATATCTTAGGTTGTTTGTCAGAGTGTTTGCTCAATGATGTTAACCTGATTATGTTAACCTCTATGGAAGAGGTTGAATTGAATCCGCTGAGGAATTTGACCCATCCGATGTTGTTTGTCAGAGTGTTACCCAATGACGTTAACCTGTATGGAAGAGGTCGAATTGAATCCGGAGGATTTTGACTTATCCGAGGTTGTTTAGCGGGGTTAATGGCGTTAACTGTGGAAGAGGTTGAATTGAATTGGCGAGGATTTTGACCCATCCGAGGTTGTTTGTGAGAGTGTTACCCGATAACGTTAACCTATATGGAAGAGGTTGAATTGAATCCGTTGAGAATTTTTGACCTATCCGAGGTTGTTTGTCAGGGTGTTAGCTTATGACGTTAACCTGTGTGGAAGAGGTTGAATTGAATTCACTGAGGATTTTGACCCATCCGAGGTTGTTTGTCAGTGTTACCGATGATGTTAACTTGTATGGAAGAATTAATTGAATCGGCGAGGATTTTGACTTATCAAGAGAGATTATCGGAGGTGTTCTGGGATGGCGTTAATGTATAGAAGATGAGGGGAAGTCCAGGACACTTTTGACTATCTGGGTTGTTTGTTAAAGTGTTACCCGATGGCGTTAACTTTGTATGGAAGATATGCGTGAATCCGTGAGGATTTTGACTGTCCAGGGTTGTTTGTCAAAGTGTTTGCTCGATGATGTTAACGATTCACGTTAATGTGAAAGAGGTTGAATTAGAATCCGTTGAGAGATTTTGACCCATCAGGGTTGTTTGTCGAGTGTTACCCGATGGCGTTAACACTTTTGACATATCAAAGCATAATTGTACCTGCTTCGGCGGTAAACCACGTTAGTTCTTGCTCCGCATGCCCGGCCATGCGCCGCAAACCATGCCGTCCATCTCGTCCACCGCCATCCGTCATGCGGTCATCCCTGGCGACTACCGGCGATCGCCATCGTCGATTCGCGCCTTGACCACCGTCCATGATTAGCCGTCATGGTCGATCGGCGGTTATTCTCTATCGCTATGGCTATTTACAGCGCACGTTTGTATATTGTTGTATGATTCAGGACTCCCATTGTCATTACTAATTAGGGGTGAGCATTGATCGATTGATTGGTTAAATTTTTTGTTAAACAAACCAGAATCATCGAAATAACATATAAAACCGAACTAACCAAACTGAATTATAATTCGGTTTATTCGGTTCGATTTTCGATTAAACCGAATAGCATATAAAAATAAAAAATAAAAATTATTTTTTTAATGAATTAATTAATTAAAACAATCAAATAAATTTTATACATTAAAAATTTCTTAGTCAATTAGAAATCTATAAATCTATATATATATTTGACTTTTTAATTAATTTTGATTTATTCGTTTATTAGGTTTAACCAATCTTTAAAAAAAATCGAACCAAAAATCAAAAAACGAATAACTAGATATTTACAACCAAAAACCGAAATGTGAGATTTAAAACCAAACCAAACTGACCAAATAACGTCGATTTGGTTCGATTTTTCGGTTTGAACCGACTAGTGCACACCCCTACTTCTAATATACAATTATGTAATCTCGTTATCGGGAAAATTTTGTACTCTGAAACAGATACATAGTGGAAGATTTTTTTTCTTGGGCTGAGGTGGTTTTCCTCTTTTCAAGATTTTTCAAAAAATTATGGAGTTTTCGTTAACTCTTTAAATATCTCGTGTGGATTTCATAATAAAATTAAACTTTCACTCTACCACAACTAGTTTTCTAGGACACAACAATTCAGTTCTCAAAAATAACTATTTAACATAAATTTTTTTTAAAAAATTAACAGTCAAATGGAATTGTGATTATTTAATGAAAAGCAAAATAGTTAGAAAATTTCAAATTCTTTCTCAGATGATTTTAAAAAAAAAACACATTTAACAATTGAACTAAAAATATTAATTAGCAAAGCAGAACACCCAAACTGAAACCCTATAAGCCTCACTAAAAGGTAAAATCATAACCGGAATAACAATTAATGCTATTTTAAATATTGCATGTGAATAAGTACATAGTTATTAGCTTAGATTTAGACTTCTTGGCTCATAAATATTTAAATACTTAATCTTAAAATTAAAATTAAGTTTTTATAGCATAAGTAAGCAAGAAACTAATAATATATTACATATATATTCCGTTTCTACTTTAAACTATGGTCAATATATATATTTTTTTAACAAGAATCAGAAGAGTTAACTATTACAAATATATATATATATATATATATATATATATATATATATATATATATATATATATATATATATATATATATATATATATATAAACTAATTAGTAAAAGTAAACAAACATTAAATTATTAAGTAAAATTTCTTAATATGGTGGATACATTCAAAGTACTCACAAAATGCTTCATTTAATATTGAAGGACTTGACCAAATTTAAATATTTTATGAATATGACTATATTGGTTTAGCCAACAACCAAAAAAAAAAAAAAAAAAAACAAATTGGGTATAATAATAACTCTTAATATAATAATAATTCAATGTAATTTATTTAATAAACTAAGCATGAATATGAGTCTGCACAATCATGTTTAGTTTGATATTACTTACTAATATATTATCTGAAAATTCAATTGATTGAATATGAATCTTGAGATAATATTCCAATTAAATATTTTTAAATTAAATTTAAAATCATTTAAATTTTGATTTTAATTAAATTATGATCAAAATAAATATTATGAAAATATAGGCCTAAAGATACATTCTTTACTTGTTTGTATGCATATCAACAAAGTCATATGTTAAGTTGAATCTATGCAACAAAAACTAAGAAAGTCCATTTTGTTGGGAATTTTTTTATGTTATGAATTTAATTATACATTATGCTCATCTTATTTTTAACCTTATTAATTTTGTGATCAAATAAAGATTAATTAATTTTAATTTGACATCTTATTAATTTTGTATGGAATTATGAGTAGACCAGGACATTTTTTTTATTTTAATGATGGGTTGAAATAAAATGCAAGTATAGTAGTCACTATTCTATTACAAAGTTTTTTTCATATCCCATGAGTGAAAAGAAGAATCTCTCTCTCTCTCTCAAGAACACCCTTTTAGAAGTGGAAGGCCAAAATCCCGCATTAGCTCTTATATATGGGATATGATTAAAAAAAATAATTAAATAGAATAATTATACCATTTATATTAACTTATATATAATTATATATATATAAATACCTGGTGGGATGAAAAGAACAAGCAATTAAATGGAATAATTAGAATTAAGTTCATAGGAAAATGAAAACTAGGGCTTCCCTTGCACCCTTTTTCCCCCGTCGTCGTCTCTCCTCCTCCTCCTTCACTCCATTTGTCCCCACCCCTTTCTTACGGTTTTAGTTTTTTCCTTAGTCTCTTCTCCGACCTCAGCTTGGGTCGATTGTTTGGGATGGCTTCCTCTTTAAAATGCCTCCTTCCCTCCCACAGGCCACTTCCCAGAGATCCCCCCTCAGTTCCTCCAACCAAGTAGGGTCAAAGAGCATTTGGAAAGACTTGCTTGCGACAAGTCAATCATTCCTTTATCTTATATGCGGAAGCAGTGGAGTGGATTTCACGGAAGATGATCTCTCTGGGAAAAGCGAGTGGCACCTTTCCATCGGCCATTCAATTGGCGCCCTATTACGGTTCCTTGCTTGATCTTGTAGAAAATGGAGCTTCAAAGATGCTCGATCTCTTTTTGAGGGTGATTATTTTGTTCAAATTTAAATGTCAAGAGGACTTGATATGGTGTGGAATCATGGCCTTGCTTTCTTAATGGCCGTCGTTTGTATTTCAAAAGTGGACTTGGGATTTTTACCTTCCAATGAAGCTATTACTGAGCTCGATTTGGATAAAATTACCCAATTTCTCCTTGTGTTCTTTGGAATGAGGTAGGTTTCTCAAGGTTGCGTAAGATTGGAATTCCTTTGGCGATATCTCTCAGTGCTAAATCCAATTACATTTGCCATATGTGTCCAAATCAATACTAATTCCACTCTGATTCCATTCATCAATTTAAATGGGAAAAAGTTTATAGATTGTATATGATTGGAAACCTTGGTTTGCTTCATCTGCATACCTTACCTTTTACAATGCATGATTGTCCTCTTAACTTCCTCTCTACCAGTGTAAAAGCGTGCCCCTCTAAAGCTAATAGCAGTTGGGGTCATAATACCATGGTAGCACTTTGCTCCATCCTCTCCACTCCTCTCCCTGGCATTGAAATCCCCCTGGATAACTAAGCCCCTTCCACTATCTCTAGCGGCTCCAATGGCCTCCTCTCCTTAATCTATTCGATCTTAATCACCCTCCATCCTATCCCTCAAGAGGATTCCCTGAAATGATGTCCTTCCATCTCAAAGGCGGTGATGAGAACTTCAATCTCGAGCTCTGTACTCAGTAGGTGTGGTATGGTAATGTTTCACTGGACAAAATCCCCTCCACTATTCTAAAGGACAAGAACTTTATCTCTTGGATGGCGGATCTAGTTCTTACATCTCAACTTTTCCCCAAAGGTAACAAAAAAGGGCAAGAAGCTCCTCATCTTCTCAATGAATCAGTATCTCTTGGTAGTTGGAATGTTCGTCTTATCTGCATTTGGAAGAATTTGGTGTAGAAGACTTATTAAAGATTTTCATCTTGACCTTCTTTGTACTTGAGATAAATTAATTTCATACTCTCACAACAACCTCCTTCCTCACAATTATAAATTGTTCAATCGAATCTAGTGTTAACAACTTTGATTGTGCTCACAGGATTTGGATCAAATGGATCAGGACAATTTGAACTTTGGGTTATTAAACAAGTCTCATCAATTTATTCATGGTAGAGTAACTATCCACGGTTTAACCTTTTCTTCTAACAAGTATTTATCGCATGATGATGGTGTTAGATCCTCTTTATGGTCCTCATTAGGATATCTCAATCTATCAACATCCCTGGATTATCTTGGGGACTTATTTCCCTTGACTAGTAAGGGGATAATATGTCTCTAAACTCATGGAATTCAAAGAATGTATTAATAGCTGTGGCTAGAATATCAATGTGGTTTATTATACGGTTTAACCAAGTTGGATAATCCTATCAAATTGATGTGTTTTTTTATTCTTCTTGGATTGAGGATTTCCCAAATTCATACTACAAAGCTCTTCCTCCTCGATCACGGATCACTCACCTCGATAACTCTACTTCACCCTCCCTCAAATTTCTCCGTTTTCTTTTGAATTGGGTTCTTAATCCAAGATTTAAGGAAGATATTAAGGATGTGCAGGGCAAATACATTTGAAGGTGATCCATTCTATGTCCTCTAAAAGCTTAAGCAAGCCAAAATTACTGAAGGGTAGATATAAGGATGTTTCTCCTCTACAACTTCAAATGATCTGTGAAATCGAGCATCACATATTCTAGAAAACACGGAAAGAGACCCACAATAACACTTATTTGATTCAAAGCTAAGGAGATTAAAAATAGATACAGACTCATTATAAAAGAATCTCTTTGGACAAACAAAGAGCAAAGGCACCTTGGTTAAGCCATTGATGATGATTTAAAATTTCTTTACTTCTCATCAAAAAGGAAAAGCTACAACTTGATTAGAAGTGCAAGCGATGTGGGTGTTTTCTCATAGGGATATATATTACGTAAGTACTATGATAATCTTTTTAATTGTAGTGATTCTCTTGTTATTCGACAAAACTATCCTCTTGGATGTCTTTCCTCGTAGCGGGGAGAGCTTGAAATGTGTCAGTCATCTGCTCTTAATAGCATTTAGAATAAATCTCACGTGGGATGATTTTAACTCTAAGTTCTTTCTTGAATCACGAATTCCTGCAAGTCTTTTCTTAATGTTTATTTCTTTTTAAGAACTCCGGGGCTTCCTAATTACTTGCATACACTACTACTCTCATTCCAAAGGTGAAACACTACGATTGAAGATTATGCATCTCCTTATGCAATACTCTACAAGGTGGTTGCAAAATACTTGCTACTAGAATGAAGAAATACCTTCCATTATACATCAAGCTCAATGGCATTTATTCAAGAAGAGATATCAGCTGCTATGGCATATGAGATATGTAATGAGTTTTCCATTCAATCTAAAAGCTCTTTTTTCCTTACTAAAATTGACTTGAAGAAAGCATTTGATAAAATCAATAGGAAATCTTTGATTGATAGATTACTTGAGAAAGGTTTTCCTAAGAGGTTTTCTTCTTGGTGAAGCATGTATTTGAATGTTCCTTTCTCCATGTGCTTAATGAAAATATTTACGGATACTTTTCCTCTTTAATGAGGGGTTGTCCATTATCCCCCTTTCTCTTTACAATTGCCATGGACTCTTTCTCTTGTCTTATAGAAAGGAAATCAACAAAGGGCTCTGATCCTATTACCATTGTTGACATGTCTCACATTTGTTGTTTGCGAGATGACCTTCTTGTGATGGAAAAAATCATCTCACTTCTCTTAAATCCATACTTCAATTGCTTAAATCTTATATGGGACTAGAAGTTAACTTTTCAAAATCCTGTTGCCTTTGTAAAGGGATGAAGACCCGCATCAAATTACGGGCATTCAATTGGGAACATTCCCCTTCAAATATTTGGGATTACCTCTAATCAAAGGACCATCAAATTGGCTCATTTCACTCCCCTTTTGATAGACTTCATATGTGGATGGTGGTTGGAAAAGCAAATTTCTCTCTCTTTAGGTGGAAGATTACAACTTATTAGATCATCATTACTACCTTTCATCTTGGTTTTAGTTATGCTATTATTATTAAGAAAATCTGCCTTCAGATTCTTCTATCACTCTGGTGAGGCTAAGAAGCTTCATACGATCTCTTGGGAGTGTACCACTCTTCTTAAGGATAAAGGTGGTATTGGGTTACTCTCTGCATCTACACTGAATACTATAAGCAAATTAAAAATAATGTGAATTTGTTTGGAAACAATTTTTAAATGCTTGTACATTTCCTTGTGGAATCCATTCTTGGGTTTCTCCACTTTGGAAATCGTCATGAAGGTTTGAAAAATATAAAATAAATTGGTATTTAAAGTTGGAATTGGTAATTCCTTCTCCTTGTCTATGACCCATGGTGTAAAGGCAACTCTATGTAATTGGTTGGGTGCAAATGGTATATCTCTTAATCTCTCTCCATGTGAAAGTACAAACATTAATTCATAATGGTGGCGGTTAATCCCTTCTACTTTTATGATCTCTCATCCCAAGCTCAATTGATTTTAGATACCTATCATGGAGGACCTTATTTGTTGGTATAGCGCAAATCTCCTTCCCAAAGAGTTTAGAGAGGTTGTTTTTGACTCTCATCCAACTTTAGATTGGACTAAAGGTATTTGGTTTAAGGGTTATGCCATTAATTATGCTCTATTGTTGGATGGCTTTTACATTAAAACTCTAGAAAAAAAGGATTATTCATTCATTGTTGTTTTTTTGTCACAGTTTTGAATCACATAATCATTTATTTTTTGAATGTTGGTATCTATGGTTAGAGCTCTTATTCAAGGAAATTTTTTACTTCTCAATCCTCCCTTCACGGTATTAAATTTCATTGATGGTGAGCATAAAATGTTGCATAGGCTACATTTCCTTATCATTCGGTGCTTGTTTATACAATATGGAGAAAGGAACAATAGAGTATACTCTCTTCTCCTCAAACTTTTCCTCTTTATCAATGGTTAGAGATAGAGTTCTTGCTAAAATGCAAAGTGGAAAATCAAATCAACTTGGCTTAATTATGTTCAAGAGTTTCTTGTGAGAGGTTATAAACCTCCATAATCTTTATTAGTCGGTTTACGGAGGTTTCTCGAATGCTTCTTTCGCTTTCAATGGATTTTACGCTATTCGCGATCTTTTTCTGAAATTATGGTGCTCTGAATTACGATGCTCTGGATTTCCTTACGTATCGTTCCTTTTTTGAATTATGATTGGGCGATGATGAGTTTTGTTTTCCAAGCACAAATTATCTTCGCTAATCTTTATGTCTCCCTCACACGGAAGATCATTTAGCAACCACGGTTCCCTCTCGGTTTGGTGTCTTTTTTTTGGTCGTTTAGGCAGTTCCTTGGGAAGCGTCGGAAGGCGGTTATGTCTACGTGAGTGGTTCTTTCTCGAAAAGAGCTCTAGTTCTTTGAACTTGTTGTGCTTGTCGATCATCATTTATGATGAGTTTTGTGGCTCTGAATCCATTAGTTTATCAATCTATTCTTACATTTTTACTAATTAAGTCCTGCAGCAGGGAATAATCCTGCTTGCTTCTTTTGTTTTTAATCAGCTATTTTGTCCTTCAAATGTTCAAATATCTGTAACTCTGTAAACATCATTTTGGAGTACAATTGGGCTTCGGTCCTCAAAAGTTTTCCAAAAAAAATAAAAATGGAATAATTATAACATTTATATTAACTTATGTATATTTATATATATACCCCTTAAAAAAACGGATGAAAGGGAATTGAATGGAATAATTATAATATTTATACAAACTTATAAATATTTATGTGTCTGCCCATCAGATGAGATGAAACAGATGTTTCATATTCCCCTTTCTCTTTTTTTTTTCATTTTTTTAATTACAAATCTGAAATATCATTTCATATTATAAACGATAAATAGAAAAATATTTCATATTCCTCTAATAAAAAAGTTATCTAAGATATCGATCTTTTAAATCGAATGAATCATTGTTGAATCATTATCTTTGATCTAAAATTTTGAATAATTAATCTGAAAGATGAAGAAAAAATTATTCTTATGATTCAAATGATGAAGCTCGATCTCTTGTTAGAAATATGTAGATAAAAATAAATTTATCAGATCTGATCAAAATGATAATATGTAATCAGGAAGCGTACACAAGAAAGGAAGATCTTTGGATTTTTAGAAAATAGTGCTTGAGAGAGAAGAGAGAGAGAGAGAGAGAGAACTTTCTTCGAGATGGGATATGAGAAAATGAGCTTGTAGATTTAGAATGGGGAATACTGTTATCTTAGTCGTTCGTTTATTTTTAAATCATTAAAATAAAAAAAATATCCCGTCTCTACACATGATAATTATATTAAAAGGAGATAAATTTGCATAGACACCAACAACCCAATCCAATGTTGATGCTTTGAAGCATACAATAACAAAAGCTTTTATTTTGGATTTGTTAGATTTTAATGGTATCTTTAAGACAACCAAGATGCATTTGATATGGGGATCAATGCTACTTTAATTAAAGACAAACTTCTTATCATGTTGTTCAATACATAATTAAATGAGACATGCCAATAAATACTCTACTTATCATAAAGAAGTCTATGCCAACATTAAAGCATTAAAGTATTAGAACCACTATCTTTTAGGCAATAAAAATATCTTTCTCACAGATCATGATGCCTTAAAATATCTACACAACCAAAGCATGCTAAGAGCAAGCACGTCAACTGGGCTAAATTCCGTTCTTCTTTTAAGTATAGCGTGAAGCACAAATCCATCATTCAAAATAAAGTTGAAGATGCTTTTAGCAGTAAAGATACTATTCTTAGTACCCTCCAATCGAACTAATTGAATTCAAGATAATTAAGAACTATTCCCTGATGATGTAAATTTGGGAAAGAAATGATGATGAAATAAAAAAAGGAGCATTTTAGCATTCACATAAATATATGTTTTTCAAAATATGCTACGTATTCAATGATGTTCGTTATGAGATGTTATCTTCATTGAATATCTCATGAAGGAGAGTTTGTGGATTATTATGGACATGATAAGATTGTTGCCCTTAAAAGAAAATTTTTAAATGACCATCAATCCAAAGGGATGTAGACCAACTTTATACACACTTCTATTGAGGACCAAATAACGTCGATTTGGTTGGTTTTCGTTTGAACCAGTGCACACTTTACAATATCTGATTATGTAATCGTTATGGAAAATTTTGTACTCTTCAGAAAAGATATATAGTGGAAGATTTTTTTTGTGGGTCTGGTTTCCTCTTTTGAGGTTTTGCGTAAAATTGGAGTTTTCTTTGCTCTCTTTAAATATCGTGTGTGTCTTGGATTTGATAAATTTAAAGGCGTAAACTTTCTCTGGTTTTAACTCAACAATTAGTTCTCAAAAATAACTTTTTAACATAAATTTTTTTAAAAAAATTAACAGTAAAATGGAATTGTGATTATTTAATGAAAAGCAAAATAGTTAGAAAATTTAAAATTCTTTCTCAGATGATTTAAAAAAAAAAACACACATTTAACAATTGAACTAAAAATATTTATAAGCAAAGCAGAACACCCAAACTGAAACCCTATAAGCCTCACTAAAAGGTAAAATCATAACCGGAATAACAATTAATGCTATTTTAAATATTGCATGTGAATAAGTACATAGTTCTTAGCTTAGATTTAGACTTCTTGGCTCATAAATATTTAAATACTTAATCTTAAAATTAAGATTAAGTTTTTATAGCATAAGTAGTCAAGAAACTAATAATATATTACATATATATTCCGTTTCTACTTTAAACTATGGTCAATATATATATTTTTTAACAAGAATCAGAAGAGTTAACTATTAATATATATATATATATATATAAATAGAAACTATTAATTAGTAAAAGTAAACAAACATTAAATTATTAAGTAAAATTTCTTAATATGGTGAATACATTCAAAGTACTCACAAAATGCTTCATTTAATATTGAAGGACTTGACTAAATTTAAATATTTTATGAATATGACTATATTGGTTTAACCAACAACAAAAAAAAAAAAAAAAAAAAAACAAATTGGGTATAATAATAACACTTAATATAATAATAATTCAATGTAATTCATTTAATAAACTAAGCATGAATATGAGTCTGTACAATCATGTTTAGTTTGATATTACTTACTAATATATTATCTGAAAATTCACTTGATTGAATATGAATCTTGAGATAATATTTGAATTAAATATTTTTAAATTAAATTTAAAATTATTTAAATTTTAATTTTAATTAAATTATAATCAAAATAAATATTATGAAAATATAGGCCTAAAGATACATTCTTTATTTGTTTGTATGCATATCAACAAAGTCATATGTTAAGTTGAATCTATGCAACAAAAACTAAGAAAGCCCATTTGTCATATCTCATAGACTCTCTTAACAATTAATCTATGACACATGTAGATTGAAATCATATCAAAATGTAACAATTAAATCTTTTAAAATAACCTACATAACAAATATAATAATAAAATTATTGCGTCTAAAATCGATTCTGCGATAGAATGAAAGTTCTAGCTGTTGTGAAATCCTAGCCAGGTATTTAAAAGAAACAAAAAAACTCAGAAATTTTAATAGAAAATCTCGAAAAGAGAAAAAAACTACCAGAAAACTTCTATATATTTGTTTGTACAAGTTTTCCGATAACATTACAATATATTACTAAATAAAATCGCAACAACCATATAGTTACGTTCGTTGTAACGATTCTTAATGGTAGCGAGATGATGGTGACGCGAGAACGATCCGCTGATGAAGGTCGTCATGATGGTGGCAAGCGAGATGGCGATGCGAGGATCGGCGGCGGTGGTTGGCAACCGTCGATACGATTGTCTTTGGAGGATTTTCAACTTTAGAGCTCTCTCTCTCTTTCCTCCTCCCATTATGAGAATGAAATTTTTATAGATTAGAAGAGTGGCGTCTATAAATATCAAATCAACCACTCTCCATCTGGATGGCTCATGATGATTCCTTTGATCATATGATGTATTTTGTGTATTTGAATGCTCAAATGACGTCGAATTATGAGATCTTGAGCTTAGATCATCGAGTTCGATTTATTATAAACTCCATATTTGAGAGTTTTAGAATTTAACGATGTCCCAAAGTTTTCAATGATATTTTAAGTGTTTGATCTACGCTTTGATTTATCACTGCTTTCGTCAAGATTCGTCTTCATTAGTAGAATTTTCAGGGTCATATCAAAAATAATATTGTTTAAAAAAAATTTCCACAATTCATTATATTTAAATAAATATTATAAAAATGTCATATATTTTTACTTTATTTTCTTTTTTTTATATTATTGACCTTAGTTTTTCATTGCAAAATAAATCAACATATATTTGAATAATTGATATATGACATCTTATATTTTTCTATATATATTTTATTATATTTAAAATTTAAGCAATTTTTATTTATAAAATTTATAATATCCTTAATCATGATAATGACTTTGTCAGAATCGAAATTATATTAAAAAAATTAAATTTAAAATAAATATTTTTTAAAAAAATTGTCATATCTCTAGTCTCTCCCTCGGCCTCCATATAAATGGATGGAGGGGAATGCGGCAGAGGGAACGCCACGTTGAATCTGGTCGCTGAAATATAATTGGGGAGAGAGCTGAGCCGAGAGCTCTGCGCCTTTTTGGATTCTAGGTAGGGTTTGAGGGACCAGTGCTGGGGGAATTTTGAATTGCGCGAGGGAAAAGGATAGCTGAGAAAAGGGGGGAGTTAGAAATGCGGGTTGCCGTAGTTGGAGCCGGGATTTCTGGTCTGTCGGCGGCTTTCGAGCTCTGTAATGGCGGTGCAGAGGTGGTGGTGTATGAGAAAGAAGATTATCTCGGCGGCCACGCTCGCACCGTCGCCGTCGACAGAGTCGATCTCGATCTCGGATTCATGATCTTCAATCGGGTCAGAATTCTCTCTCTCTGATTCCCGGCGGGGAAGATAATTATCCGCTTTTGTTTTGTTCTTTGGATTCGTTTGTCACGTTATGGAAAGGATCTGCTCCTCGTTGAGGCTGCATTATTTTTTAAACCAAGAATGCGTCAAATATATAAAATATTTATATATTAATATTAAACTATTGAGAGATTTACGTACATCTCACACAATTTTTATATATTTAAGTGTCTAATATCTAAATTTTAATGTATATATATATATATATATATATATATATATATATATATATATAACATTTTAATCTTTAATATTAGATTAAAATATCATTATTTTTAATTTTTTTAAAAAATAAAAAATATATTTTTAAATATATAAATAAATATCTAATTTTAAATATTAGATATATAAATAGATAAGAATTATGTGATATATTTATAAAATTTTCTAAATTATTTAATGGTGGCTATTTTGATTGTTAGTTTGGATTTTAATTTTTTCAGGAGTAGACAGATAATAATCAGCTCTTAAAATATTTAATAATATATAATTGTCAAGCAATATATATATGTGGCCCAAGTGTGAGATTGTTGAGAATTTTTTGAATGTGAAACATGTAATTTAATTATATCGTTATCATATCTTTTTTTTAAGCTTAATTTTTATGATCGAATAAAGATTAATTAATTTTAGACTTTTTGAATGTATTAATTTTGTATGAAATTATATTGTAGAGACATTTTTTTTTTTATTTTAATGATGATAAAATAAAATGTATCAATAAATCTAATATAGTCGTGGTCTTCAAGGGTGAAGTTACCGTTTTCGCCGTATCAATCGGTGAAAGAAGGTTCTCTCTCTCTCTCTCTCTCTCGAGCAGCTTAGAGTGGAAGGTCAAAATCAGCATTCTTTCTTGGATTTAGGTTTAATACAGATCATCTTGATGATTTGGCGTGAGATCACAAATTTATATAAATTTATTTCTTTATATATTTCAAGCATTTGTCGTATCTCATAGACTCTCTTAACAGATGTCATGACATATGTAGATTGAAATCATATCAAATTGAAACAATTAAATCTTTTAAAATAACCCACATAATAAATATAATAATAAAATAATATTGTTTAAAGAAAATTTTCCACAATTCATTATATTTAAATAAAAATTATATATTTTTACTTTATTTTCTTTTTATTTTATTTTATTGGCCTTTGTTTTTCATGACAAAATAAATCAACATATATTTGAATAATTGATATATGACATATTATCTTTTTCT
This sequence comes from Cymbidium sinense, assembly GCA_021442155.1. NCBI lineage: Eukaryota > Viridiplantae > Streptophyta > Magnoliopsida > Asparagales > Orchidaceae > Cymbidium > Cymbidium sinense. The sequence continues at coordinate 182,569,735 of CM038221.1, forward strand.
ATATATTTTTTATTATATTTAAAATTTAAGCAATGTTTATTTATAAAATTTATAATATCTCATGTCGTGATAATGTGAAAATCTACTTGGTCAGCATCTTGATGTAGAATGCGATATGATTTTGAGTCAGCGGTTGAGATCGGCTTAAAATATCGTTTGGAATCTTTGGACGTAATTAAATCAAAGCGACTCAAATATGGTGTTTATAGTCAAATCGGCGTCTCAACGGCCGGATCTACGCTAAGATCATAAACGACCATTTGGGCGTCAAATCAAAATCATCAAATGATCGAAGGAATAAATCAGGGTCCGTCGAGGGAGTGGTATGGGACATGAATTCAAAGAATGTCCTCCTCCTCTATAAATAGGCGATCCTCCATGTGAGAAGAGAAACAAGTGAAGAAGAGGAAGCTCTTGATCTTAATACCACCGCGTAGTCGATCTGCCGTCAATCTGCAGGAAGAAGGAAGAAGAAGCAAGGAAGAAGAGAGGAAGAGTCAAAGAGGAAAGAAGAGGAAATGAAAGAAGAAAGAAGAAGAAAAGGAAGAAAAGGAAGAATAAAGAAGCGGTGAGGGAGGAAGAGCTCGAAGGCGAAGATCCTCCAGGAAGATCACTCAGCAAGATTGCACTCCTCTCAATGCCGCCACCAAATCAGATGTCTGCGTTCAGCAATTAAGCATCTCATAATTCGCGATCGTTATTCATTGTTATTCTCATGAATTCATTCGTTATCACTTTATATAAAACATCGTAGTGGAAGCTTTTTTATTTTGATTTTGGTTTTAGTTAAAATTTTGGGTGTCACCGTATTATTTCTTTAATTCTTGTGTGTCTTGAATATTAATTTAGCGTAAAACTTTCATTCTGCTGTGATTTTCAGCAAACAATAATGACTGTCCGAATCGAAAATATATTAAAAAAATTAAATTTAAAATAAATATTTTTAGAAAAAATTGTCATATCTCTAGTCTCTCCCTCGGCCTCCATATAAATGGATGGAGGGGAATGCGGCAGAGGGAACGCCACGTTGAATCTGGTTGCTGAAATATAATTGGGGAGAGAGCTGAGCCGAGAGCTCTGCGCCTTTTTGGATTCTAGGTAGGGTTTGAGGGACCAGTGCTGGGGGAATTTTGAATTGCGCGAGGGAAAAGGATAGCTGAGAAAAGGGGGGAGTTAGAAATGCGGGTTGCCGTAGTTGGAGCCGGGATTTCTGGTCTGTCGGCGGCTTTCGAGCTCTGTAATGGCGGTGCAGAGGTGGTTGTGTATGAGAAAGAAGATTATCTCGGCGGCCACGCTCGCACCGTCGCCGTCGACGGAGTCGATCTCGATCTCGGATTCATGGTCTTCAATCGGGTCAGAATTCTCTCTCTCTCTCTCTCTCTCTCTCTCTCTCTCTCTCTCTGATTCCCGGCGGGTAAGATAATTATCCGCTTTTGTTTTGTTCTTTGGATTCGTTTGTCACGTTATGGAAAGGATTCTGCTCCTCGTTGAGGCTGCATTATTTTTTAAACCAAGAATGCGTCAAATATATAAAATATTTATATATTAACTATTAAATTATTGAGAGATTTACGTATATCTCACACAATTTTTATATATTTACGTGTCTAATATCTAAATTTTAATTTTATATATATATATAACATTTTAATCTTTAATATTAAATTAAAAATATCATTATTTTTATTTTTTAAAAAAAATAAAAAATATATTTTTAAATATATAAATAAATATCTAATTAAATATTAGATATATAAATAGATAAGAATTATGTGATATATTTATAAATTTTTCTAAATTATTTAATGGTGGCTATTTTGATTGTTAGTTTGGATTTTAATTTTTTCAGGAGTAGACAGATAATAATCATCTCTCTTGAAGTGTATAACTGTTAATTTTTTTCGGATAATTTTGTTTACTTATTAAAAAAATTTGTAAAATTATTTGAATCATCAAAAGATTACAAACTAAAGTTATCATGTTTTTTTTATAAATATCTTTCTTGCACAGATTAATTATTCAATATTTTTATATAAATTTAAATTTGTAGTTCTTAATAATTTTTTCTTTTGTATTTTTTTTTTTTTGGATGAGACTATACACATCATTTTATTTTTTATTTTAGTTTTCAAATTATTACTTAATAATTTGAAAATTTATTATGTGTGGAGTTTATATGTAAACTACGTCGATAATATTTTGTAATATTGTCTACTTTTGTGTCATAGTTGATATGTATTTTTTTTCTTGTCGCATGTTATGTATAGGGGTAAAATCCCATCTTAACCAGCAACAACAAAACAATGGCCTTAATCACATTGGGTGGATTAAATTTACATAATCAGTGATTTGTGTCAGTATTAATTTTTAATTATTATCCAAGATCATTTTTTATACATCTTAACCGCGCCTTTTGCGCTACCTCTACCTTTCTTAACATAAACGAAAAATCTAACGATCTACTCTCCCTAACCGCCATCGACCGACGCGTACTAAACCATCTAAGCGAATTCTCCCTAATCTTATCTACCACACGGAGCTACCCAACTTTTTCCCCTAATCTTATCTACTATACACAACCCACTAAAAAATTCGAAGCTTAGGCTGATCCAATAATTTTAACATTCGCCAAAGAAATCGACATGCTTGATTATTCGGCCTGCTCTGATTGAATTAACTCAAATTGATTCGATTTTTGACTTATTTTTTATTCATAAATCTCGAAATTGACCCAATTTTTTACCCACGAATCCTAATTTGATTCTAAATAAGTGCTCTGAGTCTTATGTTAAGAAATAATTTCACAAGTCTAAATGAAGAAACGATTCAATAAATTTTGAATTAGTATTTAATTATTTGATCTTAATTAAACAAACATCAATTAGCGAAGATGATTAATAGCTTGTGAATCCTCTTGCTAACATATAATATAAATAAATATCAGCTAATTTATTATTAAAATTAATAAATAAAAGGGTTAATTGCATGATAATAAATGGAAAAGAGGAGATAAGACATTTGCAATTGTCATATATATGGCATCCTTTGTCCCACGTATTGCTAAGATGTGGATGCCAATAACCACATGTTAAGGCTTGGAATTATTTAGCAAGTTAGAAAAGGTGTGGGGGCCATAGATCTATAAGTATAGCTCAATTTGTATCGGTGCGGTGCGATGCGATGCGGTGCGGTGATTTCAAAATAGATCTTAGATATCATTTAGTTAATTATATTATGATCGTATTTTGAAAAAGTTATGATGAATTGCTGTATTTTATTCTTCTCTCGTTATGATACAGTGATTGTTAAAAAATTATCGTCTGAATTTTTTAAAATATATCACAAATTTAATACTTATCGTAATTTTTTATACATTAGTTTCTTCTGTAATAGCTTTACCATTATATTTTCATTCTAAGCCATGCACTAATTTGAAAGCAATAATTATATTTAATTATTTCTTGTTCTATAATTGTGTAATTCTTTTAATATAGCCTAGTTAACTTTAAATATAAACAACTCTTGAATAAATAAGAAAGAGCACAAGCTTTTATTATTCTATTTTTTTTATAAAATTAATATGCATATTCACTAATAATAGATTAATTAATTTTAAAAATAAATAATTATTTAAATAAGTTATATTTAATAAAAGTTTCAGTTTATAATTAATAAGTTATATGATTCAGTTAAGCCCCTAGGCTGATTCACGGTTCTAATAATCGGATAATATGAAAATTAATTATGAATTATTTAAATATTTTAATTGTGTTTCAAATCAACTTCATTAAATCAAAACTAAAAGAAAATTAATATTTTTACATGTAAAAGTTTATTGTTTTGATATTTTCATTTTTTATTTTATTCATTTATAACGTTGTTTCAAATTTATTCTGATGTACATTTAAATTTATTTTGAATTTTAAAAATAATTTAAAATATTGGCATATAATTAATTTTAATAATTTAAACTAGTTCTATTTTTAATTATATTTTATCTGTTGGGATTTATATTTTTTTTATTTTGATATTCAATATAGAATATTGTACACCTTAATATCATATCATATGTTGGAATTTATTTCCTAAATATACCTCTTCTCAAACGTTAAAAAAAAGTTTATTAGCATATCATTAAGGGTCAATTTGGTGCATTTTTAATTTTTTTGAAAGTTGATTGTAAAGTTGTTGTAGTGAAAATAGCTTTTTGAAAAAGTTGATGTGTATTATAAATATTTATCTTTTAAATAATTCAAAAATTAAGCTTTCTAGCATACACTACACTTTAATAGCTATGATTCTCAAAATAAATTTTTCATCATAAAATTTTCTAAAAAGCAGAGCAACAATAAAAATAACAACAATAATAAGCCTTTATTCCACTAAGTGGGGTCTGCTACATGAATCATTCATTTTTATTATTTCCTATAGCCAAAAAGTTAGTAGTCAAACAAAATTATTTTACTTTTTAATTATTTTCTGAAAAAATAAAATAATCAGAAAGCTCTTTCAAACATAACATAAGTGTCTCTTGGAGCAATTGTAATTTTTATGAAATTTATTATAAAATTATTGTGGGCAAATAATTTTTTTAAAATGATATTATATGTATTATAAATATTAATTTATTTGATAATTATTACACTTTAACAGTTAGTTTTAAAACCAGCTTTCTGTAATAATTTTTTTTTTAATCTGTTAAAAAATTGATAGCTAAATACTGTATATATATATATATATAAATAAATAAAATTTTTGTGATGTGAAAGTAATTTTTTTCATGGATCACGTGGTTTTAAATTATTGAGTCATGGGGCAGCATGGGCCCATCTCGCAGTTGGGATATAACTTATCTGTCCTGTACAATATTTCATGTGACCATTGCCTTACTTTTAAAATTATTTTATAAATTATTTATTTTAAGTGTTTTTTTAAAACTACTCATTTAAAAGGAGAATTATATCATCAAATTATATTTATGATAATTTTAATTAATTTATATAATTAATTTTCCGAAAAAATTCGTTATACTAACTAATATTTGTATTTTGTCTTCCATATTTTTTAAAACAATTTTTTTTAAACAAAAGATATATAAATAAAATTGAAAATCATAATTTCTTTTTTTTCTAAATTTTCTCTCATTTGAAAAATTATATATATATATATATATATATATATATATATATATATATATATATATATATATATATATATATATATATATATATATTATGAATATAAATCATAATCGATACATCCTCTAAAATTAACTGATCAAGACGAATCTCGCAAGATTTTCAATGTTTCGATCTAATCACCGATTTCAGAAACTTACAATAACCGACCGCCTCGACAGACGAACATAACAACATCAAAGATACCGATCCGATTCGACCGATCAAGTTATCGAAAATGGATCCCGATCCGCCAAATGGTCAAAAAACGACATATTTATACGATCGAGGCCGTCAAGACGAATCCAACGAATCCAAGATCACCCAATTCACATCATTAAGGCACTGATCATCAAAATACACCCGATCGGGGGATCGCCTGGCCGTCCATGGGAGTGGTTGAGTTTTCCACGAATTTACAAGGCTCGCCACTCCCAAAAAATCTATAAAGAGCTTCATTCTCACCTGGGACCGACCGATTGCACGTAGAGCTCGAGAACCACCGCCGAATTCGACGCCGACGCATCTATCATCACCAAGCCACCACCGCAAGACGTGAGTCGCCTCTGGGAGATCGCCTGTGGGACTAAAGACCAAGCACGCTCCTTTCTCCAAGATCAAGAGTTCTAAGATCGCCTCGCCGCTTTTGGGAAACTTCTCCTCGGTCGGAGTTGACCGATATTGCTTTTAATATTGTTTCCTCAGTTCTTCCAACTAACGAGAAGCGACCTCAGATCTTTTGAACACATAGGAAAGTTCTACAGACGCAAGGCCGGTTTTTCCCTTAACGTTTTCCACGATAACCCCGCGTGTTCATATCTCCGCCAGGTGTTGATAATTTTGGCTACGACGAAGATCTCGTGATCTACCGGAATAAAATTCTCAAGACGCAAAAGCCTCCGTGGAAATAACAGCTCATTGCTATATCTCCAATATGGTTGGTAAACGGGTCGCCCAACGCCTCTCATTCTGATCAAGGACGCCAAGTCTCCAACACTTCTACATTGCATATGCTCCGTGTGAGGGTCGCCAGCTCTTTGAAGATCGCTCAAAGGATGGAGGATTCCTAACGAAATTCTTCGACTCGAGAGGACCAAGAAAACGCTCCAACACGCCGAAGAGCCACGTTCCGCGACGCCTCAAAGATAATCCGATTTTCTTCCCGAGAATGATTGGAATGCCGGATCAACAAGTAGAGAACCCTTGGCACCACATCCAGATGTCGAACTTCGATACCGCCTTCTACTCACCCCACACGAATGGCTCACAGATGGTGAAACTCCACGCCATCCTTATACGCGATGAACTACGACATCGGTGCTGAAGAGTTCTGAAACAATCAATGATCCATTCTCCGCCGCTTCTTCCAAAACTCGCCCCTCCGAGATCATCTCGCAATACCCGATTCGACGAGATTCAAGCTTCCCAAAGATGGACCCTTACGATGGCACAACCGATCCGGAAGCATATCGATCACTTTCGAACGATCATGCACATTCGCATAAATGACTCGCTTCAGGTCGTATTCCCAAAGACTCAAAGGACGTGCTCAGATTGGTTCTATTCGCCGCTGGGGTCCGTCCGATCATTTGGAGAGCTCGCCATTTTTGTAGAACGCTCGCGAACAAGAGAATCATCGTGATTCATCACATCTCTAATCCGTAACGATGGAGAGTCCTCAAAGAATACTTCCAGAGGTTCTCCTCTCAAGCCAGATACCGTGAAGATCCGTAACTTTGAGGGGCGCTTCTGAGGACTCTGATACTCTATTCATCATTAATGCGAGATACCCATTCCTATGCTCCACTAATAGAGGCACAAATCTCCACGGTTATCGCTCTTCCAAGCTTTGAACCACCAAGCGAGTAAGAAGGTTCCCAAAGGTGATGTTCAAACATCTCGAAAAGAAGAGAGGCAAAGAACCTCCCCCAAAACCTCCTCGCCAATGACCTCGATGACTCAATCGAGAGGAAATATACGGCTCAACACGCCATGCGCGAACATCCTACCGCTATTCAGAAGAGGATGGGCCAAGTGGCCGCACCTTTAAAGCCCGGAATTGGAAATCAAGAGAAATTCTCGCCACTTTCACCGCAAGGGCACACCATCAAGAGTGCCACCAATCAAGGAGGAGATTGAAAGACTAATACGTCAGGGTATTCAGCCGCTTATACAAAACCAACCCGCCGTCAAAGAAATGTCGGGGCAACTCGTGAGGAACCGCCAAGGCCTGAGAGATAAATAATTGCAGAGGGCCGGTTATTCAAATATTCATTGCCGCCTCTTCAAGAGCCGTGAGCCAAAGAAGTCTCGTTGACCATTCTATCACCTTTGATGATTTAGATTTAGGGGCTTGATCCCACATCAAGATCCGTCATCGCAGTGGTCGATCCATGCTTCAATATTAAAAGGATATTGATCGACAATGGGAGTTCTGATGTTCTTTTATTCCACTTTCCAAGATGGGTATGTAAAGAGAGAAGCTTCAACCACGGCCCAATCAGATGGATTTGATAATCGCAGAAGTGGAAGGACAATCGCCTTCCCGTAACTTTGGAGAATTTATTGACGCAAACCCACACCATACAATTTATTGTACAAGTCCGAAGTGCATAATGCAATATTTGGGAGACCTCCAGTTTATATTCTAGCCACATCCTGTCTCACCTCAAGATGAAATTCTACACCACCGGCATCGGTGGTAATCAATCAGATACAAGCGTTATATCAAGCAAGCCCACATTTACGCCAAGAATCAACATCGAGAACTTCGACCTACGATGAGGATGCCTCGAAGGGCTTCTCCAGCTTGAAGATGTAATTTGTCTTCCTATCTCGTAAGTTGATCCATCGCTAAAGGTGAAGGTGGGATCGTTGCCGCTCACCGATCGTAAATCAGATTTTCTCTAAAAATCAAGATATCTTTGCCCGAGCGCATCCGATATTCGGCATTGACCTAAGTCATTACGCGACCCCTCAAAGTTGACTCAACCTACAAGCCTGATACGTAAGAAAAGAACCTTCGCTTCAACGACATGTAACAAGAAATCACCAAACTTCGGAAGTCAAGTTCATTCGAGAAGTCTACTACCCCACCCGGTTGGCTAACGTAGTTAGTCAAGAAGGCCAACCCTCGGAGAATGTGCATCGACTACACCGACCTTAATCGTGCATGCCCAAAAGATAGCTTCCCCTTCCTCAGATCGACCAACTAGTTGATGCGACATCGTGACATCGATGTCGAAGCTTCATGGATGCCTATTCGCTACAATCAAATCGTGATGAACAAAAATGAGGAAGCAACATCCTTCCAAACAGCAAGTGGACTATACCGCTATCGTCATGCCATTCGACTAAAAATGCCGAGCAACATATCAACGCTTTATGAATAAGATCTTCAAGGATCTTATAGGCACAATATGGAGGTGTATGTTGATGATATGTCGGTGAAGAGCTTGGAAATATCACAAAGATATTTCGACCGCAATGTTGCTTTGACATTCTTCGACACTACAAGATGCGCTCAACCCAAGCAAGTGCATTTTGAGTTTCCTCTGAAATTCCTAGTTTCATGGTCACACCGGATGAGGCCAACCCCGAGAAGATAAAAGCACTCAAGGACATGTCACCTCCAAGAACGATCAAGGAAGTCCAACGCTTGACCTGAAGGATTGCGCCTTTATCACGCATTCTGGCCCGCCGTGAGATAAGTATCTACCATTCTTCAAAATCTTGGGTGCACGAGGAAATGGATTCCAAAGTGGACGATGAATGTCGACCGCTGAGCAACTTCGAAGTCTATTTAGCTTCCCCTATTATCAAAGCCTATCCGAGAGAAGTACATCTATCTTGTCGCTTTCTTCTCATGCCGTAAGTCTCGCGGCCGATACGCTGAGGAGAATTCATCGAACGACCCATTTACTATGTCAAGAAAATCCTTTCTCGAGCACCGGGCGACGCCATCCATCCACAGATAAGACAGTTCATGCTGACTCTAAAATTGCACCGCATTTTCGTGCCCACACCATCAACGCCTACACTCATCTTCCATTAAGAACTATTCGCAAAAGCCCGATGTATCCGGAAGGTTGATGAAGTGGTCTGGCCGAGCTTGAGAGTTTGACATCCATTTTCTTCCACGATATAAAGTCACAAGTGCTCACTTCACAGAATGTACCATCCCATCACCACCGAATGATCATTCATCACTCCATGACAAATCAATGGACATTATATGTTGATGGAGCTTCATTCCTGATGGAGGAATTTTGCTTATCTCCCAAGTAAAATAACTTTAGAGTACGCCACTAAAGTTCCTACCACCAATAATGTCACAGGCCCTCGTGAGCGTGACTAAGTTTCGCCATTGACGAGGTCCGTAACTTAGCCATCTACACACTCACCAGTGGCCTCACAGTTGAAGGAGATTCGACACCCATCATCCGCTTTTCAAGCACGCCTTTTGGCAAAGTCACTTTGCCGTAATCGAGACCCATCGATAACTCATATTCTAAGGAGCGAACAGATGCCCTCTCCAAGTTAGCCACAACAACAGAGATCTTTTCAAGAGAAAATACATGAGGACATCCACTTTCCCAAGATTCAAGCCCTCGGGTGATACAATCTCGAGGACCAAAAGAATCTTCATGGATTGACAATCATGTCCTTTCTTCAAAAGCGGGCCTTGCCACCACCCCACTTTATCCTCCGACGTAAAAGACCAATCAACTTCACCATAATCGACTAACTCTACAAGCGTCCTTCTTAGGGCCCTACTTAAAGTGTCTACCACCTTCGAGGCTAACTATGCAATGCGAGAGGTTCATTCGTGAATTTGTGGTGAACATTTGGGAGGAAAAGCTCGCCTCAAAATCATGAGGCAAGGTTTTACCGCCTACAATGAAGAAGACGATTGAGTTTGTAAAGAAGTGTAACAAGTGTCGCTACATTCCAATCTCACTCATACACCATCTCAGAACTCACCACAATCCAGAGCCCGCTCTTGCTCAATGGGGATCGACATAATGGGACCTTTCCCATTGCCACCGGCAACTAAAATTCATAATCCGTTGATTACTTCAATGGGTGGAAGTCAACCGGCCAAAATCACCAAACAAATGCCAAGCAATTTGTCCGAAAATATTATTTTTTTCGATTCCAAAGAAAAAATCATCACCGATAATGGGACGCAGCTCACGTGAAAGACATTCACATCTTTCTCGCCAGAGTCGATATCCGCTAATCCACATGTATCCCATCCACAAGCAAATGGGCGTAATCAAGTCACCAATAGACAATACTAAAAGGGGCTAAAGACACGACCAACCACGCCGGGCAATGGGTCAAGAACTATCCAATGTTCTTTGGCTTACCGCACTACATCAAGGACCCCTACCGAGAAACGCCGCAATCTGTGGTTTAACCAGGTCGTTATTCCAGATTCCGTCCAGCCCTAACCCTATAACTTTGATGCAATGACGACGATAAGCTTCGATTCCATCTCGATCTCCCGCAAGAGACCCGACATGTCAAGACTAATGGCTTCCTATCGCGAAAGGATTGCTCGAGGTTTCAACCGGCGTATCGACCAATATCTGCTGGGACCTAAGTCTCGACTCAGAGAAAAGGCCCACAACGTAACAAACTCTCACCGAAGGCCCAGAGTGGTGGTGTCTAAAATCAAGCCCGCACGCTCAAGCTTGGGATAGGGAAGACTCTCCCACGCACTGAATGCTACAAACCTCCGTACTACCAAGATATATCGCCTTTTATTCTAGGAATGCGAAAACATTATCATCGCAGATATAGATTACAATTACACATTTATCGATACTTGTCATTATATTATCATCAAGGTGTTTGATTTATGTTTCTATCTATGTTAAAGTTCTCATACATATTGTGATTTTTTCTTACGCTTGCATTTTAAAACACCACTCAAGAGATACGCAACTATTGTCAGATCTCATTCGTGGTAAGATCGATCCCTGTGGTTCGACCGATCTTCCTATAGTTAACATCGCCGAGTAACGCCTGATAAACAACCTTGATAAGTTGGCAATCCTCTATAGACCGCCTACAACTTTTCCATAACAAAGTTAACATCATCGAGTAAACGCCCGATACACAACCCAGATAGATCAAGAGGTTCGAGAGAACCTCTATAAATATATTCCGCAAGTCATTAATCAAGTAACGAATGATCTTAATGATGATCTACGAATCTTTATCATCGAAAGTACACTTTGACACACAACTCCGAAATATTCACAAACAATTTTGTGGATTGTTAATATTTCGCAACATACAAGTACAACCAAAAATAATATACAACACCAACAATTGCAACATAAAGGAACTACAACTACACTGGATGGTCATCAAGATGATGAAGAACTATCTCGAAGTCATCCTCGCCATCACTAAGGGTCTGGGAAGCTAGGTGAGAAAGGACCTCAACACCAGCCTCCTACATACGCCAAGCGTGTCCCCTTCAAGAAACCTCGATGAAGCCTTCATCAACACACCGCTTCCAAAGCCTTCACCTCTACATCATACACGTCTCGCCTCAACGTGATCCTCAGATACTCGTGCCGAAGTTCTTGAAGTCCTCCACGGCCAGGATCCGGCCTCCCGCTTCTACCCGAGATAAAGTGCCTCTTTCTCTCGAAAGGCGATCAGAATCTGCTTCTTGCCTCAAGACTGAAACCTTCTCGAAAGATCTTCGATCCTCATGCGACAACCAACCTTGTTCTAGCCTCCACTAATTCATCCCAGTCCGCTTCAACTTCAAAAAGAAAGAGAAGTCGCTGAGTCGCCAACTCGTCAGACTCATCAAGTTGATTCTCCAACACGGACATCTCTTTACTTTCTCCACATACCGCTTCTTATATTCACCATGGAGAAACTTGACCTTTAACTCAATTCCAAATATTCAACAATGTTCATTTTGAAGTCAAGTTCTTGCTTCTTCAAGATTCAAATAAGAAAAATTACGTTAAGCACAAGGAAATGGGAAATAAAAGACGAATGCAAGAAGGATTGTTACCAGTTCTTCGGCATGCTGACGACCTACGCAGGAATGATTCAACACGTCCTCAGGAATGAAGATCCTTGGGACACTCATCAAGGTCTCAATTCTTTTCGTATGATATCACCATCACCTCTTCGCCTTTTCCTCTTCTACGGAGACGTCCTTCACTGGAAGAAGCCTGAGGACGCTAGAGATCTACGAAACCTCTTTGTCGCTTTCAACGAATCGCATAAGACCGCCAGATGAATAAAGCTCGCTCAACAAAGATTCCTCCCGACAAATCTAATATATCAATCTCAAATCAAGATCTTCAATATTCGAATTTCGCCGTCCGCAGATATCTTCATCACCAACTGAGGGAATGGGTAAATCTCGCCTTTCTCCATTTCAAGAAGACCCGCCATTCTTCACAAAAAAGAATCGGCCCAACCTTGGAGGATCCTTCGTCCAAGGTCAAGTTGACTCAGTGACACCATGTGCATCGCAGTAAACTTGCACATCCGTGAGGTAATCAATAAAGCGTCACACCGCTCTCAAAAGACTATAAGTCCCATCACGCCATTGCCTCGCCGGAAATGCAAACCTCGTGATGTCGACAAAATGGCGATCATCTCGGATGGGGAAACCGCAATCCCGCAAAACTCATCTCATAAGTGGTGAAATACTCGAGATCGCTCTATCGACTTCTGACACTTAAGAACCAAATCATTCGAAAATAATATTTTTCCAAGCATCAATGTGTCTCCGTAATCAATTTACTCCCACCAACCTTCGCCCTCCCATTTTAGAAGTTCCTCCTCCGCCTCACAAGGGACCCCTTTCAAAAGATTATCACCCATCTACAAACACCGCAACCCACGATCGAGAAAAATTATTCCAAGAGAGTGCTCAAACACCGTGGGAGGGCTATGACCTGTGATGAGTGAGGATCCAAGAAGAGTGCCCAAACTCCCACCCTGGGAGGGCTATGCACTGCTCTGAGAGAAGGAGGTGATCCAAGAAGAGTGCCCAAACTCCCAGGGAGGCTATGCACTCTAAGAGGAGAAGAGGAGGAGTGAGTTGCCTTTTCTTCTACCCTGTGGGTTTTATAGACCCCATAGGTTGCAAAACCCTAAAACCCAAAAAGGCATTCAAACCCAAAGAAAGCTCTGCCTGCTCTGGGTCGGCTGGGCGTTCATAATCAAGGCTCTGCCTGCTCTGCCCGCTCACAGCCCCAAGATCGCCTCTGGACTTCAAGGCCACGCTGGCTGACGCGGGTCTGCATGTGGCCCTGCGGACGTCATGGCCCGCCGCACGTGGCTCCGCGGCTTTACGGGTTCATGGACGCTAATCGGTCGCCACACGGGTTCGTGACGGTTCATGGATGGACCGCTCTACGCGGGTCTGGGCGCTTTTACGCGGCTCGACGTGTTCGGCGAATCGGCGCCACGTGGTTCAAGGCTGACGCGGGTTCGGACGGACTCCGCGGACGAATCGACGCTTCCGGCCATGGTTCAAGGCTTTACGTGGCTCGACGTGACTCGGCGAACCGACGCTTCGCTCGCCACGCGGCTCCGCGGCCGCTTGACCGCGACGGCTCATATGCTGACCGCCGAACGCACTGTTGACCGCATGAGGGGAGACCCAGGCACTGAAGGCTGGCGCGCTGCCACGCGGCGCTTACGGATTCTCATGCCTATCCCCTAAACGCCTGAAAACTTCCGCCCAACAGTCCATAACCTCAAAATATCACACACATACTTATATGATGTACCAGACGCTTCCAAAGTTTTATATCATGGCATGAAGATTGTTCTCAAAATGCGCAATAATAATTCTCACTCATTTCTATTTTCAAGATTTTGACATATATTTTGATGATCAGATAATGCTACCCAAAAATAGAATCGATACATCCTAAAATTAATCATCAAGCACGAATCTCGGCATTTTCTGCTTCGATCTAATCACCGATTTCAAAAAACTTAAAATCAACCTGAGACGAACATAACAAATATCAACATACCGATCCGAAGCTCGAATCGACTCGTGATCGTTATCGAGTAAAATGGATCCGATCCGCCAAATGGTCACAAAACGACATATTTATACCGATCGAAAGCCAAGACGAATCCAACGAATCCAAGATCACCCAATTCTACATCATTAAGGCATCATCAAAATACACCGTCTGGTGGGATCGACTGGCCGTCCGATGGGAGTGGTTGGAGTTTTCCACGAATTTACAAGCTCACTCCCAAAAAATCTATAAATAGAGCTTCATTCTCACCTGGACCGGAATGATGAAGACTGAGAGCTCGAGAACCACTACCGACGCCGACCGCATCTATCATCACCGCTACCACTGCCTCAAGATCGAGTCGCCTCTGAGATCGCCTGCGGACTAGCGCACCGCTTTCTCTCTCAAGATCAAGAGGTTGCCCCTAAGATCGCCTCGCTGGGAAACTTCTCCTCGGAGTTGACCGATATTGTTCTAATATTGTTTCACTCAGATCTTCTCCAAACTAACGGTAAGAAGCGACTCAGATCAACACATAAAGTTCTAGACGGCAGCGCCTGGTTTTTCCCTTAACGGTTTCCCCAAGATAACCCCGCTTCATATCCCGCTTGTGTTGATAATTTTGAATTAAGATCTCGATCTACCTAATAAAATTTCTAAGACGCAACAATAATGACATAAATAATAAATGAAATTATAAAACAACAAATAACTCTTCATTTTCATCAAGTATTAGCAACTGCAAATATATATAAAATTACAAACAGAATTGAATAATTGAAATCTCATGAATATTAAATAGATTGTAAATATTTATAAATATTGTAGGCAAATTATAAATTTATTTATTTGATTTGTTATAATATATATATTTTAATTATTATTAATGAACAGGTTACGTACCCGAACATGATGGAATTCTTCGAGAGACTTGGAGTGGAGATGGCGGTCTCTGATATGTCTTTCTCTGTAAGCTTGGAAGGAGGGAAAGGTTGCGAGTGGGGAAGCCGTAATGGCTTCGCTGGTTTATTTGCACAGAAAGCCAATCTGCTGAGTCCTTCCTTTTGGCTCATGCTCCGAGAAATCATCAAGTTTAAGGATGATACTCTCAGGTGAGTTCAGAAAATCTTATATATTATTTATTTTATTTTAAATTATATATATATATATATATATAATGTATTTTTTGTATTTATGCATCAAATATATAAATATATAAAAATATGCTCTTTTCTTGCTTTTTTTTTTTTTTTTTTTTTTTTTTTTTTTTGAAGTAAAATTTATCTTTTGAAGCATAAAAAATGTGTTATGTTTGTAAATATCAAATTTTAGGTGTTAGATATGTAAATACATTAGAATTGTGTGCTATGTATGTAAATTTCCCTCTAGAGCTTTTTTTTTTTTCTCTTAAAAGAACTTCGTCATGATTGAATGAGAGAAAAGCATATCTTTATGTTTAAGGTACCTCATAGAGCTCGAGGAGAACCCTGACTTGGATCGAAATGAAACTCTAGAGAGTTTCATCAAGTCGCATGGATATTCTGAGTTGTTTCAGAAAGCTTATCTTGTGAGAATACTAATTGTGCACTTTAAGCGTAAAGCATGCTTTTTTTTCCCATATTTTATAACTGACTCATTGTTGTTTATCACAATAAATAAAAAAATAAAAAAAATTCATGCAGGTTCCCATATGTGCTTCGATATGGTCCTGTTCTTCAGAAAGAGTGATGAATTTCTCAGCTTACTCTATACTGTCATTCTGCCGCAATCATCACCTTCTACAGGTTAGATTTCTTGAATCATTTTTATCAGTTTCATTTTCAGATACAGTTTAAAAGAGCTTTTTTGTTTTTGTTTCTGTATTCTTGAACATACAAATGTTCAACTTGAAAGAAATAAGCAGTTTTTATGAATGAAATGAGAACAAACTCCATATGGTCACTTGAACGGCCATGAAGGTAAAGGATGTAGAAGTTGTTTAGATCATTTTTTTTCTTCATTTTCTAGTAGTGCTGTCCTTTCAATTTTTGGGAAGGTGCTAAGTAGATTTTTCATTTTTTTTTGTTTTTTTAAATAAAATATAACTTGTTTGATAGTGATAGCTATTTAAAAAATATATGATTTCTTTTTGAATGAGGTTGAACGAACTAAAATCTTAAGAGGTTTAGATTAACTCCTTTGTTTATGTCTCTCACCATAGTGGATCTATGTACTTAGTTCTACTAAATGGACACAAACCAAAAATTGATCTAGCCAAAATTATGGGTTCCCACAATCATAGATCAAGCCTAGGCTCGACCTCGAAGACGGCTTCTTCATTTTAGCACTTAGATTATTTCTTTTTATCTAACACAACATTTCAAAAGCATCGGTTGATGGCTTATATTTGTGGCACTTTCTTATGCCTACAACCAAAGTTGTTGACGCATGATCCATAAATTAGTGTTTTTTGGATTCCTCTCAGAACTCCAGCATCAAAGGAGGAGTTTTCTATCATGCCTTTCTAGTATAAAATGTAATTCCATTAAAGTTGCAGAGTTTTTTTTAAGAGTAACTTCTGTAACAACAAAATATTGGGAACTTCGTTGAGTTGTTGTTCGTATACATTAGGAATGACTGCATTATGTCTCCTCCCCTGGACTGTGCGATGAGCTTTGATAGTTAATGTAATAGTTCTTTTGATTGGGTCTCTGCTAATGCAGCTTCAGTGGCCTTGGTGGGAGAAACAAACCTTACACTTTAGAGATAATGCCAAATTAGTGGGTAGCTCCAGTAATGCCAATGTTGCTGATGTCCTTGGAGAAATTTGTATTATTGAACCTTCCTTAAGTTTACAAACATATTGTTGTGTATTATTGAACTTTTCTTATGTTCTATTACGTGCTAAATTCTCATTTAATTCTAATAAAATAAAGTTATTTTGTATACTTCCTAATCCAGTCTTTTTAGGTCTACCTCTATCATTCGTAACATGGTTTGAATCTAGTAAATCTACTCTCCTAATAGTGTCATCAGACGACCGACATTTTATGTGACCAAACCATCTAACGTGACTCTCTCTAATGTTATATTCCATTGGAGCTACTTCGACCTTTTCACGTATATATTCATTTAACATTTTGTCTCCAAGTGTAAAGCCACTCATCCGCTTGAGTACTGTCATTTCCGCAACACTTAAATTTATGCTTCTCTTCTATTAGCCAACATAAATGCTCATTTAATAATTTTAAACAATGATGTGTAGTTCAGAATTATAACATTGAAAAATAACATTCTGATCATTTTGAAAATGTTTTCTTATAAAGCACTATATATGTTCATTAAGCTAAAACTGAAGAAAGATGCCACCTATTTTTTTTCTCAGATAAATGTGCCCAAAAGTTCATTCTAGTAAATCAACTCGTGGCTTTAAAAATTTTCTCTGCTCTACAAAAGGTCTGTAAAATTTTCGCTTAAAACTATATTTTTTTTTGAATCCTCCTTTTAAATCTTATTAACTGTGCATCACTCTTATGCAAAAATGCAAGAGATGGGGTGACATGACATTCCATAGACCTCTTATTCTATGCATATAATTGTAAAAGATTGGTCCCTTGTGTCCTCCTGCATTGGTTACTCTCTCTTTTCTCTGCGCACCTCATCCTCAACATCAATCAGTCGAGTGATTGAGTTAATTGGAGGTACTGCCTCACTCTCCTCCTTCCTCTACTGCTCATCTACGTGTTTAAAACTACTGATGATATTGAATAGAGCAATCAATTTCTAGTGTGATCTTATTTGATTATGCTATACTTTTTATCTATTTGCTCTTTAACTCTACAATAACAAAAAAGTTACTTCATTCCTTTATAGAAAGGCATGGTCTGATTTGTAGCTAATTATACTTTCACAACTCTTACTTTCTCCTTAAAAAAATGGATGCTCATTTTCTTCTTCATAACTATAGTTAGGATAAGTTGAATATGAGCATATACCAAGGAATTTTAATTTTTTTTTTCTTAATCAGCTATAAACACTAACATTTGATGAATATGTACATACAATGAACAAGTTATGAGTTAATGAGTCTCCATATAAAAAAATTACTTAATTTATGATCAAACACTTACATTCTCATCCATTAGTGATAATATGATGATATGAAATCATTGTTCATGAATACCTTCATACTCTTTCAATTCAAATATTCAATGTATATAATACTCAATCCTCAAGGAACTCAATATATGTTCTTAGTTCCAAAAAATTATCATGTATCCAATAGTGCAATAATAGTATATTCATTTATAATGTATTGGGTTGGGGTATTCTTCTTAAGGATAATAACCTTATAAGGCACTACATTTTTCGTTTACTCTCTCAATATCCTTTCCCATAACATCATACCCATGATTACTTGAAGAAAGTTTCTTCATCCTTGACCAAGTCAAACTCTCATGAAAACTTACACTATATTTATCACAATTGAAAATGATACTATCTACAAAATAACACAACTCAAGCTTTAGGACCCATCCCTCTAAGTGTAGTTTAGAAATGCTCTCTCTATGTTGGGGTTTTCACCCAAATTCATCCAATAGACCTTGCAATGTGTGGAAATCCCAAATTCTTTTTTATAATCAATGGGGTTAGATTTGATTGGACTGGGGCTGAGTCCAGGTTCCACCAAAGATGCCCCTTGTCCCCTTATCTCTTCATTATATACTCTCAGCTCCTAATCCATGACTTTAAAGCAGAAATGTGAACATATTAGTATTTTCATTGTCAGAGGGTGGGGGGATCTTATATGTTGATGACATATTGATCTTGCTAGAGGCCTTCCTTTCTTTTGCTAGACTTCTTGATGCTATTATGAAGGACTACTGTTCATGGACAAGGCATAGGATTAATGCAACAAAATTAGTCTTCCTCTTTAGCAGGGCCACCCACAATTGGAAGAAGCATCGCATCTCCAGTCTATTGGGATTTTGTAGAGTGGAGGAGTTTGACTACTTGGGAGTTCATCTTGATATGAGGAAACTGATGAAGGCTGATTTTATTGACTTGCTCTAGAGCGCCAGTTCCAAACTCAATGCTTTGGGGAACCGTTGCCTTTCTCTTTCTGGGTGGTCTATTCTTATCAATGTTTCTTTCTTGCTCTTCTTTCATATCTCATGACACACATTGAGGTTTCCGTTGTGGAGCTTAGGGAGATTGAGATGATGGCTAGATAGTTCTTATGAGACAAGTGCTTCACTCAGGCTTTTGTTTCCATTCCTCTACCATATGGAGAGACCCTTAAGGGCCAAGCTTTCTTGGCATTTCATCAGCAGTCCCCACTCCTTGCTCCATAAGTGTCTTAAGGAGAAGTATGGGTGTAACCCTTGGTGTACTACAATACGTTGCCAAGTGAGATGGAGGATTGCAAATGGCAAACACATTAGCATCTTTGACCAAGCTTGGATCTTGGACAAGCCACTCGCCAAGTGGCTCGCCTTTTGGATATCACTCAAACTAAAGACCTGTAAGGGGCTCTTATATATTGATGACATATTGATCTTGCTAGAGGCCTTCCTTTCTTTTGCTAGACTTCTTGATGCTATTATGATGTTCCTGGACAAGGCATAGGATTAATGTATCAAAATTAGTCATTCTCTTTAGCAGGGTCACCCACAATTGGAAGAAGCATCATATTTCCAATCTGTTGGGCTTTGTAGAGTGGAGGAGTTTGACTACTTGGGAGTCCATCTTGCTATGAGGAAATTGATGAAGGCTGATTTTATTGACTTGCCCTAGAGAGCCAGTTCCAAACTCAATGCTTTGGGGAACCGTTGCCTTTCTCTTTATTGGTGGTCTATTCTTATCAATGTTTCTTTCTTGCTCTTCCTTCATATCTCATGACACACATTAAGGTTTCCATTGCGGAGTTTAGGGAGATTAAGATGATGGCTAGATAGTTCTTATGAGACAAGAGCTTCACTCAGGCTTTTGTTTCCATTCCTCTACCATATGGAGAGACCCTTAAGGGCCAAGCTTTCTTGGCATTTCATCAGCAGTCCCCGCTCCTTGCTCCACAAGTGTCTTAAGGAGAAGTATGGGTGTAACCCTTGGTGTACTACAATAGGTTGCCAAGTGAGATGGAGGATTGCAAATGGCAAACACATTAGCATCTTTGACCGGGCTTGGATCTTGGACAAGCCACTCGCCAAGTGGCCCACCTTTTTGAATATCACTCAAACTAAAGACCTGTAAGGAGCTACTTACTGTAGGGCTCTAATATGCTGATGACATATTGATCTTGTTAGAGGCCTTCCTTTCTTTTCTAGACTTCTTGATGCTATTATGAAGGACTATTATTCCTGGACAAGGTATAGGATTAATGCATCAAAATTAGTCATCTTCTTTAGCAGGGCCACCCACAATTGGAAGAAGCATCATATTTCTAGTATGTTGGGCTTTTGTAGAGCGGAGGAGTTTGACTACTTGGGAGTCCATCTTGTTATGAGGAAACTGATGAAGTCTAATTTTATTGACTTGCTTTAGAGAGCCAGTTCTAAACTCAATGCTTTGGGGAAGTGTTTCCTTTCTCTTTCTGGGTGGTATATTCTTATCAATGTTTTTTTCTTGCTCTTCCTTCATATCTCATGACACGCATTCCGTTGTGGAGCTTAAGGAGATTGAGATGATGGCTAGATAGTTCTTATGATACAAGAGCTTTACTCAGGCTTTTGTTTCTATTTCTCTACCATATGGAGAGACCCTTAAGGGCCAAGATTTCTTAGCATTTCATTAGCAGTCCCCACTCCTTGCTCCACAAGTGTCTTAAGGAGAAGTATGGGTGTAACCCTTGGTGTACTACAATAGACTGTCAAGTGAGATGGAGGATTGCAAATGGCAAACACATTAGCATCTTTGACCAGGCTTGGATCTTGGACAAGCCACTCACCAAGTGGCTTGCCTTTTTGGATATCACTCAAATTAAAGACCTGTAAGGGGCTATTTACTGTGATGAGACATGAGATGTTGATAGATTAGAGCAACTTTTTGGTGAGAAGCTGCTGCAACTTATTTTAAAGATTCAACTCTACTTCGACCTACCCATGGACTATCTAGAGCTCAACCATCTTCCTCTTAGCTAGATGGTGATTGCCCTCTCTTACAATAATCTTTGTCTTGCTCAGCCAGACAACCTCAAGTGGCTTAGGAGACTACATCTTCACGCCAAGGAGAGGTTCTTTTGGTGGATGCTTCTGTAGAATACTCTCAACACTCATGCTTGGCTACACCACAGGGACCTTGTTGATTCTCTTCACTTCCCGTGTGGTTGCACTGAAGTTGAGATCATCTCTTATATGCTGATGACATATTGATCTTTCTAGAGGCCTTACTTTCTTTTGCTAAACTTCTTGATGCTATTATGAAGGACTATTGTTCTTGGACAAGGCATATGATTAATGCATCAAAATTAGTCATCCTCTTTAGTAGGGCCACCCATAATTGGAAGAAGCATAATATTTTCCAATCTGTTGGGCTTTTGTAGAGTGGAGGAGTTTGACTACTTGAGAGTCCATCTTGCTATGAGGAAACTGATGAAGGATGGTTTTATTGAGTTGCTCTAGATAGTCAGTTCCAAACTCAGTGCTTTGGGGAACCGTTGCCTTTCTCTTTCTGGGTGGTCTATTCTTATCAATGTTTCTTTCTTACTCTTCCTTAATATCTCATGACACACATGGAGGTTTTCCATTGTGGAGCGTAGGGAGATTGAGATGATGGCTAGATAGTTCTTATTAGACAAGGACTTCACTCAGGATTTTGTTTCCATTCCTCTACCATATGGAGAGACACTTAAGGGCCTAGCTTTCTTCGCATTTCATTAGCAGTCCCCACTCCTTGCTCCACAAGTGTCTTAAGGAGAAGTATGGGTGTAACCCTTGGTGTACTACAATAGGTTGTCAAGTGAGATGGAGGATTGCAAATGGCAAACACATTAGCAACTTTGTCAAGGCTTGGATCTTGGACAAGCCACTCGCCAAGTGGCTTGCCTTTTTGGATATCACTCAAACTAAAGACCTGTAAGGGGATACTTACTGGTGATGAGACATGAGATGTTGATAGATTGGAGCAACTTTTTGGTGAGAAGCTATTGCAACTTATTTTAAAGATTCAACTCTACTTCGACCTCCCCATGGACTATCTAGAGCTCAACCATCTTCCTCTTAGCTAGATGGTGATTGCCCTCTCTTACAACAATTTTTTCTTGCTCAGCCAGACAGCCTCAAGTGGCTTAGGAGACTACATCTTCACGCCAGGGAGAGGCTCTTTTGGTGGATGCTTATGTAGAATACTCTCAATACTCATGCTTGGCTGCACCATAAGGACTTTGTTGATTCTCTTCACTTCCTGTGTGGTTGCACTGAAGTTGAGAACATCTCTCATGTCACTTCAACTTGCAACAACTCGAGGAGAATCTTTTACATTTTCAGCCTTTGAGGGATAAGCTTGCCTAGAGCCCATGACGTTTAGGATTCCACTACAATGGCAGCCACAATCTAGTAATCCCTCACTCATTCACATACTTATATACTTATGGAGCGTTGGATGCTAAACAACCATCCTAGCTGTTTTACCAATACTCTTGGATGCTTTTATAAGTGATTTTGTTTGACACACATTAGATAATGAAAATCTTCCTTACCTTTTTTTTGTTATTTTAAAGGAAAATGATAGTTACATAGGCCATATAATTTTTCATGATTGCACACCTATAACTTTTTTGATATATTAATGCAAAATATAGATAAAAAAACCCTCTTTAGGTTTAATTTCTTGAAATATTTGTCTCCACTTAGTTATTTAAAATTCCACTCCTTTTGCCCATCATATTAAAGTTTTCCTTGGGTGGGTATTTTCAAAACCCCAACCTAATAATCAAGATAAATTTAGCAAATGTCGTGCCTTTATCTTCAATATTGAAAACAATATAATAGCTCTAATTCTCATTTCCATCAACCATTTATTGTAACCATTGACGAATCAAAGCCTTGGAGAACTACATTGCTAGACACTTAAAAGAATTCATTGAAGGGGATCCCTTAGTATTGATAAGAAGATCATTAGCCTCAAATCTTCAGACCAGATTCTCTATCATTTCTTCAATTTTATATGATTAAATATATATATGAATAATTAAAGTAATAATTTGCATGTATATTAAAATAACTCAGATAAAATAGTTTCAAAATAAATTAGCATGGACAAAAAAAAAATTCTAATCATCTTCGAATCATATTTGAATATTAATCAAATAATATTCTAACATTAAGTAAAACTTATTCAAATCCCTTTTAAACTTTATTTTAACATGTTATAATAAGATTAAATTATATTCAAATCTTTTTTTTAAAGTCATATTAATTATTTTTAAATCTTTTTTGAACTTATATCAGAATAGAAGATGGATATTTAAAGAGAAATATTCAGTAGCTCATTATTTTAAAATTTGGGCAGCTCTTAGGTGGCTATCTCTAAATTAATATGGAGAATATTTTTGTTAGAAATGAATTTTTATATATATTTATAAGAAAATAAGTAATATAAAATTTTAACTATTATGAGATATATAGATATTTTTTAAAATTTAATTTTTATATCGGAAACATCTATTGATTTTCCGTTTGAGATCGAACTCAAACCAACTGCGATGATGGCCATCCGGTTGCGAAATTACTTAATACTCATTGTGTCCGCGGAGAGGAACTGAGGAAGCGGCCTCATGCCGGACCAAATATCCACGGCAGAGAGAGACAGAGAGAGTTTTCAGATCCGATCAGACCAAACATCGAAGCAGGTCTCGTGGGATCGATGCCTCTTCAAATGTTCACCTGTGTTTGTGACGACGGAGTTGTGAAGAAGACCCGATCGGATCTGTGGGTTTACACAAAGGGAGTTCCTTGGCACGACGGCGGTACGTGGATGTCGTCGAGCTCGATGCAGTCTAGCTGGCTGACGGAACACGCAATGCGTGTGGATGCCGAGTGCGAGAGAGAAACAGTTCGATCAATGGGATTGGGCAGGCGGGGCGGCGTCGAGGGTGGGCGTGGGAGAGAGAGAGAGTGCCTGGAGTTGAAAATGCGAGAGAAGGAGAGATGGAGAAGCAGCGCACGAGAGAAGGGGGAACATAGCAGGTCGTGGCCCTCGTGGGGGACAAGCAATTGTTGGTGAGGAGGTAAGGGAAAGTGCAGGGTCAGCGCTGCTGCAGTCTTACAGGTGTGATATATGAGTAGTTTATATTGCGTGCAAAATGATTTCTCATTTTATCTGGTATTTCATTTGATTTCTTATCATCAGTTGTAGTTCTATTTCTTCTGCGTTTCTTATGTTAAATCAATTCAGCTTTTAATGTATCAAACTGAACCATAGTTGGAGTCTTCTGATGAAGGAGGCATTGAAGAGAATAACCTTACGGAAATTATCCCTCCAAATTCAAATTTCTTATCGATTTTATCTTTGATAAGAACTGCGGTGTACTGTAATTGAATTTTTGGAAGCTTAGATTGAGTTAAAGTAAGCGCTGACATGGCCACCATAGTCTACGGAGTGGGTTTAGAGAACGAGTTACAATTTTGAGAAAGATTAGGTTTCAACGACAACTAGGAGAGGTATTATAAGAGAGTTGGAGCTGAGATTGGAATACTCTAGTCGTTTGAGGAGGCTAATGGATATGGAATAGAGTCTTGTAAGTGTGTATAAGAAAAGATTGAGGTGATGAGGGAAAGGGTATGCCAATGACAAGGGATTTAGCTAGAAAACTTGGTGTTGGAAATGATGGTGAAGAGGATGCTGTTCATCTCAGAGAAGATAAGGAATGGTGGAGAAATGAAGGGTGAAGAAACAAGGATGGCGACATTTTGATGGATAGGTAGGTGAGGTTATGGAGATGGGAAAGGAGGAGGTTGGAGGGAGGAGTTACTGGAGAATAGCCGGAGAGAGGAGGAGATGAATGAATAGATGTGTTTGAGTGGAGCTCTATGGCAGAATGAGAGGTTGTGGGGAGTGTGGAGGGAATAAAGAGCTAGCTATAATGGAGATGTTGAGATCAGGGGAGCAGTTGGAGAGGTGAATGAGATGAGTTGGCGGAAAGGGGAATCGGACCGCAACCTTGAACCCACAACAATTAATCAAACTGTAATCCATGGGACTCCTCATTCACTTCAAGCCTTACGAGAACCCTTCTCACAACAATGCCATTGCTTGTGACTTTGGCTCATCTTTTCACCATCTTTTCTATCTCCACTTTTCCAATTTCTCCCATGAACTTTAAATCTCCTCTATAGCTTTTCATTCCCTCCACACTGTTATTCTCTCTCTCTCTCTCTCTCTTCTTTGCTTATATCTCTGATCAAACACTTCCCTTCTTCACCCTTCACCCTTCACCCGTCACCACTTTTCTCTTTGTTAATTCTCTTGCATTTCCTCACTTCGCTTTCTTTTGACATCCTCTTTTTCCTTCTATATCCTCTTGCTGACCTATCCTTAAAATGTTCTCTATCTTCTATCTTTCTTTCCTCCCTATCGAGATCCTCGATCCCTTAAATTCTCTTAAATGGCCTATTTCACATTCCATTAGTTTCAATGAATCATTGAAGTTCTTAATCTCGGCTCTAACTTTATTATAGGTTCCATTGCAGATGCCTTTGGTACCTAATCTTTCTAGAAATGCTTCTTTTGCATGGACTTTACTTTTTGGACCCATCTTAGAGACAATGGCACCAATGTTGGAACTCAGTCAACTTGATATTAGCTTCAATCAATTCAATATCAACATATGATAGTTCTTGTCTCAGATGAAATCATTAAAACCTTTGATTCTAGGGAGCAGTATTTTCTAGGGGTTATTTCCTTTCAACATCTCCTTTTCCAAGAATTATTATGTTTATGAAATGAATGATAAATACATATTTTAAGTATTAGAAATATTTGAATTATGAGCATTGACACTTTAAATTGAACATGCATCACATTGATTGAGATATGCTCTCTTACTGTAGAAAAGAAGTGTCATATTTTACTGCAACAATCTCAGTTCTCCATATGTGACATTATTCAGTAGAACATGCATCATATTGAGATTTGTTGATGTACTATAGAGAAAATAAGATACGTGGATTAAAAATTTTAAGTGATATTAAACAAACAAATATGCAAGTAGGGAAGTATATACCCATTACTAAAAAGCCTTGCAGATTACCTTCATGTAGCTCATTTCCCTAGCTTCTTAGCTGGAGGCAATTACAGGGCAATGACATCAGGCTATATAGCGGGACTTGTGAGTCTGAAGGAATGCATTGAAAGCAAAGTTAATTGGTGTGTTGGACTTTTACTAAGCATTAAATGGGAACAACACTTGGTTAAGCTAGGTGGAAGTTGAGGTGGGGTTTGAAGTAAGATAGGAGTGGAAGACAAGTTTGTTGATTCTATTTAAATACTTGGATCAAATATGATCTTATTGGATGATTTACCTTGCGAAGACATTTGTAAAACCAAAAATAAGCAAGCTTGCACTTTAATATTAACATTTACCTAAAGGAATATGTAAAATTTATATGTTATAGTCTCATGTACTTTGTCGTCTTATTGTTTCATTGGGGGTATATTGTGGCATCCTTCTAGATACCATGTTGTATCATGCATGTTGATCTTTCAGAAATGACAAGGGGTCAACTTGGGTTTTCAACTTTTAGTAAAAGTGATCGTAAAATGTTAGAATTTTTTTTTTTTGAAAGCTGTTGTGGGTATTCAAAATGCTTTTATTATTTGAAAAAGTCAGACAATAGCTTTTTTATAGCTACCACATTTTAGCATATCTAATTCTCAAAAGTAGCTTCCCACCACAAAAATTTTTGAAAACAACAAAAAATCTATATCCAAACTAACTTGTGGCAGCAATCTAAAAAGTAAAACAATGAGAAAGAGATCCCAAATAGACCCAAAGTCAAATAACAATTCAAGTATTAGGATTAATGATAAATAGTTTGTTATCTTTTAAGGGTCTTCATTGTAAATTTTACCAGTTGTGTTATATTGTGAAAAATGAAAACATATGAAAATTTTAAAATAACAAATTAACAAAATATTGTTATACAAATTTAAAATTGAAAAACTGAACTTTTTTATGGCTCTAGTAATAACTGAGATTATTCCCCAACTCATAAATTTTCTGAAATAAAAAAAATTACAAAGAAATGTTCGGTCATAAGTTGGTTTATTTTCCAATGGAAAATTTTGCTGAACAAACAAAATTGATGCACTTAAAATAATTGCGTTCTAATGAAAATTTTCATCAGTGCATCCAACATTAAATAATCTATTCTAATGTTCTATGCAAATGAACATATTTTTACAGTTAAAACGGTGGGGCATACCTTTCTTGTATGATCATTTTAGCAAGAATTATGTGCTATTCCACTATGGATTTTCTCTCTTTGTTTGCATTTCAGCTATTCAATCGACCTCAATGGCTCACAATCAAGAACCGTTCACATGACTATGTCAATAAGGTATTTTTTTGGTTTAACGTTAACTAGCTGTTTGTAATTATACTCTAGAATTTCTTTCTTTTTTATGCTGTTCTTTTACAAGAAATCTTTAACTATTTAGTTTTTCAGTTAAGAGAAGAGCTAGAGGCTAGAAGTTGTCAAATTAAATTGGGATGTGCAGTGCAATTGGTTTCTAGTACTGATAACGGTAAGTCATATTTCCCACATATAATTCTATCTGTATCTCTTGTGGAGTGCCACATGCTTCGGTGTGCTTGTTTATGAAAGTTTTAATATATTTTCTTGGGAATTGATTAGAAAATTTGGTATGTCATTTAGCTTTTAAATTTTCAGTTTCAACTCATTTGGATATCTAAAATATACATGGTGCACTTTTTCATTCCAAAGTTAATTTACTATATATATATATATATATATATATGTATGTATTTCATTATTTTTTGTACGCTTGTTCATTTCTACATCTGCAGCTTATGAAAAATTATGACGTGGCCATCTTATGGTGTGAAGAAAAAAATGGAGCATTAATAAATAAGCTAATAATGTTGAACAATCCTGACTCCAGCATACTCAGTTTTCTTTAAATTGTTAATCCTAACATTAATGTATGCTGTTTAATTTTTCACATAGTCTTGTTCTTTCACATTGTTTATTTGTTCACATTGATTTATGATGATTATTATTGTTATGATTTAGGTTTTATGAGTTTGTTGAACATGTTCATTCATTAACAATCAAGCGTTTTGTTGAGCTTGATCCTAAGTTCATGCTTCAGATTATTCTTGGGCTTAATTCAAATAGTATTCTTGAGCCTATTGATGAGTTTAAAAAATATTTTACATTTATTGAAATGAAGGCACATATTAAATTCATTGGTTTCAATATTTTTTCAAGATTCTTTTACAAATATGCAGGTTTGTTCTTTTGCTTTAAAATTATTGTCTTTTTTCTTTCTAGAAATAATTATTAACATCTAGCCATTACTGTGATCGTCATATGATAATGAGGTCTTCTATGGTATTTATTAAATAAAAATGTGAAATATCTGATGACATTCACAATTGAAGCCTCTAGTCTATACTTCCTACATTTAAATAACACATGCAAAAGATTCAGGAGATCCCTAATTTCAAAAGATGGGCTTATGTGTAACTCTAGAGTACTATTGGCCTAAGAAAAGTGATGCTATTTAAGAAGAATTTTTTAGAATATTCTAGTATTTTGAATGTATTTTATTATTTTAATTATTACTATTGTCTTTTCTTTTGAATTTGATGGTGGTATTTCAGTCCTTATTTAAATTTAATTTTGGCTCTTTCAGTAACTATATTTTTATAAATAGCATTATAATGAATTATGGGTAAATTCCATGAAAAATTCTATTCTCACTATTCTTTCACCTCTCTTGCACCTATTCTCTCTCTCTCTCTCGCTTCCAACTAGAGAGTCCATATCCTCTTAATCTCTCTCTCCTCCAAATTGCCACTAAACTCCATACCTCATAACTACCTTATATAATGCCATATTAACTAAACTGTAATCCCACCTCATGTTTGGTCTTCCTTATGTCCTCTTGCACTCACATCCCAATATTGCTGTGTTCATACAACTTGTGTTGCTGTGCTTTATTTGCTCATGCAATTTCACTTGCTCTATGCTCTTGATAATATTGTGCAGATCACGGTTGCTCATTGGTCCTGCACCACTCGCTTGGTTAGCTTGTGCGTATGGTCGATGATGTTTGTGCGGTGTTGGTCCTTGCAACTATTGTCATGCCTTTGCTTGGGGTTGTCATCTCCTTGGGTGTAGCTAGTGCTCATGCTCATGTTGTAGCCTCTGCATCTTGAGTGGTGTGCCACACCGATGACCCCTGTCCCTTCGATCAGTGTAAAATAGGATGACTCGATTAGGCCGATTCCATGCGTTCCGACGTGATCTTGCGAACGCAGTGTGAAATTCTAATCAAATCATCACAAAATTAAAATTCATATACTAATTAATTCATATCACAAAATTTGGGCGTAAATCTTTAAGTTTGTACATAAATATAGAGCAACTAAAACATCCGATATTAAAATTTTATGCGTCTTTAGCCCAATCTTCCCAAAGTACTATAAAGCTGAATCACAAAGCGGATTAACTACGCTCTTTTCCCGAAATTATCAATCGGTGGCGTCATAAAATTTAAAGCTTTGTGAGACAAGAATCTTAAAGTAAGCTGAGAACAAGACGGTAGAACGATCGTGCGTAATACGTTTAAATTTGCGGAAGAGTAAAAGCGGTAAACTATCTTTGCGAAATGTAAGCGAACAATATCTTTGTAGAGTAGTAATGTATCGATAATTTGTCGTTTAATGAAAGCAATTTCGGTTATATCAAATCTTTTTCCTGAAATGTCATTTATAATTGCGTAGGTTTGACTTCATAAAAAAGGGTGTCCACTCGGCGTCGGCTAAAGTTGAAGGTAAAGGCGGTAGAATAATCTCTACTACGATTCTCGACACGGTTGGGACTAACGGCTCCAACCTGATGTCAGTCGGGAATCTTAAGTTCACTCACTCATCTCGTCGAACTTTTCTTATCGTGCAGTCTTTATAACATAGTCTTCCAGCATTTTTTCACGACATTTCTGTTTATCACATTCGCATAATGTATGTTTTAACACATTTATATCTTGCGACAAAATCATATCTTATTAAAGAAAAAATAAGCGGCTTATGTCGTTTATACCAGGTCTAAGGAGCATTTGTACTTCCATCGGTCAAGTTGTGGGATCAGAAAATTATCTCTTTCGGAAAAAGGAAAGAGTTGTTTAGAATGTGTGATAATTTCGAGATGAATAGTAGATAAGACTACAGAGATTTAGTTCTCATTTGGTGAGAACTTTTATATCTGGTTTGGGTTTCTATGCAAAGCCTATAGTTAATTACCCTCTTCTTGAGAGAGCACTTTCGATTAAAGGCTAGTCGATGAATGGTTAAATAGCAGTATATAATTGCGGTGAGTGGAATTTAGAACTTATGAAATTTATTATTTTAACTTTAAACTTTTGTGGGGAGCGATGGCCGATCAAGATCCATGGTTCCGTCATCCGGTTTGTCGCGATCCAGTAAGTCGAGGAGGTAGTCGACCCGACGTAGAAGGATCCTTGTCGCAACACATGGGTTACGTCGTCCAGGTGTCCTTGAACTGGGTGGAGTTTGTCTAAGGGGACAAATATAAGTCAACCTTACATAGAACTTTTGCCCAACCAAATATTCATTTCACATTTCGAAAACAAAGCGTTAAGAACATACTGGTGGTGTGTAATTTAGTGTAGTATGCGTGCCACACCGGTCAGAGGGCTCAGTCGTATTGCCATTTATGTGGTGCCATATCGGCAAAACCTGAGACGGAGGACAGACGTCGCTGAGCTTTAGGAATATTTGAGTGTGAAGGTAGTTATGTATTTAATTTGACATTAGCTCTTTGTGAGCAAAGTTTTCTTAATTTGTCACCCGAAGACAAACAATTGCGGAGGGGTGGATTTATTTTATTTATTCTTTTTTAGTTTTAATTTAAATAATTAATTTCATTTTTTTATTTCTTTTTTTTGTGTTATTTTTTTTGAATTTTGATCATTTTACGATTGATTTAGATTTGAATATATGATCATTTATCATTGAAATTTTAATTATAATTACCCTTCCGATCAGGGTTAATATCGATTGATAGACCTTGTCTACTGTCAGGTTTTCTGAGGATGGTCTTCATTATCTCAAAGTATAATCCCTTGTGTACTCTAGTTTGAACATAGAGGATCGGGTTTGGACTTTTCTTCTTGAGGGTTTGAATTTTAGAAGATGTCGGTTGATTCATATCTTGTATTATATGGAATTAAACTACCGGATATTATTAATTTGAAATTTTTATAATATCAAAGGTTTTGTTAACGGACGGTCAGAAGACCAAGGGATTATGTAATCGTTCTTTTGTATTTGACTTAGTAATTACTCCAACATACGGATATCATTCTTTGAAAAATGGACATTAAGATGTAATGTTGAAGTTTCGATGTCATTTTGATTTTTGAGTTTTGTTAACGGGACGGTCAGAAGACCAAAACAGGAAGTATAGCATCATTCTTTTATTTTATACTGCATGTCACATTGTTTGAACACTTCAATAATAGTATCTTCTTTTAAAATGTTGTATGGACATTGAATGTCTAGTTGAAATGTAGGTTCGATTTGCAAGTTTAAGTTTCAATATGACATTTTTGGGTTTTGTTAACGGGCCGGTCGAAGACCAGCAGAGATTATAGCATCATTCTTTGGAAATATGATATGCATTATTTTTGGCCCCCTTTTATGTCACAAATCAGGGTATGAGGTGGAATAAATTATTTTAGGCTATTTGATCAAATATAAAGTGATGGGCCTAGAATGAGTTTAGGCATTTGGTTTGAGCATATGTCAATGTGTATTATGCATATCTAGATAGAATCCTTTATTATGCCTTGAAATAAGATAGCTTTATTATAGAGATTGAAGCGTGAGTATTCATATATGACTCAAGAGGCATTTTGAGCATGTTAACCTAAGCATTTCATCTTTTCTTTTATCTATTTCTTTTTTAAGAAAATTTCATCTCGTCGTCGCATAAGCTACTTGAGGAGGTCTTCACGCCAAGAAAGGCGTGTAAGGTAGTGTCGTGAGACCGCCGAAAATTTTACCATGAAAGGCGTGTATGGGTTTAGATATGACATTCCTGGCGTTGACGCGTGAGCAGTATGACGATTTCCCGCGCGTTGGAACAACATGAGCAGTACTTATCACGGGTTTCCGCGTTGGACGATGTGAGCGGGTCTTATAAGCGATCGATAAATTTGCATTCACGTATATGAAATTAAAGTATAAGCATTTATATATGACACTTTTTTTTATTTTGAAAATTTATTTTCCGTCATAGGGGGGCTTGAGGGGAGTCTTCCCACACGCGAAAGGTGTGTATGGTAGGTGTCGTGAGACAGCGGAAAATTATTTACCCACGCCAAGAAAGGCGTGTATGGGTTCTGTATGACGTTCGCTGGCGTTGGAACAAGCGTGAGCAAATCTTATACAATTTCCACGTTGGAACAACGTGAGCAGTCTATCAGGTTTCCGTCAGCGTTGGAACAATGTGAGACTATAAAAATGATAAATTTGCATAGGTGTAGAACAAAATAATCAAAATTCTGACCTCCCGTCTCCCCATGAGTGGGGTTCATGAAGGCGGGCGCTATCGAGAAAGGCATGTATAGGTGTATGTCGTGAGACCGGTAGATATTTTGATAGCATAGCGTTTTCTGTGTTGGAGAACATGGTAGGTACTATATCATAAATTTAAAGCTCTTTGCGTATAAATAAAAGAAAGGCGCGCTATCATTTGATTAGAAGCAAAATTCTGACGTATCCTCATGAGTGGGGTTCTATGGAGGCGCGCCATAGAAAGGCATGTATAGGTGTATAATGTGAGACCGCATACGATAAAGCATTTCCTATGTTGGAGAACATGATGGTACTTATATCCAAATTTAAAGCTCACATTTGCATATAAAACAAAAGAAAGCATGATAAATTTGATTAGGGCGTAATAATCAAAATTCTGTACCTCCTCTCCCAAGTGGGGTTTGATGAGGCGGGCACCATGCCGAAAGGCATGTATAGGTGTATGTGAGATGTAGAAATTTTGATAGCATAGCATTTCCTATCGTGTTGGAGAACATGGTACTTATATCAAATTTAAAGCTCCGTTTGCATATAAATAAAGAAAAAGGGCTATATTTGATTAGGGCGTAAATTCTGACAACCTCTCCCCAGTGGGGTTCATGAAGGCACGCATGAAGAAAGCGTGTATAGGTATGTCATTGAGTGAAAATTTTGATAGCGTAAGCATTTCATAATGTTGGAGAACATGGTAGATACTATATCCAAATTTAAAACTCACATTTCATATAAACATGTTTGCATATATACTTAAACAAGACGACATTTTATGAGCATTGCATTTTCATCATTTATTTCACTCTCATAATTCAAGAGCAAGAAAAGGCATAGAACATTGTATCTTGTATGATTCCAATCTCAAATACTCATGGACAAGTATGAACAAACCTTAGGCAAGATGCAACTTTAATGAAACTAAGCACCAAAATGAAAGCTTTAAACTTGCACAAAGCCCATCTCAAATTACTTCAAACTACGACTTAGTGATCATAAAGAGGAAAACAAACACAATCTAACAAAGTCAATCAATATCTCACCTTCTTCCTTCTTCTTTAACATGGTGATTATATAAAGTTTAATCCATAAACTAAATAATCACACTAAATTTAATAAATCCGAAATCGAAATCTTGCTAAATAAGATAGTCACTTTTGATTGCAAGTAATCAAATAGTGGAAAGAGGCAAAGCGAAGCAAGGTAACCCTAAAACTTGCAATATTTAACCCATTTAAACAACAACATGACAACCTCAAATCAAAAGAGATTAAGACAACATAAAAATGAATTTCATTTAATTAGCATGAAGGGAGCAAGATTTCCATCACTAAAATCAAAGACTTATGAAATCTAAGATCACATGCTCCATTTTTCTTTTTATTAGTTGCTAGTTTAGATTTTACCAAACAATAAGCAACTACATCATAAAACTCTCAAAATTAGAAAAGAAGTGATTAAATGGATGTCTTTGCTAGGTCATTCGAGAAGGAGGAAGAGGGGAAGAAGAGTTTCCTTTGTTGTTTTGCTCTGGTGGAAGGAGGAAGAAAGGCTTTCCAGACACCTCCAAAGGAGAGCCCAGTTAAACCACAATCAACCCAAAATCAGACAACTATAGAACACATAAGGGTAAATCAAATCATTTCAAGAGAAACGCATAGCAAATACAACTTAAGATTGAAACAACACAGGGGTTTGGTTGGAAGAGTGAAGGATCGATCCTTGTTTGCTCAGTAGGGTTGATGCTTGACAGAGAGAAGGGGCTACTGAGGAGCTCAGAGAGGAGAAGGAGTCTACTTGAGGAGTTCAAACTCAGATCAGGCGAGTCAAAGAGGAGAGAATCACTTAGAAACTTGTAGAGCGAGCGAGAGGATCATGAGTATCTGGGCCTAGAACTTTCGGGCCAAAGCGGATCGCTCGAGGAGAGAAGGCAAAGCGAGAAAGCAGAGGATCGTCGAAATGAGAGGAAGGATCGTGAAAAATGAGGGTCAACGTCGTTTTAGCCTTTAGGCGGCTCTGATTGGTGAAGCGGCGGATTGGTAGAATTAAAGTGGTTTAAGGGATTAACATTAGTCCCTTATAATTAATATTATTTTATGTGATATTAATTTATGCATACCCTGCAATATAGGTGTCAATTTTAGTTGTTTGATTGTCAGACAGCGGCGTGATCAATTCGTGATTGGAGGCATTTTGACAACGTCGGCGGTCGTAGAGAAATTAGGTTTAAATTATGCGACGTCGCGCTTGGATTTGATCGATGTTCGCGCACACTTTGCCGAATGGGTCTCGGAAGGTGTCGTTTGATAGGTCGACGTTTGGCAACGATGATCAATTTAAGGAGTCGTTTAGGCATTTTTTTCTTTGATATCGCATAATTTCATTAAAATTAATTTTAATTTTAATTTTTGGATCGATCATTAATTGATTTGATATTTTCTATTTAATTAATTTTAATGCTTTCGCATGAAGTCGAATTTTCAAATTGAATTAGATCGATCTCGATCATTGATTAGAGTGTTAATTTCCACCATATTTATTTAATTTTAAGTGGCACATAGTTGTAGGTTGAGGATGAAAATACTTAGTATAGCGTAAGCCCTCTCGAATTCTTTCCATAATCGAAAGTAAATCTACCATCTCGTAGACGATCATTTTACAGAAGTCTTACAATTTCTTTAACATATAATCTGGACAATTTATCAAGTGCTACGTTTTAGTAAGAAATGAGGGCTTAGTTAATCATCCAAACCAGATCTATCACGACGCTTTAGATAAATCATAAATCTTATTTCTTACACCGATATGTAATGACGTAACAATCCGGGTCTTTGATTTTAACTTTAATTTAATGAGCGACGTTTAAACATATTATTATGTCTTTCTTAACCAAAATCTTTTTAAATCTTATACATTTTAACTACACGGATGAATAATATATCACACTGATGAATCTTGTAAAATTTCTTGTCATTTAATCACGACTTTAATTGTGAATTCTTAGAATAATACCCTTTGCATCTAGTAAATTCGCTCTACTTGGTTTGGTTGTTATGAATTTCGATATCCGATCGATTTACGTGCTTTGATTCTCAATAAAGTTGATTCTGTTAATTGATATAAATGCGGTATTTGAATCTTAACTTTGTAGACTTTAATTCTTTTGATCAATTTCGACTTTTGAGTAATAATCCGACATTTCCATGATTTACGAATATCGTTAGTACATTACTTTGCGACAATACGAATATTTAAGTCATAATCTTTAATAAACTCATGCCTTCTTTGTCTTGATTTAATTCTTTTTTATTAAAAATACTTAGACTCGATGATCAATAAAATATCGCATTTCACATACAATTAAACGGTAGTATCTTAAACAAGCGATTTGAATGTCTCCTCATATAATCTTTCAAATATGGTCGACTCAAAATAATCTACTAACGCCATATTAATTGCGATTAAATTAAAAACTAAAATTAACAAAATGCAATCTAAAATTATAATACAATTCAGCACTAATAGCGATTTGAAACTCCCCGATCACGCATTTCAACACAGGAATCCTAAGAAAAGAGCGGAAAGAAATTGACGTTAATCCCATAAGCATCCCGTCGGCCAGAATAAATCTCTATGACGGTTAACTCCCAACGTGCCATTTGTCTTCTGGTCGGCGGTTCAGGAACCGGCGAAATCGGCGGGTCAGCGAAGTCGACGGAAGAAGGATGTGACCGCAGGCGGGTCTATCGAAGTCGGCGGAGTGCGGTTCAGGACAGCGGGATTCCACGTCGTTACGTTTCACGGAGCGGCAATGCCGATCTCGAAGCGAGGAAAAGGACGAACTCGATCTGTCTGAGGAGGCGGTGGAGGAAATGAAATAAAAGAAATGGGTATTACCTTTTGATATATCATATCTACGCGTCGAATACCTTAATCAATATTTGTTTGCTTAGTGCTATCATTCTTGATAACGAATGATTAATTAGATAAAACAAAATTAATCTAATTTGGATATTAATTTCCCCAAAAAAAAAAATTTAGTCGAAACTTCTTCCAATCATTGACGAAGGAAACTTTTGTCTCAGATGAATGATCGAAGAACAATTCAAGTCTTAGAAGATTTGTTGAGGATGTGTTTTAGATTTTGGAGGTAGGCAGAAGATCATATTCACATGATTGAGTTTTACACATAATACCGTCTAGTATTCGAGATGCTCAGTATGAAAAGTATGTTGAAAGTGTAGAACTCCATGAGTTGATAGTGGGAGAAACACAGTTAGGTCGAGTTTGGTTGATCAACAAAATCGATTAATCGAGATGATTGAAAATTTCGGGATGGTCGTAAGTATTACGACTAAAAGCATCATTTTAGAATTTCAAGTTGGAGAATTTGTATTTTGAAAGTCAAACATATGAAGGAATTAGCAGATTTGGTCATGGAGGTAAATTAAACAAATGACCTTTTGAAATCATTAAAGGATTTGATATGCTACGCTGCTTTGCATATAATCTTTGAAATAAAGTACGACTAGTAATCTCGCTAATTAATTCTCGATTAAATTAAAACTAAAATTAACAAAATACCATTACTAAACCCCATTCTAATACAGCAATTCTTGACTTATCTACAAGATTTAACTCTATTTTAGGCTGGAAAGAAAAGGAATGGAAAGAAATTCAAGTCATAATCCATAAGCATCCCGTCGGCCAGAGAAATCTCTATCCAGAACCGATCGGTTCGAACTCCCAACTGCCATTTGTCTGAGTCGTGGTTCATGGAAATAGCGAATCAGCGAAGTCGACACGAAGAAGGATCGCCTAGGTCTTATCGGCAAGGCGGCGGTTCAAGTGATGCGGATTCCAGCCGTCGTTCTGCGTCCGAGGCGGCAATCCACGCCGATCTTGGCAAGAAGGGGAAAAAAGGAGCTTCGATCATCTTGAAGGCGAGGCATGCTAGGAGGAAATGAAATAAAAGAAATGGGTATTACCTTCGATAGATCCCACCTACGTGTCGAATACCTTAATCCACTGCGTGCTTAGGTCTTCGGTCATTGCTTAGATTGACGGATTAATTAGATAAAACAAAATTAATCTAATTTGGATATTACATGGTGCCACTGTTTCTTTGGTCTAGCACACCACTTGTTAATTTTTGTTCAATATCTTGTGTTCAACATCATGCCACCTCACTTCCTATGGTGCTAGATCAGTCTTTGATATCCATTTCCATCTATTTCACCAAATGCATCTTAGGCTTTCTTAAAATATGATGCATCCCCTTTGGTTGCCCATGCACTTAGGATTTCATTTACTTGAATATCCCTTGACTAATGCTCTCCGTTCTCTCGCAGAGGCTATTAGGAGGATAAGGTTCTTACTCTTCAATGTCATACCTCACGATGACTCCTTTTATAATAGATACAAGACATAACAGAGATGAGTTCGATTTAGTTGGTTGAATTCATCTTTAACACTCATTATGATATTCTACTTACTAGAATAAAGTGGTGATAGATTCAATTACCTAAATGCACCTAAAATACATGTAATATTTTATTGGGTTTAAAATCAAATTGGCCCCTCTACTATTTATGAAAGACTAATTTAGCCCCAGACTAAATAGGACTAATTTGTTCTCTTGACTATTTGATTAGGGACCAAGTTGGTCCCTCTGTTTGAAATTTAACGTTTGGTCTCAAAGTGCGTGAATGAAAATGAGAAGGAGAATAAAGTTTATTTGTTATCTACTTCTTTTTTATTTTTGTTATTAGAAAATGCATATGATATTTATTTCTCTTGTTTTAAATTTAAATTTTAGCGGAGGATCAACTTAGTCCTCAATAGTCAGGATCAATTATATATTTAGTTTACTAAATTTTCATAAATAATTGGAATTGGTGCATCTTATATATAATACACGATTCAATATGATTAAACTTGTCAAATTAAATAGCAATTCATAACATTCCGTTTATATTTTAACAAGGTATCTAATAAACCTTAAGATTCATATGCAAAATATTAAACTTCATTTTAATATATACCTCGATGTCTTTCATATCTTATATCAATTACATATCTTTCATATCTTGTATCAATTACATATCAAACATGATAATGAAATTTAACCTAATTCTCACTCAACCTTCTTCTTATCTTTTTTTATCTAAAAATTAGAATAATAATCTAATGAATTATGAGGCTCAACAAAATAGATAACTCTAACATATAATTCAAATAATCAAGAACAATAAATAGCATGTATATTAATCATGGCTGGACATAATTATCAAATTTGTCGTATTTTAACTGGTACATTTCTCTAACAGTCAATATTAAAATTGCTTGTTAAAGAATTTATATTAATATGCTTACATAAATGAAATAACAATAGAATAACAATTATAATTATTCTTAGATTATTATGCTA
The DNA here is from genome assembly GCA_021442155.1 of Cymbidium sinense. Taxonomy (NCBI): domain Eukaryota; kingdom Viridiplantae; phylum Streptophyta; class Magnoliopsida; order Asparagales; family Orchidaceae; genus Cymbidium; species Cymbidium sinense. The sequence goes on from CM038221.1 coordinate 182,609,149, forward strand.
GTCAAAGATTTAAAAACTTACTCTTTTAGTTAATTGTATGAAATTATTATTTTGGTTTTTTATTTTTATCATTATTTTTTCATTTTGGTTTTAGAATGTGTTATGTATGATTATCTAGATTTATTAATCATTATAAGGTAGTTAATTGTAAACCTACACCATATAATATAGGATATAAATCTATCTCGAAATTTACATTATAAAGTTCAATAGAGTCTAGGCGAAATTTATATTTATCATTATTGAATTACATTGAGGATCCTTTTGCCTTACTTTTATAAATATCATAAGCCTATTATTGTCAATCTATTATCCAATAATATGATATTTTTTAAGCTCAATGGCTTTTCATCACTGAATATTTTCATAAACATGTGATTTATTTTTTAAAATATGTTATATATATATATATATATATATATATATATATATATATATATATATATATATTTAAAAATAAATACATAATATATAAAGTACACAAGAAATGTTTCTTTTGAGATTCATCATTGAAAAAATGGTAATTTTAATGCAAGTTTGTTATTTATGCACCACAAAAGGGTAATTTAATTTATCTTACTCAAATAGTTTATCTCTTAAAAGCATAATTCTTAATATAAATTGGGATGAGGTATTTTAATAAACTTTTAATGAAGGATGCGATTGATTTTAGCAACCTTAATACTAAACAAAAATAGAAATTTCATTTTATCATTATTAGTAAATCTAAAGTTAGTGAAGCTTTAAAGAAAATGAAATGTGGAAAAGCGGTAGGGCCGGATAATATTCCAATAGAAGTGTGGAAATGTTTAGGAGATCAAGGAATTTCTTGGCTTACAAATCTTTTAATGTTATTTTAAAGACTAAAAGATGCGGATGAGTGGAGAAAGAGTTTGTTGGTTCATATTTAAGAATAAAGGTGATGCACAGTGTGCAAATTATAGAGGAATTAAGTTAATGTGCCATACATTAAAATTATGGGAGAGAGTAATTGAGCATAGGTTACGATGTGATCTGAAGTTTCTCACTGTCGGTTTGGTTTCATGCCAGTAGATCTACTATGGATCTATACATTTGTTAAGAGGTTTGATGGAAGTATAGAGAAAATAAGAAGGATCTACATATGATATTTATTGATTTAGAGAAAGCTTATGATAAAGTCTCAAGAGATGTTCTTTGGAGAGTTCTAGACGAGAAGAAGGTAATATTGGTTATATTCAAGTCATTAAGGATATGTATACTAGAACATTACTTGTGTCCAAACACAAGGAGGATTGACAAAATATTTTCCTATTTGATTGGATTACATCAGGATCAACATTAAGCCCTTATCTTTTTACTTTAGTTATGGATGTTCTTACGAGGCATTTATAAGAAGATGTACCTTGGTGTATGCTTTTCTTGATGACATTCTTCTTGTTGATAAGACTAGAGAGTCCAAGAAACTTGAATTATGGAGGTCAACTTTAGAGTCTAAAGGTTTTCGTTTAAGTAGATCTAAAACTGAATATATGGTGTAATTTTAGTTGTAGAAGTTTTAGTAGTAGTGTTGTGACTTTAGGTGATCAAGTCATTAATAAGAGTGGCGATTGGATATTTAGGCTCTATTGTTCAAAATGATGGTGAAATAGATGGAGATGTTATTAGTAGAATTCAAGTTGGATGGTTGAAGTGGAGGAATGCATCGGCTTATGTGATAGAAAAGTTTACTTAAACTTAAGGAAAATTTTATAAGATGGTGGTAAGACAATGACTTATGTGCAGAATGTTGGCCAATAAAAGAAAGCATAAGACTAAGTTAATTACGAGATGAGGATGCTCAGTGGATGAGTGGCTTTACCCTTAGAGATAGAATGCAAAATAAGTATGTTGGAAAAAAGTTGGGTAGCTCGTGGTAGATAAGATTAGGGAGAGTCCCATGGTTTGATCACATAAAGCGTTGGCCGTCAGATGACATTAGGAGAGTAGATCATTAGATTTCTTATGTTAAGAAAGGTAGAGGTAGACTAAAAGACTTGGTTAAGATGTATAAAATGATCTTAGTATACTTGAATTAAATGAGAATTTGACACATAATAGGACACAATGGAGCGAAGGATTCATGTGTAACACCTAGTGGGATTAAGGCTTGTTGTTGTTGTAAATAATCTAAAATAATTAAAATTTTTATATTGAATTATATCCCTAATTTTAAACTCGAATTAACTCAATGCAACCTTAAAATAACTTTTCATTTGAAAAGAAATTCGTCTCATATAAGTCTTAATTCTTATTTACTTGAATTCTATTTTGACTTGAACATATGACATAAAAAATTATATTTCTATCTTTAATCTCATTTAATCTACAAAAGAATGCTTAAACCGGATCTTGCTTTTCGAAGTGCCCACTTTTCTTCCTTTCTATCTCCTCTTCTTCTCCATTGCCTTCTCTTTTTCTTCTCCATTGCCTTCTCTTCTTCTTCCCTTCTCCTTGTCCTTCTACTTTCCTTTTTTTCCTTTTCTCTTCCTTTTGTTCTTTTTTTTATTTTCCTCTTTGTTTCTCTCTACTTTTATTTCCACACAGTGACGAGATAAGAATAAAAAAGAATAGATAATAATATAATTAAACTAAATTCTAATAAATTATAATTTTTTGTTTCTCGATTCAGACAATTTTAATCAGAGAAAATCAAATTTGGATGCATAGTGAATTAATTCATTGAATAGTAAATTTAATTAAAAAAGCTGATTTTTATGAATAATTGTTATTAAACTCTTGAATTCATATATACTTCTATATATCAAAATGATGCAAATTAAATATAGAATTTTATAAAATATATTTTGTTATTTTCAAGACATGTGAAAGCGATGTATAATTTTTTGGAGGAATTTTCATCTAATCTTTTTAAAATTTTAGGGTATTATATTCAAGCGGTCTCTTCCTCTCGATTTCCCACATGTTCTTAACAGGATGATGTACTTAGTCATCAAAAGTTGTTATTAAAATGAATTGCCACTCATTTTTCATGACCAAGATATGTCTTGACATCATTTTTTTATTTCTTCCATTTTAAGAAGTTTTTCTGGGGTTGCTCTAGGATGAAAAATGTTCATAAATTCATAGCCTACTTGAGATTGTTTGGGAATTACTTAGTTGGGCTTATTAATTCTCATCAATTTTTGTTATCAAGTTATCTGTAGAAGTTGATTATTCAAATCTCCTTTTCCGATGATCATATTATGTGAATGAGCTTCCAATACATATGTTTAAGTAGTCTCCTTACTTTGATAGTTTCGTGGAACTTTTTATTACACCAATTTTGATTGCTTTTTCTTGACTTAAGATTTACTTTTTTCATTAATCAACTTTGTATTCTTTTGGTTCAATTGTTGATAAATTGCTTTAAGGGGATGTTACTATTGTTAAATTATTTAGGGCATCAATGGCTTGAATTCTGGTCAAAATGAATATTTCCTTGTTCAAAGAAGGCGCTTTGAATTGGTTCTAATAATAATGACTGCTACTAGTAGGTTGAATTTCAAGACATTTCTTCTTATTGCTCTTCTTATAAATTTTTGGTCATAACTTCTTAGAATGCTTCAGAGCACATCCAAAATTATAGTCTTCTCTTAATAAATGACCAAAAATATGAGTTTTACAAGATCAATATTCCAACTATTTTTGATATGATTTTTACTCAAATCTTGGAAGCTACTTGTGATCTTATCTTTGGATTTAGAGCTCTTTCTGGATGTTGCCCCAGTTGTCGCATTCGGCTTCACCCTTTCCCACAAGAATTATCCCTAGGTATTGGCTCTTGATTATCACCAATATCCCCACAACTGGATGATAATCTCTTATTTCTTTCCTCAAGTCCTCCTTCATTTTACCCCCTCATATGTAGGGAGAATTCAAGTAAATCAAATGCATTCAAAGGATCAAGAATACAATTAACAAGAAATTCATCATCAAGGGCCATCCAAAAAATAATTCTTTTTTTTCATTACATTTCATGGATGGGACTTACAAACAGATAGATTGTGAATGGACAAGAATACTTTTTTAAAATTGTTAGCTATTGCAGGTTGCTCTGTTCTGGCATCAGACCTTTCAGAAGAATATGATGAATGCATCATTTGCACTCATGCGCCAGATGCTTTGAAAGTTCTTGGTGGACAGATAGCATATGATGAATTAAGAATACTTGGTTCTTTTCAGTATGTTTATAGGTAAGCTCAACATTCTTAATGTTATGCCATTCATCTTTCTTCTGAAAAATATTTACTGATAGTGGACTTCGACTATAACAATTTATGACAAACAATGTTTCTCTGTCTTTTGTGCAACTGATTGTCAGTTTATGTATTCAATATGTTTTGGATAGTAATTGAATTTCAATTAACCCAGACAATCAGTATGTATGTATAAAAGCTATAAAGCTACGTGAATTATATGTTTGCAGTATTTATAATCCAATATGAGTTTGATCTATTCTTGTTCCATCTAGAGTGATAACAAAATACCTGGTTTGAATTAAGTTTAAATTAGAGGGAAGGGAGGTGAAGGATGTAGGATGTAAAAAATAAGAAGATGAATAGAGCAGGGGAGAACATGGAGGCTTCAGACCTATTCTAGATGAGATATAGATGCACCAAATCTGTATAGTTTTGGTGGGTTTGCAGGGGAGATGTTGCTTTCTTAAGGATGCAAAAAGCTAAATTTCATGGAATTCTTAGAACATTAATCTAAACTGTTGATCTTCATTTTGTTGTTCAGATTAGTTAGAAAAATCCATTAGATTTACCAAATATATATATATATATTTTTCTGAGCAACCTATTTAAAATATAATAAAAGATGGGATAGGCATATATACAGCATTTGGCCCATGAGTTGCTTAAGTGGTATTATAATTGCTTAACAAACCTTGTAATTCAAAAATGAACAATGGATTTGATTTCCAAAAGCACTTCTCAAACATCGAGCCAAAGTTGTATATTGGCACATATATTTTATGAATAGAATGATATGAAAATTTTATAAACTTTTTCGTTAGACGTATATCAAACTTGTTTCATAGTCCTAAAAATTATTCAAATGCCAGGTCATTGATTTTTAGAGAATAAATTCCAAGTTGTGCTGAAGAAGATAACATATATATATACACACTATTAATTTTCTATACATTTAATTTTTTTGTGATATTAGCTTCTAAAATAAGTAAAAAATCATTTACATTGATCTATAATCTAAGAACAACTTGATAATCGAATTTCATCAATTTTTATGAATGATTGACCATTGAACAAACTCAATAAAAATAAATGGCCTCTAACATCCCTAACTACTTTAATATTATATTTGTAATTTTAAAAATCTAAAAATATTTTAGAACTTATATGATCAAAATATTCATTTAATTTGAGTACTCTTACATCATAAAATTTATAAATTATTCATCTCACTATTTAGAGTATCCATTAGTATTTAAATTTACATACTTGATTCATGACTAAATTAATTTGAAGTTATATGAAATTTGCTACCATTATTATTTTAGGTGTATATTAAGATAAAAGGTTTTGATTTCTACGCAAATGTTGCATGATTGAAAAATATTTCAACATAAAAAGCATATTGAAAAAGTGTCATATATATATATATAAAAGTATGTGAGAAAAATAAGGATGCTTAGATGGTATACAAACCCACTTAAAAGTCTAGTTGGGTTTGTATATACCATCCAAGCATCCTTGTTTTCTCACATACTTATTTAATGGTTAAATTATTATGAAAGATGTTGAAATTTGTAATTAAAAAAAAAAAAGAAAAAAAAAACTTTCATGTTACAGGTCACAATCAATGGCGTGTTGTTGAGTTTGAAGACTATGTAGGATATTACATGCAAAAAAAAAAAAGAAGAATGGTGATTTTACTTTTATGAGGAGAAAGTTTATGATGGATTTTCAAGAAAGGAATAGAATCACTGCAATGGCTGGCTTTTTGAAGTGGTCGACTTTAGTTATTTAGTTATCTCTGACTCTACTACTAGTTGTCTTAACCCACAAAATGATCATCCTATAAAATTTTAGTTTTCTTTTCTACCTTTTTGTGACATGGCATGTTGATTGGTTAACATGATTAACTAGCATCAAAGTTCTTTCATTATGATTGTGATCATATGAAGTCTATGGTAGTTACATGTATAACATAGGTGGAGGATGGAATCTATTGAATCATTTGTGTTATTGTCCATACTTCTTCATGCATGTTTCATTTGCATTTATCTTACAATAGGTTGCATTTGTCTTACATCAATTAAAGTCTGGGAACTTTCTCTAATTTCTTGTACTTGATGGATTCAAGACAACTGGAAACCAGAAATCTGTACATCAATGTTAGGTGTCGCAGTAACGAGATAGTATATGGTTGTAAGGTTAAACAAGGATGAATAGAGTGTGAGAAGACTATAAACAAGATTATGAGTGTAAAATATATCGAAGGCAAGTTTATTAAAAATTGTTTTATGTGACTTAGGTAGCACAATGTATAGACTAGAATATGCAACGGAAAGTGTTAGCATTAATGTGGAACACAGGAAGGAAATGATGAAGATTGATGGTAACTTGTCTAGAAGTCATTAACTTAAATAAGAAAATAAAATTTGCACAGATTAGACGTAACACCTTGTCTATCCCATATAATTGGATAATCTTACTTTTTGCTTTTTATGATGCTGATGTGATAATGGCTATCATGTGTATCTTTCTTCACCTGCAGTGACATCTATCTTCATCGTGACAAAACTATGATGCCCCAGAACCCATCAGCATGGAGTGCTTGGAATTTTCTAGGGACTACAGAAAAGGGTGTTTATGTGACATATTGGTTGAATGTGCTTCAGGTTTTTGGTGCAATTTCTAGTGTATCCATTTTTTTATTGACTTTCATGTGGTAGGATGTAGGAGAAAATTGACTATGGAAAAGGTCTTCATGTAAGTTAAGAATTGTTATGTTCAAAAAAGCAAGTTTAATGATTACGCTTTCAAATGATTTTTCAGAATCTTGGATCCACTTCCCTTCCATTTCTTGTAACTTTCAACCCACCATTTACTCCGAAGCATATGGTACTTAAGTGGACTACTAGCCATCCTGTACCTTCAGTTGCAGCATCAAAAGCCTCT